>JAFELO010000182.1:705294-738624 GCA_017140195.1 Eumaeus atala | reverse complement strand
AAGGCTAATGACAGAAAGGTGCTAGTTGGATTGATTCCTTCGCGCCCCCGTTCGTCATGAGCGGTGGGAGGCCGTGTCGATAGCCTCCTTTCTCACCCGCTCGTCGGCTTCCTGTTGGGAGACGAATGTCTCGCAGAAGGAAGCTATCGCCTCATAGGACTCGTCATTATCGAGCATCGCGGTGATGATGCTGGGCAGAGACAAGTCCCTCCAAGGAATGATGTCAGAAAGTGACGCCCACCGCAAAGGTGTGCTGGGCCGAGTAACCGCTGTGCCAGCTCCCTGTGGGCCGTCCAACACAGATAATCACCATAACAATCATGCCCGCGGATTACTTGCGTCAGACGGAAGGCGAGAAGCGCCTCAGGCGTATATACCGCTCAAGGACCGGGCCCAAAGCAGCCGTTACGCCCGTGCAATACGGCTGCCGCGCCATCTCCTACCACCACCACCGAATTAGCTCCTCCTGTCCCATCCTGCGGAAAAGCTGAAGTCCCGTCTGGCGTGGGGTTCTCGCCGAGACCCCTCCTATCCGAGACATAAGAGTAGGTCTCCAGGTGAGCCTTCGCCACAGACATCCGCATTATTGTGCCATTTGCCCTCCTTTCTTCCTCTAGGCCACTGACACAAACTGCACGAAATGTGACAGTACTGCTGTCACTATACGGTGTCGTCATGCTAGCGAGAGGTACCCCCGGGCGTGCCGGCCTAACTAGGCTACAGTGCAGCATAGCCTCCTCATTTTGTATTCTTCTGCTGTACAGAGGGCCTGTTCGTGATGGAGCAAGTGAAGCAGCTGCTGCGACGCAAGAAGAGAGTGATGATTGAGCTGCGTAACTCTGTGGCCTTCAACATAGGGCAGGTGGGACACGTAACACAGTACATATAGAGAGAGGAAGCTAGCCTAAGACGCGGCCGTCTCTGTCTCTATTCCTTCATTACACACTGCACACTGCTGCGCTAGTGTGATTTGATAGACAGTAATGGATTCCGATTAATTGGATTTATCTCCGTGCAGTAGCCGGTCCAGGATGGGTGCGAGTGGCAGGAGACCGGTCGTCTTGGCGTTTACTGAAAGAGGCTTATGTCCATCAGTGGACCGATAAGGACTGATAAAGATGATGGTGGTGATGAATAGATTCTCATCTTCTTTCTCTACTAACCAAGACGGTCACTCGCAGTCATATTATGGGATTCCTTCTCTATCTATATTATCTTTTTTAGGTTTTGTCTTAATTTATTAACTTATAACAACACCAACACATCTTTACGCTAGCTCCCTGGCGGGGATTTATAATATCCAGTGACGAACATCGAAAAATTAATCTTAATTATAAAACAGTAGTAATAGTAATTCAGTTTTACTGTATATTGAAGTAAAACCTTTATGTACGCACGTAAAAACGAAATGGCATTCTCGCATACGTGTATTACACGAGTAGGCATTGTGCACGCAATATCTACTCGCGTAACACATGCGCCTAGTGTGGGTATCGTTTTATTTCATTAAGAACGAAGAAAATGTAGTAGGTAGTATATGAAAATATTTGTACACACCTTCTCCATATAATCTTCAACTGTAAAAAGCTTCAGAAACCTCCATTCGTGCAATTCATTGAAAAAAGGTTGGAAACTTTTTCCGCCCCATATTAATATATAAATTATCACACAGAACTTTTATAACATCTCTTGGTGATTACAGGAAAATATGTGTATATTTTTTCAAGTTTCAACGCTGCTTGCGTGCAGTAGCTTAGGCTACGCGTTGTCTGTCAGCAGCAACTTAAAAAAAACTCTCACTCAGTAACGGAAAAGTTTTATACAGATAGACTTCTATCTCGATCGATTTACTGAATACTTTTTTATTTTTATAAATGTAGAGTATATATTTTGTTTCTACTATGTCAGTTGGCTGAGCGCCGCTATCACAGCGAGTTCAGGCTGCACTCAGCTGAGAACAAGCTGGAGGCTGCCATGAGCAGATTCAACGTCATCCAGGGAGAGAACAGGAGGATACGGGATGAGATCGAGCACATGCTCAAAGACAGGTGAGTGACGACTATATCCAGCTCAAAACAAGCGGGAGACCGTGGCAAACAGATCAAACGTCATCCGGGGAGATCAGAAGGATACGGAGCCATATATATGCATACGTACATACAATAGATACATAAAAGAATCTTGATATATACCTACGCATGTAACATAAACACGAAGTGTAAGACTAGCTGAGGCGAGCGATGTTTAGCACAACTTACATCATTAGCTACTATCAAGTAACAAACCGTTATAGCCATGTGTCAGATAGACCAAAAAAATATTGACCACGTCTTTAAAGTCACTTTAAAATCATGTCCCATGCAGCAATCGAGAGCTCGTCGTAAGAGCTAAGTACAGCCAGGCGGGCCGGCAGAAACAAAAGACGGTGCCATTGTATCTCACATAAAGGATTCCTTATCAGTCCACGCAGTCGCGACAGACTTTGAGTAACAAAATTTTAATAAAACTGGGCTTAATCTTAAGAGCGCACATGCACATCTAGTCGTAACCGTGCTGTAGCCAAATTGTGCCAGCACCACCAGGAATAAAACTGGGCTCACTTTTAAGCCCGCATACTGCACATGCATCTAGTCGTAACAGGAAGTTCTGTTTTGGCTGGCTCGACCAATTCCACCAGTTCGACCTCTCGCTCACATGATATCCGGAAATTGCGACGCTGGGCCCATTCTGCGATTTGTGACTTTCCAGTGGCTTAACGAGTAGCAGGGAATTAGGAAAACAGGTAGATGCAAGAATTATATCAATGTCTGCGAGCCTCGGTCGCCAAATGGCTTCGTCCGCTAATTCGCCCTTTTATATTATAACAAATTATAAACGTAGCAAAGTATTAAAACATTAGTCGTAATGTTCCGTTAATCATGAGTTTCCTAAGATTGTTTAAGTTTTCAGGGCTCTCTTCAATCAAGCGTGGAACAAAATGATGGGTGCCCTGAGCAAGGGCAAAAAGTTCCTGGAGGATCTCTTCGAGTCCTCCACCCTGGCCTACGATCAGAGAGATGAATGGGTCACCAAACTGCGCTCAGTGCAGGAGAAGGGCAAGATAGATCAGATGCTACAAGTCCAAGTGAGTGAACACTTTTAGCGAGAGTAAGTAATACGGGGACACTTCTCCGTGGTACTGCTGCCATGGTACCGCCGCAAAGCCACAGTATTCTGTGACCCAAACGGGATAAACGGGAATTACGAGTGACTACTACCAATAATGCGGGTGT
Organism: Eumaeus atala; assembly: GCA_017140195.1. NCBI lineage: Eukaryota > Metazoa > Arthropoda > Insecta > Lepidoptera > Lycaenidae > Eumaeus > Eumaeus atala. Next base: position 735,352 of record JAFELO010000182.1, on the reverse strand, counting down.
ATATGTGTGTCCATGGACATCCTCATTAATGTCATGAAGATGCTTGATTCTTGATCTTGTTCTCTTCATTAGATTTCCCAGTGCTTTCTGCTCCATATAACGATAAGAATATTGAAGAATACTTCCCCAAATATTCAATGAAAATGCAGGACTTGATGATGATAATGCCCTTGAGCCACAAAAGTCAGACATCAACGCATTCGTTCCATAGATAAAAACTAATACAGATGATTAATGTGCCCGCCATTTTGATCTATGGTCAGTAATGGCGGCCCGTGAGCGACATGCGAGCGATACTTGATAGCATCTTTTAATTTATTAACAGCTACGTTCGCTTAATAGACTGCGGATAACATCTTTTCACTATTTATATTGACTGGGTAAATTCAACTTCAACGGCTGACATTTACAAATAAACGGAATTTCAGCAGCCATTTTGTTATTCCTCCAACCCGTGATTTTATCTTTGCACTATGATTAAATTTAACGGGTTTGAACAACTGACGGGTACAAATAAGTTGGACAGAGTTTTCGGCGGTCATTTTATTATGTCTGACTTCTACCCACGATTTTATCGTTTTACTATTTATTTTGACAGAGTTAATGTAAGTTAAAAAACTGACAGATGTAAATAAATATGGCGGTAATTTCGGCAGCCATCTTGTTATTTCTGATCGCAACTTTATCTTGGAACAACATATTTGTATTGAAGAAGTAAACATTTATCCAAGAGGACACCTTCTGGTCAACCGTCAGTTACAAATAAACGTCAATGGTTTTAAGGTTCCATTGCCAAATGGTAGAGGTTCCGCTTTATAATGTCATTACATGCCTTTGTCCGTCCAGTATGTATGTCTTTATTCAGACTTTGTTCACTCTCACCTCTATGCCGACGGCAGTGTCCAATGCTGCTTCATCGCTTACTTACAAGACACGTTGGGCGATAGTCTGGGTGAGATCGTGGTGGATACAGGGACGGACCAGCCATGCTAGGCCCTTCCTTGGGAAGGATGCATACCGATAGTTATACAATATTCTTAAGTAACTACTACTATCCTGGCCGAGGGGACCGGGTCCCCTGGAACCCCTCTCCCACGAGGGGGTAGCTCAAGCGCGGCACGCTAAAGTTGGCGTTGCATTGCCGCGGGGGCTGAAAAATTTACTCAGAGACTATGGGAACTGCGTGTTCTAAATGTTGAAGGTAGGAGAGCGTTTAATGAGCCGCCAAAAAGTTAACCGCTTAGAAACAAGCCGTATGATTTTGAAAATAAGAGTATTAAGGGAGGGTCACTAAGTTATATATTTTTTATTTTATCATAAGGGGGCAAACGAGGAAATGGAGCCTTTTCATGGCCACCACCGCATATGCATACCACCGTCCATGGACATGCGCATGACTGTAACGCAGATGCGTTGCCCTCCTATAACCCCCACCCCAATGGATCATCGGATTCTCACAAACCACTTGCAACGCGACAGCGACGCTGTCACTTTGCGCCGGTATCAAGTGAGCGACAATTACTTCCCGGTCGTGCCGGCCCAGTTCCCTAGCACAGGAGGATGTAGTGTCATGCACCATGCAAGGCTACTACCTCTTCCATAGGTAAGTAACCTTTTCCTAAAATATCTATAATCTTTTATTAACTTCCTAAAATATAGTCCTATATGGATGTTTCTAAAAGTATTTTGGTTATGCTAATATGTATTTTGGGATAGTTATTTCTAAAGTGAGAAAAGGAATCTCTTCCCCTACCGCCCCTCTAACCTTTAACTACGAAAACCACCGGGAGTGCCATCTGTGCCGCCCTTGCTGAGGCGCCCCGCACACAACCACACAAAACCGCAGCCTCCTGTTGCTCACTTGTCCCCTCTTCCTATAAAAGCGGTACATACAGTGCTTCCTCCTCCTGCTCTCTAGCAGGGGCTAATAATAGGTGTGCAAAGAGTATCCCTGTCGGTTCAATGGCTTCGCTTAGGTTCACCCCAGGTTACTGAGCCCAGGTTCAAGCCTTGTTGTGGCGGTGGGGCTTAATACCCTTGGGTGAACCCAGGCAAAGCCATTTGAATCGAGGAGGATCTTTCCACCCCTCTTATAAGAAGAGGGGACCTAAGAGCAACAGGAGGTGGCGCACGGGGCAAGGGACTAGGATGGGAACCTCACCCCATTGCACTGTCCCAAAGTCGTTGGGATTGTCCTGTAACTACATCTGTAAAGGTGGAGTTGGTCCCTTAGGGGGCTGACTAGCCGTCGAGGTGCCCTGATGATTGTTGTGTTCCGGGGCACCTCACCAAGGGCGGCACTGATGGCACTCGCGGTGCTTTTTGTGGGTATTCGGCACTATCATGTGCCGCGAGTCCCACACACCACTGGTCCCCACCCAGGGTCGGTGAAGGCGCGTAAATGCGTTTCCCCGCATCAACAAAAAAAGGCTACTGAGCCCCAACGCCGTGACAAGGCTTGAACCATGATGAGGTTATGCTACGGAACCTACTGTAGGAAAGATCAACTCGCTTTAACTTCGCTACAACCGAGCACCATCAGGTCCACCGTCGGCCTCCTATCCGCCTGCCAGAGGCTTCCAGTTCAGAGCTTGCCTATGAATATGGTTTCCACCCCACAGTGTACGATCAATCCATTATTATTTAAGACGTCGTGCCTGCAAATCTAACGGATCTTCATAGAAAGTCGGGCAGACAATAATACACAAATAAACATTCATTTCATTGAAAGACACCAAGCTCGGCTGTTTAAAATATATATATTAGATATATAAAACAGAAAAGGTTTTGTTTGTTTGAACGCATATTTCAGGACCTTACTGGCCCGAAGTAATTTTTGTGGTGAATGGTCCATTTATCGAGGCAGGCTAATATATATATAGTCGAATCTAGAGTCCTATGTTGAAATCCTTTAAACCGTTCAGTCTGTAGCCTCAAAATCCGTATACTCTCAGCAACAGGTAGTGCCATGATGCATTACAGCCGGCCCGGCGCGATCGGGGAAGTGTCTCACACTCATATGAAACTGGTGTAGAGTGACTGTGTTGCCCTTTACGGGTTGCGAGTAACCGGTGGCTCATTGGAGGGGAATATTGTATCTTTAAACTTGAAATTTGGTACACAGATTATGTTCACGATGTAAGTGGGCACTGAGAAAGGATTTATAAAATGCGACTCCTAACGGCCCCCGTTTTTATGGGCTTGAAAGTTTATATGAAATTTCGTTATTTCAAGATACTATCGGTGATTTCTTCCAAATTATATGAGGGCGAAACCTTGGGACGCTGCTAGTATTATATAGAAACAGGATAATGCTGGAACGAAGAAGAAGAATATTTATGGCCATATAAATACTCTTCTTGATAATTCTTATACTCTTAGACAGAGATACGAGAGTTACAATCGCATGGAGGCCATTAACACACATAAAATATATTAATTTAAATTCAAATTAAAATATTCTGTTGAGTAAAACAGTGAACAGTGACAAATAGATTAGGATTTAATTAACTATTATAATTAACTGAATGTGATAAACTGTTTGCGCAATTATGTCCGGAAATTAAATCAGTTATCTTTTTGGGTTAAAGCGTTGATCAAATAGAATCTTTAATGTATACAACAAAAAGTAAAATAGATTTAAACCCTGAGCCGTATTTTTTTTTTATAATAGTAGGGATAGGTAGGATGAACAACCAAAAATCTGCTCGTGTGAGCAGCCTTTTGGTCATCATCATATCTTTAGTAAAAGGTAGTGCCATGCTGCATTGGAGGAGATAGTGCCTCTCGATCGCTTGAGACGCCGTGAAGTGACAGCGCCGCCGTCGTATAGCAAGCGGTTTGTGAGTAGTCGGTGGCCCATTGGAGGGGGAATGATAGGAGGGCTACGCATCTGTGTTACAATCGTGCGAATGTCCATGCGCGTCGGTAGTATCCAAAAGGCTCCGATTGTTCGTTTGCCTTCTTATGATATATTTTAAAAAATCAGAAGGGTGCTCTAAGAAGATATCAATCATCTGCACAATTGTGTGCCTTCCTCTGCTTCTCCTGTCTTTAGGATCACCCATAACCCGCACATACTGCTACAGGTTAGCTGTAAATTTACGGTTGCACCGTGAATGCAACATGCATTACTTTTTCCAAATACAATTCATACAAATACTAAACAAGATAAGTACACGCAGTTTTGTCACGAGTAACGTTAGCGGAATTAACCACGTGGCGGTCAGGCGGCAGGCGACGGGCTGGCTCCGCTGAAGGTTATGGCACAACTGCTGAGATTTCAGTCTCACTACACTTGTTAGATAAAATAGTAGACAAAATGTTTTTAATTTAGAACACAACTCGTGTTTTGACCCGCGTAAATTCAAATCTAAACCCGTTGTCTTAGTTCATGCTAACAGTATACAACACACATTACAATTTGTAATAAAACTAAGACTTAAGCAAAATTTGTCGTGATTTATTACATTTACGATCCCCTCGTTACAAACGCTATACGGGTACCATAGTCGTGGGTGACCTTAGAAGAGACTGGATATTACGATTTGTTAAAAATACACAAATATTTTTATTATTATTTAGTTATTCAGATTAACGCAAAAAGTGCTTATTGTGTCTTGTATCAATTGTGAGGTGTTACACTGGTTTTTGATTTGACTATGTTTATAACTGGGGCCCATGTAGAAGGAAGCACGTAGCCATCTTGTATATTGAATTTTTTTTTAATTTTAACAAATATCGGCTTGTACATGAAAAAAATGAAACAAACTAGAAAAACGTTCTTTTGAATTTTCTATATTATCCGACGTTATAGATCTCGAAAGTGCTTGATCACCATTTCAAAATGTTTTTTTTTTTACTTACCATAAACAGGAAAGTCCATCCTAATGGAAAACTAAACTTACTATCCGTCAGGAAATGCGGGACCTGCAGAGAGCTTTCGATCACGAGATGAAGCTACATAACTTCCTGGCCACAAAGGGCGTGACGCGAGTAAACTACCAAGCAGAAGAGAAAGAAGAGGAGGAGAGATTCGAAGAAGAAGAGAAAACGAGGAAAGAAATAGAGACGCATAAGAAGATATTGGATGAAATTTTTGTAAATGTTTTTTTAGAATGTTGATCTTCCATTCGATAGAAGTGAAGGGGCAAGTGGGAGGAGATCGGCCATCTTGGGGTTCAAAGAAAAATGCTTATTTCCAGCAGTGGGTTTATAAACACTGATGATGTTGATTTTATGTTCCTTGTGAGTAAATTTTGGGCCTTTTTTTGTGATTTTTTTTTTTTTGTGGATATTGACTACCGCCGCCCAGAGACACTTGCAAGACTAAGCCATCTTATGGACGCGTTGCCGGCCCTTAAAGATGCTCTTTACTTAAAGACCTTAAAGTAGTATCGGATCGGAAATAGCGAGGGAGGCTGAGTGCACAAAGTGTTCATGCGACACAATTATTGCACTCTCGGTTCCCTCATTCTCCGACACAGATTGGACCGCTGTCCGACACGACCGGAGAGATCTGGCGCAGGACCGACGGCTTGACGGGCTCTCACGCGACACGAGGTTATGACACCGCTCATTTCCTTATATCGTACTGTTGTTAGAAATTGTGAAATCCCATTAACACTTTAGCACGACTGGTCGATCATGCCTACCACTAGACCACGAGGCAGACAATGTAAAAGTCTAATGTATACTAATATATGAAGCTGAAGTATTTTCTTTGGCTGTTTGCCCTCGGTAACCTCTGGAACCAGGATAATTGGAAGGTTATTTTTGTATACGATAACTACATTCATAAGAAAGTTTACAGGCCACCATAACGCTAGATATCAGCGATCAATAATTCTATAAATGTACCAGGGCTACACGAAAGAGGAGAACGTGACCAAAATCAAGGAGTTGTTCGAACACATGGAGCGAAACAACTTCTCACTGTACCAGCTGCTGACTGACTTCTGTGCGGAGAACGAAATGCTGGCCAGAGATGTGAGACGGCTTAGGCAAGAGATCGGTGAGCACTTCTCTATTGGCCGAGTTGAAGGATGTAACGGGACTGGTATACCCGTCCCTAGATGTCTTTTGTGTTCTGTGATTTGTTGAACGCGAAAAATGTTTGTGTCTTGCAGCTGTGAGGTGTTACGTTTGATTTTTTATTTGATCATGTCTATTACTGGATTCCAAGCAGAAATATGCACCTAGCCATTGTCTCTATCGAAGTTTCGATGTTGAAGATTATATCAGGTTTTATTTACACGTTTGTTGAAACCACGTTATTTATTTGCGTGTGTTACTTTTGTGAGTGCGTATATATGTTAAAAGATTAACCCAGAGGGGATTATGCGGATGTTTATCAATATATTCCTAGGGGATTGCTCAACGTCTTAGACCATGGAAAATTCTTCGGATGGGAGGAGTACTGGAGGGGAGAAGAAAAGGAGTACTACACATTTGCGTAACATTACGCGATTGTTTATTGGGCGTCGGTGCCCATCAAAAGGTCCGACTGTTCCATTGTTTAATGTTAACAAATCTTTGGCCCATGATCTGAATATTGTGCCACCTGTGAGGATTGTCCCCTGGCAGGACCTCCCGGGGCAGTGGCTCCACTTGCCTCCTCGATGTGACGCCGCTGCCCCTGACGGTGCTCCGCGTCCATCCGCGCGTGACAAACCCCATGAAAAGCAGTTTATCTTCTTCGTCTTAACAATATATATTTACTTCTGTTACAATATGGAGACCTGTCATCCTATCTCTCGGTGATTTTGGTGTTGCTGTGCACACGAACAAAATGTACTCAAAATTCCTCACAGATGCGTCAAACAAAGTACAACTCCAAAATCTTTCTTCTAGATGATCGCAGAGATTGGAACGAGATGATGGAAGAACGGAGAGTATCAAATATCGAGAAACTGCAACAAAAACTGGAGACACAAAAGGAAAGAACAGCGCAGAAGAGAGCTCAAAAAGAAGCAGCTAAAGAAAAGCTCCGAACCACCATGGAAAAGGTCGAAGAGACATTCAAGTAAGTTTTGCAATTGTCATCGTCGTTGCACTCGTTTGGGGCTAGAATACCTACTCACCTCCACCCCTGCCCCTACCACCACCGCCTCTGCTCTTTCCTCTTGATGGAGCACGCAGCGATTCGCGGAAGATGCGCGGAGGTTTACTCACCGCCTCTGTTCTCCAACGTGCAATCCTAAAAATTATTGAAGGCGTCAGGCCTCGTCAGCCCTGACTATATGGATACTACATCGTTAAATATTCTTCCCTATCGCGTGCCACGTGTACGCAAATATTCTTCCCTATCGCGTGCCACGTGTACGCAAATCTCTTCATTTAACTTAGTTCAATTGGGATCAATTCCTGGCAGTAGGTAGAGCTCAGTGCAGTCCGTAACATCCCGTCCAACATAAACAACATTTCGCACGTCTTTGTACAAGCCACATCCCATCTGAACATCAGCATAACTATGCCGATGCATTGCCGTCTTTTTCACATCCACCCCAATGGACCACCGGCTACTTACAAACCGCCTTACCTTCTCCTATGCAACAAGGCACTTTCTCTTACAAGTCTCTATAAATGTAACACCCTCTAACTATAAATGCAAAATACCACTCGCTGATTGTTCACGGAAGCCCAGAATAAGTGACACTTGAAATTTGGCAGGTAGGTTCCCATTAGGGTGCAGGCATCCACCAGGAACGAATTTCACTAATCTAAACCCCAAAGGGTGCGTTTTTGGATGTGTGCGGGTGGAACCACAAGGAGCGGTTAGTCATACCGTGGCTACGTATATATATATCTACTATTCCCACAAATTTATTGATTTAAGGTTCGCGTATGCCGTCCCGTTTTCTTCAGTTTGTAGTCATTAGTCCTGACGGTCCGTGGGTGAGGCAATAATAAAGGTCAATCCTATGACTTCATTATTTTTTAGAATTCCGTAGCAAAAAAGCAAATACCAGAAACCTTATAATCTATGTCCCATGTCCGTCAGTCCGTCCGTATGTCGCGGACGTTTCATTTGGAGGCTGTAACTCAATAAAGACTTCAAAGGAAAATTACTTTGAACAATTTAGTGGTTTAAGAGATGTGGGTTTTTTATTTGGTGCTACGGAACCCTACAGAGACTGGGACCTGCTCCTTTATCCAAATAGTAGTTGAAATGTCAATATGATACATTTTGTAGTAAGACTAACGTTACCGCTGTTACGTATAAGAGGTACCACACGAACTCACTTTAACAATGTTAAAGCAGAAACGAAATTGGTAGAAATATCAAATTCCATTTACTTTTACGAGTTATAGCACAGATAATAATATTCTTAGCTGAGCGAACATGTTATCACGTTATGCAGATTTCTGTAAAGAACGAGCCAGAACAATGACAAGATAAATTAAAAGAATGCGTCCGAGGAAAGAGTTTTGGCGAAATTGTAGCACTGGCAACACTGTATCGCGCTTGTCAGAATTAATTTCAACATTCAACCCACAAATACGAGAGATTTTAGTTTGAAACTGTCATTTGTAAAGGTTCCATGGGATGGTATAAGAGACAAAACACTTGATACAGTTTAAGTCTTGCTGGTGGTGGTGATGATGGGAGGGGCTTATAGAATAGGGGGCAAACGAGCAGTCGGAGCCATTTTACGACTACCGACGCCCATGAACATTCACATAATTACTATGCCGATGCGTTACCCTCCTCCCCGTCCAGGCCCACCGGCTACTCTCAAATCGCACGAAACGCGACACTGAAGATGTCACTTTACGGCGGTATTATGTGAGCGAGAGGTACCTCCCCGGTCGTGCCGGCCCCATTCCGTTGCATTTGAGGATGTGGTGTCATGCACTTCCTATGGTAAGAGGTAATGCCATAATACTGATTTATACACGTAATGCTGACAGGTTAATGTAGCACACGTGTATAACTTCGGTGACGCCCATAAACATTCGCACAATTGATATGTTCGCGTCCGCCCTTGTTCTCTTTATCCCCAAAGGCAGTTTCAACCCGCATTAAGAGCGGCAGAATAGCTATCACCTTAGGACGGAGTCATGTGAGTGAGAGGAACCTCCATGCATGTCCGAGTATGGATTAGGTAAGCCAGTATTTGCAGCGCAAAACAGCAATACGGTGACAAAATGATTAACGTCTAGGATGTGGTATGAGTGGGAATTGCTCAACTTCACGACGGGGGATTGATGGCTATGCTATCGTGTTTCGTGCGGTTTGTGCGGTTAATCGGTTGGTCGGTTTGTGAGTTGAGGTAGCCCATTAGATTGGATTGAATACGGCATGCCAGGGAAACACATCTGCGTAACTATTTACTGTGTACGTTAAGAGGCAGCCGTACTTGCCCGGTGCTCGTTTGTCCCCTATAATATATGCTATAAGACCACTTTAAAATGATATACGTGATTAATAACGGTAACACCTGTGACTGGAATGGAAAACAACAAAATAAATTACCAAGAATATTTTGTTTTCTTGAAAAATATCACATCATTTAATTTCCCCAGACAACGAGCAAAATAACAAACTTTTACAACACGAATACTTTTAAACATGGCAACCGTATTGACACGTGTCACTGACAGGCGGCCATGATGGATTTTTGACGGCCACGTCTAATGTAATAATGACGTCTCATGGTGTTGACACATTAATAACGACAAGCTGACACGTATGTTAACAATACGATGTCAGAACCGTGACATATATCTCAACATGGCGCTAATTAATAGTGAGTGACGTCAGCGGTGAGCGACGTCACTAATACTCTATTAATGATAAGTAATGAGTGATTAATGAGTCATTTATATATTTAGCCGATTCTAAACACTGGTGTTGTGTTGTAACAATTCTAGAATAGAGACTAAAGGGTATATTACATCCGAATTAGGAGGTACCCGGTATTACAATAAATGCTAGAGCTAAAATATGCATCAGACTTCATCTGTGGTGTTCAATGTGCTAGAAGTTTAACCCCCTCTTTCGAGAAAGCAACGCATCCGCATGCGGATGCTTATCGATACATTGCCGGGAGACTGCTCGACGTGGGAGACCATGGAAAATTCTACAGATGTGACCCCATTGTTTCACAATACACTGAACAGAAGGCAATTAACTATGGCCAATTGGAGGGGAGCAGGCAAGTATGATAACAATAATGCGAATGTTTATGGGCGTCGGTACCCACCAAAAACCCCCTACTGCTTGTTTGTTTAATGTTAACAAATCTTTGGCCCATGATCTGAATATTGTGCCACCTGTGAGGATTGTCCCCTGGCAGGACCTCTCGGGGCAGTGGCTCCACTTGCCTCCTCGATGTGACGCCGCTGCCCCTGGCTGCTCCAGAGATACTCCAGAGATACTCCAGAGATACTCCAGAGATACTCCAGAGATACTCCAGAGATACTCCAGTTTGCTATTTATACCTGTGCCTGCATCCCAGTTCCCAGTTGGTGGTGGTTGGCGTGAAGGAGTATAAAAACAAACACGTACACGTATCACATACACGTCGGTACATCATATCTGGCGCTGGAAAGTTTGTTCGTTTGTTTGTACGCACTATTCTCAAGAACTACTAGCTCGATTTGAAAAACTCTTTCACTGTTAAACAGCCCATTTCTCAAGGAAAGTAGGCTATATGCCAACAAGCTATAATCAACAGGAGCGGAGTTACGAGAGACTCAGCGGGGCGCTGCAAGGTTTTGTTATAAAAGTCGTATTCTATTTACAATTTAATTTTTAATTTAAACAAAAACAATAAGCGGTGACGTAATTAGAGGAGTGACAAGTTATAACTACCTCCGACTTCGAACTCGTCCTAGCATTCTTGTTATAGTTTATGGTTCCTCGCCATCGTTTGTCCCACTAAACTATAAAAAAGTATCTCCATCTCTAAGCAGATGTTATAAAAAGAGATAGTGCCATGCTGCATAGTAGGAGGTAGTGCCATGCTGCATAGTAGGAGGTAGTGCCATGCTGCATAGTAGGAGGTAGTGCCATGCTGCGTAGTAGGAGGTAGTGCCATGCTGCATAGTAGGAGGTAGTGCCATGCTGCATAGTAGGAGGTAGTGCCATGCTGCATAGTAGGAGGTAGTGCCATGCTGCATAGTAGGAGGTAGTGCCATGCTGCGTAGTACTAGGTAGTGCCATGCATGGTGCATTGTCGTCTACACTACTCCTCCTCTCCTATGCAACTGAATTGGGCCGACACGACCGGGGAGGTACTTCTCATATATTGCCGCCGTACATGTTCAGTGTCACGTTTCGTGCGGTTTGAGGGTAGCCGGTGTCCCATATGGGGGGGTTGGGCATGAGAGGAGGGCAACGCATCGGCATAGTAATTATGTTGATGTTCATGGGCGACATATATAACATTCATGGGCGATAGGTGAGAATAACATATTTAGGTGAGAATTTGTAAATAAACAAGGTCGGGTGCAGCGCAGGAACGTTTGCCGAGTAATTGATCGGTGGGCGTAAGTACGGGCTCGAATTGGGAGGCACGCGCCTGATCAATTTTAAATCTAGTTCAGCGAGAGAGACGTGGACTTGAGATGGATCACCCGAGGGGTAGGCCAGGAGGGGGCGACTTTCTTCGCTTTTCCTTTTATAATAATCATCGCCATCATTAATGTCTCTTTTATGTCTACTGCTGTGTATAGACTTACGAAAAACAAGACGGCCGATACCAGCATCACTAAAAATAGCATAGTTAAATTACGTGATTGTATTTAGTGATTCCACAACCCAATGGAATAGGAATAAAACTATTATTTTAGGACTTTTGTCAGTGACAGTCAGTCTGTTTATTTCTACTAGCATCACGCAAAAACCAAATGACTGCGGACTTGAACATTGCTCGATATGTCGACTCCAAAAATCCCGATACTGGCTGAGGCCATTAGGGGGGTATTTTCGAAGTGAGGAGATACGGAGAAGGGGGTTTTTTGGCGGTAAACACACAAAGTTGTGTCTTTTTAGGGTTAAAGCGTAAAGTTTCGTCAGTAAAGACTCGACTTCAGAGACAATTTTATTCCGATATTTGGTGACGTTTTCCCGGGAAATATTGGTGCGGCCAGTGTATAGTGCATCATCCACATAGCAATGCCGCTGGTTTGTAGCATATCATTGATGTGCGGAAGAAACAGCGAGACAGAACACACCCTTGTGGAACACCAGTATTGACAGATTTAAGGTCCGAGCATGCACCGTCGACGATGACCTTGATGCTGAAATCAGTCAAAAAAACTTGTGATCCAGTCGCATAATTATATAGACCCTTGCAATCCGTAAGACGGAAGCTTTGAAAGGAGCGCTTTATGCCAGACTCGATCAAAAGCCTTCGCTATATCTAAACTAACGGCCAGTGCCTCCCCCTTGGTCTCAGTTGCCTCCGCCCACTGGTACGTTAAGTAGATCAATCGGCGCGATGCTTTCGGGCCCACTCGACTTGTGGATTTTCAAGAGGAGTAAACTCAATATTCGGCATTGAGTGTTCACACCGCTGAATAATATACGGTAGAGTTCCTCGGTCATCCAAAGTAGCGTGCGACGCAAATAGGAGATCGACTTTCCCTTTTGCGACATGGGCCAACGAGTCATCGTTCCTGTGTAGAGATGGTAAGGATGGCTGAGCAAAATTCCCTAGGACAGCCTTGGCGAGGGACCAGAAAGCACGAGTTCCCGAAGGAAGCGAACTAGCCTACCGCTAATTGTGCCGATGTAATCGGACTTTTCCCCAGCAATATTCTTTTGTAGGACCTGGAAACATGATTATACTCCTTTTTGAACGTGCTGGTTTTGTCATCCTGTGACGCTGTCGCAAAAGGCGAGGAACAGTAGCACCCTTACATACGGCGTAGCGTCAGTCTGCTGGAGCGATTGAACCACGCAATGGGTACCAATGAGTGCGGAATGAAGAGCTCCAATCCTTGTTGTACCACATCAGCAACAGCGTCAGCAAAAGCGTTGGGATCATCCAGCGGGAAGCAAATCTGTCCCCATGAGTACGATGCAAAGAAGAGACGCATCCCATCCCAATCTGCTGACCTATAGTAGCAAACACGTGGGCAGCCAGGAAGGAAACGTGGTTGCTATCTTCGTTTTACTGGCACCGAACTGCGGATAAGACAGTGGTCTGACGAGCCCAGTGGAGCATCGACAGAAACCTAGTAGGTTTCCGATTTGGACGTCAGCAGAAGTTCCAGCAGGGAAGGTGTATGGTCTACTAGGTGTAGGTGTATGGTATGGTAAACCATATGCTAAGACAAAGTGGTGAACAGATCTACCCGCGTGATCAGTAATGCTTGAGTTTAGTCATTCAGCGTGATGTGAGTATGATGAGCGTTAAAGTTGACAAGAACCGCGATCTCTGCGGTTGGGATATGTTTTAGAAGGGAATCCGTAGCCTTTCCGTGCTCGAGACGTCGGTCAGTTTCGTCATTACCACTGTGGGATCTATAAAGGCAAGCATAGACGCGATTCGCCACAATATTACCGAAAAATTACAATTTTAACTCAGTCATAACAACATCTTATATCATAACAAATAAATACCAATAAGTCAATCACTTTGTACTAGGATTTATTATCTCCGTGGTGAATAGCAGTTGGGCCTCACCTGGCTGCCCTTTCTTTTCTTGGCTTGTACATGTATTGCAATCTTGTACTGTCTCCCGCTTTGATTGGGGAGGGAAACTGGAATTAATTCCCACTTCTCCTATTTTCTTCTGATTAAATTCGTTGCGGGTTCCAAGACAGTTTTAGCTATTCCCTCGAACTCCCTGCGATTATATCAAAAGGTCGTCAGCGGTCACCGCTGTCGTTCCAGGCGATACAAGAGTTGCAGTGGTGGCAACGAGTGGCGGCCCAAGCCCGTTTTAAAAATAGACGCGAGGATGGTCGTCGCAATCTATGCGTAGCCAAATGATGGAGAGATCCCTCACTTCAGGATTGCAGAGGCGACGAAAACAGATATTCTCCCCGATGTATGCACACACTCCAGCATGCGGCACAAAGGAGTGTACTAGCCCATACCTTGGGTACGAGAGGTATGCTGTATCAATCGGAGAAGATATCTAAGTTTCGGTCAAGAAGAGGAAAGCCGGCTCATCAGTCTGTAGGTGGTGGTAATGGACGGCATTTAAGTAGGAATGCAACCCCCGCATGTTGCAGAAATTCACAACAAGAGCAGCAGGTGGAGCCTTCGGCTTGGTCCTGCGTTTGCCCCTTGCAATATCTATAAATGACACAATGATTTTCTTTTAAGGTCCTGTATCTCAAAGGAAAAAAGGCATAGTCTTTAAGGCTCTTTATTCGTCCAAAAAGTTATCGACGCACCTTAAGAAGGAGACGAACCGAATTGAATTCATTAATAGTGTTCACTTATAACAAATACAGTTTGCACTTGTGTCAGCAGGCCACATGCCCTTCTGTGCCTTTTTTAACATAACTATTATCATATAATTATTAACATTCACCTCTCGGCCTATTCGCTGTAAAACTCTCATGACATTTTTATTATTTTTAATTTAAAAAGTTTCAGTAATTTTATAAATTGTTCACCGCACAAAAAGCTTTGGTATGCGCAACTTAAAAAATGTAAACTTCATTAAAAAAATATCAATTTTCCTGTTACAAAACGTTTACAAGAAGTATCATTGCTTCAGTGACACAGTTCAGACCACCAGGTCCTGGGTCATAGGGTTTGGACATGGGTTTGATTCCCCTTCGCCACGGGGCGTGTGGGGCTCACAGCAAGGGTACGACGGGCCATCAGGCCGCCTCTGGCGGGGCCTCTCTGAGCTGTCCTCATCGGCGTGCGCCAGCTCACTCGCACAGGACAGTGATACAATATAGGTACCATAACATTATGTAATGAGAAACAGGAGGAACCATACTGCATGAAATATACAATAAATGTATAGAGTTTAGTTAAACACAGTTTTTTTGGCTTTAGTTAAACTGTAATTGAGTTTCTGTAAAATAATAAGTGTACTGTTTTAAGATGTATCTTAGAAAGTTAACGAAATAAAAGTTCTGGTCATATGATTGCCTGTAAAATAGTAAGAAACGATATTTAAAGTATTTAACGCCGATTCTGTATTTACCGCCGATTCTGTTGACACAATTACACAATAATTATATTGTTATTCTTATTAAACATCAATTAATTCACGTGGTTTTCACGAGAGAAAATTATGGGACAATTCTTTAGATTCATTAACATATATCAGGTTCGCCTATCAATCGAACAATCCATAGATTTATTCAAATCCTCGTTCCATGTTGGCATGATCGACAAGTATATTTGATAGTAAGGAAAATATAGTTATATATTATATTTTCCTTATATCTCCCCTCCTGGAGAGAATAATTCAGGAGCTGGTATCATCTTCGATATATGGAACAAGTTTGACTCTGCCTTTTTATGGCCTGTGTTTATCTTGTAAATTGTGTTTAATATTCTTTCTTCAATTTCATAAGGTCTGATTCGTCAAGCTTTTCTCAATTCAGTTTTTTTTTTCATTTCCCCAAGAGAAGAAGAGAGATTTTTTTCATTTTCACCAACTCCGAAGTCTATATGTGTTACACTTTTGTCATATAAAGTTGGGTTATAGTTATGTGATTCAATGGTATTTTCCAATGCTTTTTCCTATCTTGAATTAAATATTACTCAGTCTTTTTGGGCTTTTACTAGTTCGGCAAAATTACAACTTCTGTACCGTAATGGCAATAGCCGTATTTCGGGGTATATCCTGTTTATATATGTGGCACATCCTGGGCATATGTGTGCTCCGTTTCATTGTAGTTGTTTACACAATCTCTTGCTATAGTTGCCCATGCTTTTTTTTGTATTATCTTCATTTATCCTGCATCTGATTTTATTGACTAGTATTTGATTGAGCCTTTCGTTTAATCCATTTGAGAAGGGTGAATTGGCAGCGGCAAAAATTATAGGAATATTTTTCTGATTCAGGAATGTTTGAATTCTCTAGAATTGATACCAAGATATTGATCAGAGAGAATAACGCCAGTATCATTTATTTCAGCATCTTCTAACTGGTCTCATGAAGTCGTTAGCATTTTGGGTACTCGTTGTTAAAATATAGGCATACCGGGTAAAGTATTCTGACAAGAGGTGCATATACTTCTTAGTTGAGCTTGTGCCTCCAAATCCTCCAATAGTGTCAATAGAGCATATCTCAAAAGGTTCTGTGACTGAGCCCAAATATGACATCAACCCATATTTATTTCTTCCTCTGGACTTGTTTTTTATGCATGTTATACAACTATCACAAATTGTTTTAATGTTTTTCGTCATGTTTTCTGCTGTACACAATGAACTAATTATTCTCAACATTTGTTTCATTCCCATGTGGTCTAGTTTTTTGTGGATATTTTCCATTACTTCAATACTGAATTTCTCTGATATATTTTCTTATCCTTTATCTTTTTTGTAATAAACTCGAATGCTCGACTTTGACAAGTCCCCTCCGACAAATGACGTTAGATCGTGACGCAACGCCGCCCATCTCGGGCACACCTCAAGGGTATGCTGGGCCGAGTCAACCGCCGCGTCACAATCGTGACAACGATTCGTCGGTTTCCTGCGGGCCATCCTACACAGATACTCACCGAAGCAACCACACCCGGTGAGCAGCTCCGTCAGACGGAAGGTGAAGGGTTTGCCCCTCCCCCCACCTCTGCATTATCGCCACATGCCCTAACCGGCGGACCCACAGGATTTCGTAATGCGTGGGGTTCAGGCCGAGAGAAATCACGCCTATAGGCACGAACTTCCTCCCGCAGGTTGCCCAACTCTCTCTGAAGTCTAGCGTTATCTGCCTTCAGCCGCCTCACCTCCCCGTCGTCCGTGCGTACCACCAGGGACTCATCATTTCCCTAATGGATCTCGCTACCCTCTTAATTTTGGAGGCGTAGCCCCCTTTAAGGTTGATGGCCCTACCCGTGAGGTCCAGTATCAAATTATGATTGGCCTCCGCCGCGACCATGACCTCCTCGGCCCTACACCGACCAACATGTTTCAATATAACAGGAGTCGCCGTCTGGGTCCCTCCTGCCTCAGAGTGTTTCTTCGAATGCCTCCTCCTTCTCGTTAGAAATGCGCTCTCTCAGCGTCCCCTTTTTTCCGCTAGCGTATGGGACTCTTGGCCACATTTCGTGACAGCTCTTGCAAACCCTTCATCGGATCCGGAACAGGAGTCCCCAGACCCCTCCGTGAACAGGCGCTTGCGCCCTATTTCCGCCTCCGACAAGGACGCCAAGGATGAAAGGTCCTTCGACACCTCTAATTCCCCTAGAGCAACCCCCACCCCTTCCCCTTGACGAATCCGTCCATCCTACCCGAAACCCATCCCCCCCCCCACCGACAGATTTCCGTCACAAAAAACGAAAATAAGAACAAAAACACCACCAATCACACAAACAAACCAAACAATTCCCGCAAAAGTTTCACCAAATAAAAATTTGGTGTAAACAAATAGCGGGGATCAAAACCACACACGTCCCACACAGACAAAAACACCACCACGAGACGCAGAACGACACGGAAACAACACCGCAAAAAAAGAAGACACCACAAGTAAGTCGCCTACACTCCTCTGCCCCGGGACCGAACGGTCAAACCAGGACATGTTTATATCGATAACTTACTGATTTTCTTAGTACGAGAGCCGACTCACGAAAACACAAATATCTCCGCAACCCGACGTCGCACCAGGAAAATTGAAACACCAAAAGTTGCTCCTTCTTGATAGCTATCGGTATCCGCCACTGACACTATTGTCCCAATCTTCAGCTTACACCTGGTACCGGGAAAACAGTGTCAGCCTAACCTACGTTAGCCCAGTACTGAGCTAAGTACCGCAAGGAATTGTGTTACAGATATTAGACAACGAAAATATATTTAATATTTTATATATTTAAGGAATCTTATGTATTTAAGATATTTATTATAGAAGTACATAGTCGTCAATTACAACGTTACAATTATTTTTTTTATAAAATTAATTTTATTTTTTTATTTTTTGATTGCAAATATTATTTTTATCTATAAATCTATCATATAAAGTGTTAAAAACACAAAAAAAAATATTCAGTCAAAATGACTGCATTTAGAAGTGGACTTAATAATAAAATATCGAAATAACATTATGATCTGTAGTTTTTAGCACATACTCGTAGCGACATTCGCCCGTAGCTGTGCTACGGGTGAGCGTAGTGCATACTTGCATGTGCTACAGGATAAACTCGCAGTACATGGTCATGTTGGTGACGCAAACTCAATCAAATTATTTAAGAGGTGGTGCAGTGCTGCATTGCAGCCGAATTTAGTACGGGAAGTACCTTTATCACGTTATCGTTCGCTAGGTTATATTTTCTTTTGTACATTGGAGGGCAGCCAAAATCTTCAGCCAGACCAGCTAAAGAAGTTTTCATATCAAGCTGTTTTCATAGGTTCATTTAATTCCAGGATGCTCAACTGCTCATTGAAACCATACCAAAGCCAGCTGGGAGACAAGGGACCGTCCCTCAACTGCCTCAAGCTGACCTTCCAGCTGATCAACGAGAGGATACAGGAGCACATCGAGCTGGTGTACTATAGTGTAAGTTACTTTAGCATAAATGTGCAGGTGTGAGGTGTTCCATGCTGCAGTTAGTGGTAGTGCCACGCTGCAGTAAGTGGTGGTGCTAAGTTGCAGTAAGTGGTAGTGTCATGGCGCAGTAAAGTGTAGTGTCATGCTGCAGTATATTGTAGTACCATAATGCGGTAAGTGGTAGTGCCACGCTACAGTAAGTGGTAGTGCCACGCTACAGTAAGTGGTCGTGCCATGCTGCAGTAACTGGTGGTGCTACTCTGCAGTAAGTGGTAGTGCCACGCTACAGTAAGTGGTAGTGCCTCGCTACAGTAAATGGTCGTGCCGTACTGCAGTAACTGGTTACGCTGCAGTAAGTGGTAGTGTCATGGTGCAGTAAATGGTAGTGCCACGCTACAGTAAGTGGTCCTGCCATGCTGCAGTAACTGGTGGTGCTACGCTGCTTGCTAAATGCGTTCAGCGCTACCTATAATACCACTCATAAGTGGTACTCGCTTATATAATATCACCTCATAGTGGCTGCTATACAATGGCGCTTCATGTGGTATTTTCGTGTGGTTTTTGAGTGACCAATTGGAATGGAGAAAGAAAAAAGGTCAACGCATCGGCATAACAATATGCAGATGTGTATATGCAGATGTGTATATGCAGATGTGTATATGCAGATGTGTATATGCAGATGTGTATATGCAGATGTGTATATGCAGATGCGTCAGTAATCATCAGAAAGTTCCGAGTGCTCGTTTGTCCCTTATGCTTTTCAAGAAATAAAAATCTTTTTGGGGTTTATATCATTTTATTTATGTATTATCAAATATATTGAACGTAGAGCAGCAGAGGAATGTAAACCAAAAAGAAATTTATATAGATGTCGACAACTGTGGGTTGCGCTGGCTTAAAAATAATAAACGTTTTACAACTGTCCTGTCGCTTGCAGATCCGGGACCCTACATCCTGACGACGGGGACCTACGCTGTACCAATTAAACCCGTCAGTACCCGTTTAGTCGGTAGCATATAAAGGGGCCCCTCTATGGTTCAAGCCCAGTCGTGACGGTGTGGCTCAGTAACCTGGGATGATCCGAGACACTGCGGGCGAAGCCAAGTGAACCGAGGAGGGGGCTGCTCTTTGTACCCTCCCCCCCTTATAAGGAGAATAGACTAAGGAGCAGGAGGATGAGCTGCTCTTTGTACCCCTCTTATATAAAGAGGGGACAAAAGAGCAACAAAAGGAGGTGCTTTTGCACACGGGGTAAGATGTGTGATTGGGAACCTCACCCCATTGCACTACCCTGGGCGGGGATGTCCTGTGATGTGCGGCAGCTCTACTGTAAACGCGTTTCCCTCCGTCATCAAAAAAAGTGTATAAAGGTTTCATATCCCTGACAAACTGTGTGAAACACGTTTATTGTATGGAAGTCTCTTTAATAAATGGTAAATATATACATATATATATATAAGTAAAGCAAAAATAATAAATAATAGGTTGATAAGGAAAATTTTGAAAAAGTCTCTTTGTAAGTTTGTCTATAGTATAGTATCCGATATCACGTGACGAACTTGCTCGCTGGTGGCTCGAACGTGGCAATGGGCTGGTCACACACTCGGAAGAACAGATGGCAGATGGGCCAGTAAGGTTCTGGAGTGGAGGCCGCCTTTAGGAAAACGAAGTGTCGATCGACCGTTCACCAGGTGGGAAGACGATCTCCGTGCAGTAGCTGGTCCCTGATGGATGCGAGTAGTAGGAGATCGGTCGTCTTGGCGTTCATTGAAAAAGGCCTATGTACAGCAGTAGTGGCCTCCCACGCAGAACACCAACCATCCCAATGTCGGGCAGGCCGCATCCAACATACGAAGTTATCCGAAGCATAAATCTAACTAAAGTAGCTGCTAAGCCATGCCGCATTGCAGAATAATTGGTCCGACAAAACCTGGGAGGTACCTCTCGCTCCCATGATAACACCGTAAAATGACATCTTCGGTGTCGCGTTTCGTGCGGTTTGTGAGTAACTCGTATCCTATTGGAGGGCAGAAGAAATAAAGGGCAATGCATCGGCATAGTAATTGTGCGGATGTTTTTGGGTGTTGGTAGTTATCAAATGGTTCTGACTGCCCTTTAGTACCCCTTTATTATACAAAAAAAACTGATTTTTACTTCGGTGTAGTCTAAAGTACACTCGTCTTGTTACCATAAAGTTATGTAAATACTCAAGTTTAACAAGTGATCTGCGCGACAGGAGCGTGTGCAGAAGAAGGGTAGCACGAAGACGTCGCGCCTGAAGAAGTACATCATAAGCTCGGACCGGCCGTCGCGGCTGAGCGCGGTCACGGTCGACGACCTGGTGCCCGCCAGCCCGTGTCCCTCGTGAGCACTCGCTACACACGTTTGTATATAGGATGAAGCCCACAGACATCCGGATGGAAGTTTTTGCACACACGGCATAATTTCACAATGAGAAAAGTAAAAGATGGCCGCCGTAGCCGATTTTTCCATTCTTATTACATTTTCTTTTTAGACTAGAGGGCAAACGAGAAATCTGAGCCCTTTTACGCATACCGACGCCCATGAGTTTCTACAAAATTTATATGCCACAATCCACAATAAGCCACCGGCTACTCACAAACAGCACGAAAATGTCACTTTACGGCGGTATTATGTGAGCGAGAGGTACCTCCCCGGTCGTGGCGGCCCTGTTATGTCGTATAGGAGGATGTAGTGTCATGCACTGTGCGTGGCAGGTCCGTCTGCAGTATCTTACTCGGCACTTAATGAACATGTATATCTACTGCCTCGCGGTCTAGTGCTAGGCAAGTTCAACCACACGCGTACCGCAAGAGCCCGGGTTCGAGTCCTGATGATGGAATTGGAAGGTGGCTGTTGGAACTGGACTGGAGTCAAGCTCAAGCGCATCAGATTGTCTGAACATAATCTGTCCATACTGTCTCATTACAAAAAGTTTTTAAAATATTCGGTTTTATTAATTTTGTAATACTGATACTTGTCCCCAGTTGCGTGGAAGGGCGTTGGTTTCTACGCCTGGGTGAGAAGGCGGAGCAGCCCTTCGACAAGGAGATGGCAGTGGAAGCCCTGACCCAGCTGTGCCGGGACACCGCCTACGTGCGGAGTGACCGCGTCCACCCCCTCACCGACTGCAGAGCGCCGCGCAGCCGCGCTATACTCGCAAAACGATACATATAGAACAACTACCTATAGGGGCCCGGCTAAAGGAGACTGAGTTGTGGATATATCAACCAGGGGAGGGGGCCTGCTACCTTTCGATAAGGAGTCAGTGGTGGAGTCGCCAGCACTACTACCTGTTAAACTGTAAATAATTAATATTCCGATTAACAATCTTACACTAAATCTCTTTGTCGTAATCTATTTGTTTTATTAGTCAGTAGCAATCCTTTTTTTTTTTTTTGTTGACGCGGGGAAACGTATTTACGCGCCTTCACCAGCCCTGGGTGGGGTCCAATGGTGTGTGGGACTCGCGGCACATGATAGTGGCGAATACCCACAAAAACCATCGGGAGTGCCATCAGTGCCGCCCTTGGTGAGGTGCCCCGGAACAGCAATCATCAGGGCACCTCGACGGCTAGTCGGCCCCCTAAGCGACCAACTCCACCCCCACAGAGGGTCCAGCACTACAGAACAACCCCACCGACTTTGGGACAGTACAACAGGGCGAGGTTCCCATCCTCGCCCCTTGCCCCGTGCGCAAATGCGCCACCTCCTGTTGCTCTTAGGTCCCCTCTTCTTTTAAAGGGGGTACCGAGAGCGATTCCTCGTGATCTTTAAGCCCCCTCTTCTTATCAAAGGGGTGCAAAGATCCTTTTGGTTCAATTGGCTTCGCCTGGGGTCACCCCAGGCTACTAATCCCCACCGCCATGACAAGGCTCGAACCATGGTGAGGAATAACTAGCAATCTGTCCCAGCTTCACCTGTTACTACTATACTGTGCCCTTAGGCAAATGTAAGGAAAAGCTTTTTTCCGAAATCACTTTATACATGAGTGAAAACCGCATTAAAATCCGTGCAGCAAATGTTGAGAAAGTCGATCAAACAACAACAGCTATTGAGACTTTGTTTTCTAATATACTAGCCACCTGCCCTGGCTTCGCCTATAAATAACCCTATATTATGCATTGAAACCTGCCTAGGTAATCGCTCTATCCATGGGTGAAAACCGCATGTAAATCGATTCAGTAAATTTTGAGAAAAACGATCTCAAACAGACATATAGCTTTTGGAGTTTTATGTACGAGTATAAGATAGGTGATGTCATTAGCTCTAAGTTTTTAAGACAACTGTCAGTTCCTAGCCTGTATTTGTGTTAGCTCCTCGCAGACAAATTGAATTAGGACAGCCAGTAAATTTCAGCACTCAACTTGATACTCTGCTCGAGCAGGTCACCTGCGATGGATTCAATTAGGCTCAATAAAAACCAATAGTTAAACAAAACGTTTGTGAACAGTAATTGAGTTGATCGCGTCCCGCGAGGATGAGTTAGGTTAGATTTTCACTATAATAATAATTATAGTGTGGCCATGTGTATGAAGACTCGCCAGCTGCGCAGGACATATTATAGTGTACAAGTGTGTGATCAGGCACAAGTGCACTTCCAGCTCCCTCATACTCCTATTCCGAAGAGACGGCTCCAAAACGGCCGGAGATAAACCAGACGTAGGCTTAACGTGCTCTCCGCGGCACGGGGGTCTGACGCCGCGTATTTCCTAAGCTCGGACTTTTTATAATAAAAGTACTTTTACGAATTTTATCGCGGTTTATTTAAATATTTAACTGGGCCGACGCCTCAGAAGTTTTATTTAGTTGTACCGAATAACGCAAACAGTACTTATCATATGTTGCTGTCTCGAGGTGTTATGTTTAGTTTTTGATTGGATCATTTTTTCCACTGGATCCCAAACCGAGGGAGGAACCCAGCCATCTCCTCTATTGAAATTTGGATGTTTTCTAATTTCAATAGTCTCACGGATCATCCTTGGAAGGAATCGGTGTTCCCTCGTGAGGATTTGCGCTTTATCAAGTCTAATATAATGGCAGGGGCAAAATTCAGCATTTTTGGACTTTTATTAGAAATTCAAAACCCCAGTAATACTTTGGTCCGACTTGGTGCTCGACCAAACAGCTGTGGTTTATCCTGCTTAGCAATGGACCACGGCGCCCTCTAACTTGTGACTATACGTTGCCGGGTCGTACTGGCTCGTTTCGGGTGCAATGAATGCGCAATATAATACGTGTATAATACTAGCCTATGGACTTATTAGATCCCCACCATGGTTCAAGACTTTTCGAAGCGGTAGGGCTCAATAGCCTGGGGTGAACTCAGGTGGAACCAATTGAACCAAGGGAAATGCTCTTTGTACGCCTCTTATAACAAGGGGTGACCAAAGAGCAACCCTGCTGTGGAAGAGGCTTAGGGACTGACTGGCCGTCGAGGTGGCCTGATGATTTGTTGTTCCGGGGCACATCAACAGAGGCGGCACTGACGGCACTGGCGGTGGTTTTTGTGGCGGTACTATAACGTGCCGCGAGCCCCACACACCACTGCACCCTGTTCCGGTGAAGGCGCGTAAATGTGTTTCTCCGCGTCAACAAAAAAATGGACTGACTAGATAATAGTGTTACCTGATATTTCCCACCGAAACATTAAGAGCTGCCGGAGATTTAATACCTTCCACGATACTCCATTAGGGAATTGAAAAAATATACATTTGGCAAAGGCATTGCATTCTAAAAATCCGTACTCTCGTTTATTAGCTGTTATGTACTTTATGTAGTTCTTTATTATATTACTAACGACCAGCCCCGGCTTCGTCCGAGATTAAAGATCGCCAGATAGCTATATTAGAACCTTCCACGGTAATCGCTCTATGTACTGGTGAAAATTATATGAAAATCCGTTTTTTACATTATGAGAAAATCGATCACACACAGACGAGACAATTTTGGGCCTCCGTTTTATAATTTATAGAGATGTCATGAGCCAAGTGATTAATTCTAGTGATTTTACAAGTTTAAAAGTTTGAATGAATCATCCTTTTAAGTAAAATTCATCTTGTAGGTAACAACTTAAAATAATTTCAAAGATTATTTTTGTCTGTTAAAAAAATATTGATTTTAGTGTAATAGACTTTAAGCAGGTGTAGCTGCGGGCGGGTAGCTAGTGGGACATAAAAATCCAATAAACAACGCTCAGTGATATCGGTTATATCAGTAAACTAACTTAAACCTATTAATAAGTCGACCGAATAGCGCCGTGGGATCTAACGGCCGTTTGCAATATACTAGAGTATCTGTGGATGGGTTTGGCTCCTGTAGATAGAATTTTAATATAAATTCCATACGAAATATTTACTCAATACACATACAACACGTTCTGACGTCACTGACAGTCACACTCTTATATCCTTAGACACCGTTAAGATTAAAGAATAAATGTTAGAGGATTGCTTCAAAATGTAAATGACAGACAGTGGCCGACGTTTTAGCCGTAGCCTGTACGGGAACTGTATATTTAAAATTTGGAAGATAGATGTTCCTATACAAGTACCTGGGGTGATTCTTTTTATGGGAGGTAGAGGGGAGATAATTTATCTAAATGGTGTGGAAGCTTTTTGGTATTTTTTTGATTTTGCTAATACTTTGTGTGATATTTGCTTTTAAATAGGAGGAGTAATAATTTTCTTCTCGGTAATAAAAGGGTAAAAAATTCCCCCTTTACTAGTTCCTGGACTACCGAGAGAAATTTTATAAAAAAAAATGTTGAAGTTATAGGATTCAATAAAAACTTTATACGAAAATTGTTTTGAATAAAATGGAATATCTCTTAAACTAAAAAATATGCAAATTATTTTGTTATAATGTACATTGCTGGTCCAGTTAGGAGTGGAGTGTATTTGCTTTATTTTCGTTTAGTCTAATTGTATATGTGGGCGAGGCATGATGTGTAGAAGGCTCGGGTTCCATATTTCTCAGTAAAAAACACTCTCAAACTTTTCAACGCTTTTATTACAATTAACAATGTTGACACTTATATAGATCGTAACGAACTCTCCCGTTTCTTAACCACACTTATCTTTTATACCTGTTGGTTATACAAATTAATGTGACCATATTAAATATTTAAACACTCGTAAATAAGAAACTTTATTAAATACAATAATATCTGTAAACAATATATTTGTGAACATAATAATAAATTAATGAATTATAATTAATCCTTTTGACATTTGAAATTGTGTAATAAAAAATATTAAATTAACGTGGCGCTCAATAAGAGAAACTAATGTTCCTAGACCACACGTCATGGCCGAAGTAAAACTTCTTTAGTTATGTATACATTAAGTTTAACTGGCAGTTAAAGAGAGAAAAAAAATGTGTGCTGCTAGCATACGTAAGTTTTCATCACTGGGTGGATAAGTACTGGTCATAACAAAACGTTCATTAACTAACTTTGACTACAGCAACAATCATAGCTCGGACTTCCGCGAGTTTCTATTACAAAAGTTGCCTCGGTTAATTTAAATACGCGTAAAGCTGTCGACAATCGTTTAAGTTACAAGAGCGTGTCAACAAAGTGGCGCCCTAGCCGGAAGTTGAAGCGCTAGTTCCGTGCCGGAAGTCAACTAAACACCTTCTATTCATTAATCACGCATAAATCAAGTGAATCCAAACATGGTAAACGTAGTTTTTCGACATTTTATAGTATAGCCAAGAAGGCAACAGCGCTTTGTGCGATTTGTGAGTGTCGGCGTAAAGGAACGTTAGAGGACAAAAGAGAAATCAAAGGCATGTGCCTTTCTAACGGGCAAATAATTTTAGTGTATACGCGGTATCGTCTAGGCACTCCTTGACAACGCTCGACGCCGTACGAATCCCTCGTGGTCCGGTTCAAAGGACCACTAAATCATATTAGACGCTTAATACAAACAGCTTTTAAATGATAGCTGTTTATTTAATATACTTAATCAAAGTACAATAGTTTTTGTTACTAGATCAGAAACAGGCTGTTCTGAATGTCATGACAAAATTGTTGTTCACCAAGCTAGATGCTATTAGGAGCCCTTGTTGTTGCAAACCGACGTAAATACTCATAGAGAAGACTATTAAAAGTGACCATTACATAGTAAACAAAACACTGACGCAGGAATGCGATGCAAGTAGTACACATTGATTAAAAAATACTAAGGTACCCAGCCAGCGTCTCAAAACCGTCCGCACAGAAGACGTGCAAAATGTCAATCATATATTTTGTAAGAAAAACGACTTAAAATCATCCACGTAAGCTTTGCAAAAAAATATGTTTATGTAAAATCAAGGATGCTTCTCACTGACAGTTCAGTATGAAGTCGTGGGTCCCGTAGTTTTATAAATCAATGACCGTACAGTGTCCTGCTCCATTTAATTAAGACCTGTTCTGACCTGGAGTGTATTGTATGGTCACGGTAAATTGTCCGTGGAAGGGCGCGGGGCGCAGGGCCAGTGGAGTGTGCACCTTATTAAACGGCAGTTATTTATTGCCGGCCGGTCTAAGATCAAGGTTACGGATAAGAAACTCTTGTTGTTTTGGTTATCGTGCGTCAGTACTTCCCATTCAGTTGCCTCTACGTTACTCTTCTTTAGGGTTTCGTAATATTAACAAAAAAACCAGTTTCCTTATAACATAAGCCTGTACCATATGTCTATCCATATGTATGCCTGTCGGGTTATTTCAGGAGTGCGTGGCTACCACGAGAGATCTTATAGGATCACTTTCCTGTCTGTCTGATCGTCTGAAAGCAAGTACTTTTTTCTTAGGAATGGTTGGCCGAAACAAGCTGAAATTCATGTGGAATACTGAGGCGTGCTCTGGCCCACTAAGCGCCCACTAGGTGTATGCTAAATGTATGTCTCTCTGCACTGACGTATGTACTATAGCTTATTTATATTAATTTTATAATGCCATTAAGTATTTGAACGTGTCAATTGTCTTCGAGTGGGAGGTCACCGAAACTCGATTACGGTGAATCCAAGTGCTGTGTCGCATGCCGAGGGACATCCCATTCTGTGCGCCTCACATCGCATTGCTGTGCAGGTAACAACTAATGAAAACCTACCTGAATAGTTACTGTATTTGCATTGCTTTTTCTTTTCTATGTGTTTATCATATTGTCTGCGGTGTTGTCAAACAGTAAATAAAAAGGTTTCTTTCTATGAGATAGGAGGCAAACGAGCAGGTAGGTAGTAACTACCGCCGCGCATAGACAAGAGCAGGGGCTTGCAGACGCGTTGTCGGGCTTTAAGGAATAGGTATGCTCTTTTCTTGAAAACCTCTAAGTCTTATCGGATCGGGAATACCAGGGGAAGCAGCTGGTGCCACAGTACAGTTGTACGCGGTAAGAAGTGACGTTTAAGCCGCACTGTTGTGGATTTACGGACATCAAGGTGATGGGCGTGGAACTTAGAGTTCTGGCGCGACGTCCGAAGAGATCATTAGAATACTGTTCACATGAATATGACCTGTGCTGCTCGCCCACACTTTTAGCTGATTCCATTGTTAAACAGAAAGTTATACATAAACCATACAAACCTAGTTTTCCACCCGATTCACCCCATCCCCTCCGGCCAATCCGTACCGGCTCATACGTACATCTCGAAAACATAGCCATTATTCTACGCTATTATCATATGCGCGAAGATTCGGCGTCTACTGTGATCGCTCCGAGCAGATGAGGCTGCAATGCAACAATGACAGCGCTTATCAGATTGTATCTCTACAGTAGATCAACATAACACTTATAATTAGAAAATATTCATAAAATTCAAATAGCGAAAACTGATTAACTTCTTTGCGCCAACGATATTAAAGTGTAGATCCACAGATTTACAATGCTAGCCGTGCCCTGTCGTTTCGATTGATTGGCACCGGTGGTAACTTAACGGGAATAATTCACATGTTATTGTGGGTCTCAATTTCAGGATTTTTAAACTTGTATAATACAACATACTCTATAGAGTAAGTAGCCTATATCTATGAATACTAATATTTTAAAGAGGAAATAATGTAACGTTTGTTTATTTGCATTACCTAAGCTCCAAAGTCACTGCATCTGTTTGAAATATTCTATTTGAAGTAATCATTGGGCTGGTGATGATGGTTTGAAATATTCGTATCCGTTATGATCGTGTTGAACTTGCAATGCTGAGGAACAAATGCTTGTCAACGGACACTGTGGACAGGTTCAAGTATGTTATTTGATCATATATGAGGCCTTTCGTTCCTTTCGCACACCGATCAAAATGTTCATAACTATTATTGTTTTATTTTATTATGTACTAACGGATATCCAAAGCCTTTCTTCCTCTGTCTGGAAATTCAAAATCTGCACGAAACTATACAGCTGCGTCGGTATCATGAGGGAGGTGTAATTCCGGGCAGGTACGTCGACCTTTACAATAACTATCTATAAGTTTACGATTACAATAGAACTGCGTTTAAGGATTTTATCGCGCTTTATTTAATTATTTAACTAGTTCACGGATTGACTGAGGTGACAGATGTCTTGATATGACAAATTATTAAAATTACTCGAAGAATCATAATTATTTATTTGTTCCGATTAACGCAAACAATATTTATTAAATCTTGATGTCTTGAGGTGTTACGCTAAATTTTTATTTTGATTATGTTTATCACTGTGTCGCATGCAGAGGCAAGAGCCCAGCCATCGTCTCTATTGAAATTTGGATGTTTTTTATTGCAATAGCCTCACAGATGATCTTTGGAAGGAATCGGTGTTCCCTAGTGAGGATTTGTGCTTTATCAAATCTAATGTAATGGCAAGGGCCAACTTCAGCATGCTCACAGACCGCAGATTTTGTAACACATCGGTGTTTCATATCGGCTATATGTTCTTAAATGCTGTTTTGACAGACCTTTTAGTTTTATCTACAAAATAGGGTCCACAGTCACAATCAAGCTTGTTCACACCTGTATCTTGTAGAGGTATATGGCATTACACTGATTGTAAGAACTGACTAACCTTCTTTGACGGTTTAAAATAAGTTTTTAATGGAGCGTGCATGAGAATAAAGCCGATTCTGTCAGAGACCACTTTTAAATGTGGTATTATTGCAGGTAAGCGCTCGAAGGTGGCTCACTCGGCTTCTGTGGAGCAGACGGGAAACCCGAAGCCTGTTGCCCCGAAGAATGTTAATAATTACAAACTTTATTTAAGTCATCTCTCTCTATCTATCTAGAAAATATTGAAGCAAATAAATTATTAGGGTTGATTGTTGATTGGAAACTAAACTGGAAACAGAATGTTAATGATTTGTGTAAAAAAATAAGTAGATGTGCGTTTGTTCTCCTGTGGCTTGTACCGATCTTGAATATCGATTCTATAACTATGGCTTG
>JAFELO010000182.1:653954-704962 GCA_017140195.1 Eumaeus atala | reverse complement strand
TAATATATCTCTTTTTTAAATTCAAATTAACTAAATAATTTCTTTACTTCTATGATCGACAAGAATCTTTAAAATTGACATAAATAATAAGATTTCATTATAAATACTTGCATGCTTATAATTATACTAGCGAACTATGACGATATTATATAAAAAAATTGAACAACTTCTGTACTCACATTTCTGGCAAATAAAGTTACTAATAACTTATTACTTAGATTTTATCGCGATTTATATATAACAGATAAAATATAATAAGAGATAAGAACAACGGCAATATCTAAGATTTATGTAACATCAACGTGGTTGATCTAATTGAGTTACCAGTTCAGATGTTGAGTTACGGGCAGCTGCCTGCAGTAATCTTGTTACAACTTCGCTTTGCTGTTGGCGCCTGGAAGAAACTGGAGAGCTGTAGCTGCATTGCAGCCTACTCGGGCAGGCTCGAAGGCGCAGGTTACTCTCGCTTACGTAACACATATGGTTCGGTGAAGCGTTTTGTCCTGTTTGTGACTTTCTGATCGCCCATTAAAGTGGAAAAGGGAGAGCTGATACTGCACCGCAGCCTACTCGGAATGTTTTTGCGTTCTGTGCTGTTTGTGAGTTTCCAATGGCCCACAGGAGGGGAAGTGGGAAAGCGTGTAACTTATCTGCATAACATTTATGCAGATGTCTATGGGCGTTGCTGAACAAAAGGTGACTGCTAGTAAATACGTGTAGCTCACATTGTACCACAGTAACAGCTAACCTTATTTATGGCTTACCACCATCAAGTTTCCGATGCCGGGATGCTATTAAAATTGAAAGACCCACCATAACAATTTTCTGTCCTCTCCGGGACTTAAACCCTCCAGATATGCGGCTTATCATGAACACCAGACCACGCGGAGAGATAACGCAGTTAAGATAAGTGAGCTGGGACGGCACGACACCGCGTTTAAAACAAGTTACACTTCCAACTCGGCGCTAATTCGCTGGAGACTCGACTGGATTATTCAAATCTCTCAGACGCCTGCAAGTTTTATCGCAGTAGCATGTGGAGCCGCGGTCGGTAGGAGTGCGAGGCGATTCGCCCACGCCAATGATATAAATGTAGGCAAACTAAAGAGTCTTTTGCCTAAATAATCTGATTATGGTACAGCGAGCATGACGTATGATTGGTCAGCGGTTAAGTTTGATAAGATACCTCTTACACTCAATTTGGCCAAAACATAGCATATTCTAGCTAAACTGGGCCGGCAAACCTCACCCCGTTGCACTGTCACAATTTCGGTGGGGTGGTCCTGTAGTGCGGGGCAACCCTGCTGTAGAGGAGGCGTCGGTCCTTTAGAGGACTGATTAGACGTCGAGGTGCCCTGATGGAATGGTGCAAATTTCCCACAAATACCGTTGCATTACCAAAAATATAGACTATATTTTATTTCGGTTAACCATCCACGATGTTTTGGTTACCGCAGAAAGGTGTGGCCCAGTCGACCAGACTACTATTCTTGTAGCGAGGTGTAGGGATGGAGACCTGGCCCCACTGCACGACCTCGTCAACGGAAGGGGCTGACTTAGCCGTCAGATTCCTTATGATTCACTATATCCCTAGTCAACGTCCGATGGGACCCAGTTGCAGGTCCACCGGATACCACCCAGAAGTGGGGACTTCAAACAAGAAAGCTAGCTGCCAGTATAGCGTGGCGTCGCTCTGCCGTGTCGGTACGACCGCAGCCGCGCCGACTGCGCGGACTGGAACCGCATATCGCTGGTACGTCGCCGTCTTTTGTTTTCGATTTAATTAACGCCCGTCTCCGGCAGCTTGTTACAACGTGCGACCTAGTTATGATTACCGTCGTTATTGTCAGCCACGCAAGGTGCCATACGGAGTGTAGAATATACTACGCGCGCCTATAGCCTACGCTATCACCTCGTGCGGTGGCCCATTTCTCTGCATATCTCTTGGGCGAATGTGTGACCTCAGAACCCACACGAGCAATCTGAGCCTTTTATCGTCTCCCGTCGCCCGTAGGTGTCTGCATTACTATCATGCCGATGCGTTCTTTTCCTCGTGGCTCCAATGGGCCAGCGGCTACTCACAAACCGCACGAAACGCGATAGCATAGCCATCACTTTACAGCGTATCATGTGTGCGAGACCTACCTCCCCGATCGAGCCGGCTATAATGAAGCATGTGTCACTACCTCTGAACGGTGCCTCCGTTCAGAGGTAGTGTCTCATGCTAACTACTTTTTTACTAACAGTGGGTCCATTCTACCCCAGGATTTGATCGTAACTGACCTGAGCTATAATCAGCTGAGAACATTTGTGCGTACGTGGCACGAGAAGAGGAAGAATATGCAAGGACGTAACTGTATGTATGCTGTCAGGGCTGAGGAGGCCGACGACTTCTCTCTGTTGTTGACGTTCTTCTATCGACGTCGCGACGTCAGGGAGGAGTTTGCCGAAAGGGCACTTAAAATAATTTGAACGAAGTCTTGAATTGCGCGTTGGATAACACCCGGTGTGCAAGCCCCTGTGCGAATCCTCCGACTCACTCCGCATACCGAGAATAGGTAGGAGGCATAAGCAGAGATGGAGGTGGTTAAGTCGTCGCTCCCAGCTATGCTTATTATAAATCTAAGTCACCGAAACCTGTCTCTATGTGATTGATTTACTCAAAATCTACTCCAAAAGGATCCTCTATCCGAAGCTGCATCAAAAGCTTTGGATAGAGAAAGGTTTTAGTGTATGATCTGTTGGCGCGTATTATTCCCGGGAAACGCCGGGGGGGGGGTCAGTATAATATAATAAAACACATAAAGACTATAATCTGTTTTCACGAGCCCTATGATTAATTTTGTAACATAAATATTAACGGCGTGATTAGCGAGCCTTGCCCAGTCTTGTCTTGTGTGTGTTAACTGACATATCACGTGCTGCATTCAATTATATCGTGGACATAAAATGCTATTATGTCTTTACATATCACTCCCTGATCGCACCGCACCATTTCGGCTGCAATGCAGCATGGCACTACCTCCGAAATTTACAGTACTTCCAACCCATTCTTCATAAATGTGAAAACCTCTGTGCTTCTGCTACGCTTTCACGGCACGGAAGTGTGAACCCTGACCAAATTAGAATTTTTTTTAATTGTAATCCCGCCAATTGTGGGTTATTCTATTTATCAAATGTCTACAAAATTTCAAGATATTGTAGGCACAGACACATGCTCCGGACGACGGACTGGAGAGTTGTTAGATGGTACCCGACGGGATGACCACTTGGTTACGGTGGCGGGGGTGCTGGTCGTGACCTGTGGCTTTCTCTGGGATGACCTTCGTCAAGTAGTTGACCCCTGTGAGAGTGAGTTTGTGAGATGAAATATATTTGATCCCGATATTTTGACGGGATCGGATGTCTAACTCATGTGGGAGAAACCGTGGGGCGCCGCTAGTATACAAGTGCATATATAGTCGCAGATCCAGCTCGTACCAAACAAACCACAATTCCCGCCAGCTACTTTTATTCCATATTAATATAGAGGTCACTGGATTGGCGCCAAAAGATACCTCGTTGTTCTTTTTCGTAAATTGGCAACATTCAGCCTCTGGCCAACCGCCATTCAAACGTTATAATGGAAAGCGTGCTTCGCGCGTACGTGTGCGCACACAATAATAGTAATGAGCTGAGCGGCTGACGTTCCGCTACGCTCGTACCGGCGATGCGGCGTTGTTGAAATTTCACTCCAGTGGCTTAAGCCTGTAGCACAGGGCGAGAGAAGCTATCGGACGCTATACGTGGGTATCAATTGCGAGTCGTACTCGTACACTAAGGATTCCATTATATGGGAGCCACTTTAAATAATTGATTTATAATATCTTTTAGTATTTGTTGTAGCGGTAACAGAAATACATAATTTGTTCGGCTTCGCTCAGTGAAGAGCTGTAGTGTTGCTGGCCTCAAATCAGCATAATCTAAACCTACGTATATTTCCTTTCAATTTTCAGCTTGATATGCATTGATTCACCGTCAGCTGGGTCACCACTAAGCGATAGTTTCGATTTTTCTGATTTACCTTGAATCTATATCTGGATATGGTAAGGAAGTCTGTGATGTCACTGCAGCTGAAAGCCTAGTTAAGTGACGTCATTAGAAATTAAATATGATGGACATATGAAGATATCTTTAGTAATTTCTCATTCCCTTGAAATTGTAGCTCGCTATAGCGTGGCGATGTGGCGCGGCCTCTCCGTCAAAACTCCAGCTATGCACCTCTGCATATTTTCGGAGCTATGTAAATGTCCGCACGTAACGCTCGCGCGCACAATGCGCCCGCCAGACATGCGGTTGCAAGGGGGCCCTCCCCCAACATGAATCCCTTCCCATTTTGAAAATGACACGTACCTATTAGATGACTGTCTCAAAGTGTTTATTTTTTAGACCCGATAACAATTATATTCACTATCCAAACATTTGTTCTCCTTTTAGTACGTATAAGTACACTATGTATGAAGAAAGATCTGGTAGCCTGGCGTCCATCGTGTACACCCAGTAGACGAGACGGGGGCCAGGTGTTGGTTGCGGGTGACTTGAACCCCAAGCACACCGCTTGGGGATCGTCCACCATCAACCGCACAGGCGCCAGACCGCTGGTAGATTCGGAACGACGGGGATACACGGTGCAGCCCCCCCCCCCTGTTCAACCCACGTTCCAAAGGATCACCGGCGGAACCCGGACGTTTTGGATATCGTCATCCACAACAACCTCCACTTCACACTGAATACGGAGGTGCTGTATGACCTGGACACGCAGTACCTACCGGTCCTAATCACGTTACACTCGACGGTGGTCGAAAGGGAGCGGGAACGGACCTGGCAGAGGGTAGACTGGCAAGTCTTCAGACAACGTATGGCCAAATTCACTATCGACGGGCAGCTCGAAACCGCGGGGGAGGTGGAGGCTGCGGCCTGTAGTCTCACGGACAAAATCCGGGAGGCACAGGCCGCGGCGACCCCCACCACACCGGTCAAAGCGCGCCGTCTGAGTGACCTCCCTCCCGACCTCCTGTCTGATCTGAGTAGGAAAAGGCAGTTGGTGGCTCTGGGCCCGGACCCGTTGCCCACTGATCAAGGCCGATCTCAATCGACTTGCTGAGGATGTCTCTGCAAGAGCGCAGGACTGTCGGGGGGCCAGCTGGGAGCGAACCATCGCTCAAGCTGGCGCAGACGATACATCCCTCTATGCCCTGAACAGACTACTCACCAGGTCGAAGACCACGATCAGCCCACTCACCGACTCAAACGGCCAACGCCACTACAACGCCCAAATACGAGCAGACATGCACGCCAACCACCTACAATCACAATTCACACCACACCCAGCAGCACCAGTCGCCGCCGAGAACCACGAGTACGTAGAAGGCCGCGTCCGAGAGGAGCTCCTTTCGAGCTCGCCTCTGGGCGGGGGGGACTCTGCCCCGCCGAGCTGAGGAAGGTCGCCCTTCGCCTCTCGAGGCGCAAAGCACCAGGCCCCAACAACATCCCTCCCACAGCACTGGTTATGATGCCGTGGCTCTCACCAGGATAGCTAACGGCGTTCTCCGCACGTCCCACTTTCCGGATATCTGGAAGGAAGGGAGAATCGTCGCCCTCCCAAAGCCGGGCAAGTCTACTATTTTTGGGATGTTTTTGGAGTGTGATATGTAAAGTAAGCCCTAAGGCATAGAGACATCATCCTATACGTCATCGTATGCAACGGAATTGGGCCGGCTCACATGATACCGCCGTAAGTGACATCTACAGTGTCGCGTTTCGTGCCGTTTGTGAGTAGCCGGTAGCACATTTTGGGGAGGGGGCGTGTTAGGAGGGCAACGCATTGGCAAAGTAATTATGAGGATGTTCATGGGCGTCGGTAGTCGTAAAAAGGCACCGATTTTTCGTTTGCATATTCTATAAAAAAAGTTATAGAAATAAAAAGCATATAATTTTCAACCGAGAGGATGTTTTTAAATTATTAAAAGTCCGGGTTTACAGTCGGATCGTGTGGCAGCACCGTGATGGTTGTGTGCCGGGACATCTCGAATAATAAAAAACAATGGGGAGGATGCACCTATTTCTCATTTGCAATTGGGGTAGTCGATAGATCCCACGTCACAGCAGCTGTCATCGCTTCACCTCAGTCGGCTCCTGACCACGGGTGGTAACCAGGTCGAAACGTCGAGCAAGGTATTTACTAAAAACTTAGCCAGTACCTTGTAATAAGTATTTTAAGTATCGCGTTAAAACCTGTTAGATAACTACAAAATACTCGTCATACTTTACTCGTCATGTTTCACTCGTCATATTTTACTTCTCATATTTTTTCGACATACAGCGCCTAAACCGTAAGATTTAAATTCATAAAATGAATATCGAGATAATAAAAATCTCGTTTCGAGGTTGCTTAAGGTCGAATTCCTCTGAAACGCATTGCTTCATCTGCCCACTGGCGGACCAGTCGCAATCGTACAAAGCTTCATAACTAATGCAACCGCGGGTAATTAACACAATCTCTAATTTAGTATTCCATTATGCAAAGCTGATTATAGGCTCGTATTTGTAGGGTCTTTGCTGAGTTGTAAACGATTCGGGCACGACCATTGAAACACCGGCGAAAAGCGATAGTTGTGCTGTCGCGTTTCGGGCCATTAGTTACTTCAGCCTGCTGAATTGTATAAAGTGCATGAGCGTATTACGTCGGTTCGCCGTCAATTAAATGACTTTTATACAATACAATTTTAAATATAATCCTAACAGTATGAATAGGAAAGTTTGTAGGTATGCATATATATTTTTTCACGCAATAACTATTGAACGGATTATAATGAACAAAATTCAAATGAACGAGTGATACAAATCAAGATCTGGTGTAATATAAAAAATATTTTAATCCGAAAATAAACATGCCTCCCTAGATAAAGATTTTACACAAAGTCGCGAAACACGGCTAATTAAATATAATATCGTGCAGTTTGTGACAGTCCGGTGGCCAATGGGTGGGGGGGGGGATGGGAAGAAAGAAAGAAACCCATCGGTATAACTTCTGGCAGTCTGAATGTTTATGGGCTGTAATCCACAAAATTATGCTAGAGAAAACTATAGGGTTAAATAAAACAACTCAATACATTATTTATATATTGTAACGATAAATACTTCCAAAATAACAAAAAAAAGCGATACAATATTTCTATAAATGTAATAATAAATATGATTTGGAGACGAAAGTACTCTTAAACATTATAGGAATGTACGTACATACACCTAAAAGTTATTGCAAATGTATAGTTTAAACTAAGTGTACCAGAGCCAGATACCAGAGGTCTTGGGACCAGGGGCCCCCAATCATTATTCATATAGTTGTTGTTAAAAGGTTACAAAACAAAATTTCGGCACCAATCAATGTCAATTTTCCTCAAAAATTTGTACTTTTGAAACTTAAATTCCAATAATTATATAAAATAATCAATTAAATTATTGATTGCCTCAGGCCTCAAATTAGACTAAACTTACGGCTAAGTCTAGATTTTTTTATATACTCATCAAATGATCGAGTCGATTCGAATTTATAAAATGTATTGGGCGTTATCTAATATTGCTGTCATCTGAATAACATATAATATATATTTATTTAAGCAGTGCGGACAAAACCGCGAGTAGATATATATTATGTAGTGCCACAAGACTTAGTCCTCGACGTAACCTAACCCACAACCTGCTCCTCCCATCACTTCTAGCCTACGTTAGTAAAAATCGATTATTTGTGCATCGATAATGATCAAAACTATATAATACATCGGATCGATTTCAATATTCTCGATTACTGTTGAATCAACACGAAACATCACGCAAAGCTCTGCGCAGATGGCGCCAGCAGCCCAGACAGTTAACCAAATGGCACCACTGTGCATTCACGTTTACATTGATAACAATAAATCAGTGTACTTGTCCGGAAGTCTTCTTGCGCGGTTGTTTTTTACGTCTTGACGGGTTATCAGAAAAGAGAACGACAGTGATCTGAACGACGTGTTATTGATATGTTGAGACGAAATGACTGAACTGATAACTAAGTACACACAGGCCTTGTTTAAGACTATTTTGGTGTCTGTTACACTGTATTGGATTTATATTGTGTCGTATATTGTGGCATGACGGTCTATTATTATTACCACGCTGTTAGCAACAATTCATTGCTATTTAAGTTGCGTTCGTGCTGCACTCTAGCGCCAAAAGGTTGCATTGTTGAATTATTAGATTAAAATTACAATATATTTGTTAACTTTCAGTTGTTCAATTTTAATCCTTGTTATTATTTAGTACAGTATATAGAATATTAAAAAACACCATCTGGGGTGCGATGTCTACATAGTACTTAAGTATTAAGGGCCCCTTATATAGTCCGATTTGTCTTTGCGACCTGTCGTTACAATATTCAAACATTTGACATACTCTCAAAATATAAAAACTTTTTGACATACTCTCTGTACAACACTTTCTGGCAAATAGAGAAATATAACAATAATAATACTTTTGTCCTATTTTCAGTCTCAGATCAGACAGCAAAGACGAACCATATAGGAGGCCTTTTATGCTTTGAACATAGTGTGCCATAGTTGGCAGCTATGCTAGGACCCGGTAGGTGGCGCCACTGAGCTTTTGGTTCACAACAGTGACCAACCGATGAGAACACTACGTGGAAAGTTTTTGTGTTGTACGAAGTGGTGACTGGATCTGATCTGAAAATAACATAAATTGATCCATCAATAAGGTAAGCAAAATTAGATATGAGGTCATATGCGGATAGGTGCCCGTCAACAGGATGAAAAAGTAGTTTTGGTTGGTTGATAGATATTCAGAAATTTTAGACCTTGTCAAAGATAGAAATGATATACTCCATGTATATAGGGACCATCTCTGTAGGGACCGACCAACTGCGCAAGACACGTCAGTCTTCAGAGTTCAAGTATATAGTGACAAGACCGCGGGGAGCCGCTGGATGCTAGCGCCTTGAGGCCGTGACTTGCGGCGCTCTCTGGGGGAGGCATATGTCCAGTAGTGGACGTCTTCTGGCTGCTGATCCTCACACATACCTCTACTCCTTCTTCTCTTCCTTGGGGTTGTTCTTCCACAGGTTGTAAGTTAGCGCGCTGGCGTAACCCAGCCAGGCCAGGTAGGGCAGCATCAGCGCTGCAGCCGTCCTGTTCACCTGGAGGAAGGAGACGGTCGTGGCCACGGCCGCACCACTCAGCACTGAGATCTCAATAAATGCCTGGAATGAGTCATTCAGTAACATTTTGTACCATACATATAAACACAAGTTTAATCAATCAGGTTAAATCATACAACAGCAATCTGGTTCCACAATGAACAGTCCGAACGGCATATTTTAAGTAAGGACTAATGCCAATACGATTCGCGATTTGCCTAGCTCAAATAGTACCGCCGTACAAGTTAGGTATAATGCGACCACCGCGCGCGAGTCTTTCCAACCGTCAAAGGATGAAAGGAGAACGTTCACGCGAGCGCCAATGCAATTTCTTCATTTTCTTCATAATTCAATTAACAAAATATTCAGAATAGATCGGTCACATGGTGTTAACTGAACAGATGTACAATATAGATGCATTGGCATAACCGCCCGTGGACATCCGCACAACTGCCGTGCAATACGTTGCCAATACGGGTAGGAGGGGGGTCTCTTCTACTCTTCAATGGGCCCCCGACTACCCACAAACCGCGTAAAACGCGACACCGAAGATGTCGCTTTACGGTATCATGTGAGCGAGAGTATTCCGCTGCAATGCAATATGGCACTACCTCTTAGGTACTATTCAAAAAGGTACAATATTACAATAATGTTAAAGTACATACCAGTTTGAAGTCCTTCAGACCAAAGAATATGGGGGTCCAGGCCCAATTTAGCGCCAGCTGAGTTCCGTACAGGGTCAGGGGTAGGACCGACGCCTCTGGATTGACAGGTGCAACATTATATCAGTGCTATTCTACTACCCCTCGTTGGAGAGCTGGGATGGGCGAACCCAGTCCCCACAAGATAATAGTTAATATTAAGTAACTATTGGGATGCATCTTTCCTATGTGCGGGAAAGGAGGGGAGTCTGTCCCCTATCGACTACAATCTCACCTAGACTGTCGCCCGACGTGTCTTAGAGTAACTGATGAAGCTGCACTGGACACTTCCATCAGCATAGAGCAGTCAAAAGAAAAGTTGTATTAAAACATTTGTCTGTTGTGAAGATTGTCTGGATGCTCATAGACATCCTAAGATGATTTCTATAGGTTCCCTGGTCTAAGTAAACATTCGCAATCTGTAATCTGGGGTTCACCGCTTACCTCATGCTCTTTCTAGATGATTGAAGTTACTTCTTCATGTAAATTCATGTTAACACTTGACTAAATAAATGAAATTCATATACTACTAGCATCGCCCGGCGGTTTCAACCGCGTGACGCAGATTCTGTTAGTCATAGCGTCATGATATATAGCAAATAGCCTTACTCGATAAAAGGAATGGTCAATACAAAAGGATTTTTCGATTTGGGCCAGTTGTTCCCGAGATAAGTGTGTTCAAACAATATAAACAGACTCTTCGTCTTTGTGTTATCAGTATAGATTTCAAAAAATTTTAGGAAGATGTAGTCCCATGCCGCATAGGATGAGGTAGTGCCATGCATAGTGCATGACACAACATCCTCAAATGCAACGGAATTGAGCCGGCACGACCGGGGATGTACCTCTCGCTCACATAATACCGCCGTAAAGTGACATCTTCAGTGTCGCGAAGGAGGGCAACGCATCGGCATAGTAATTATGTGGATGTTCATGGATGTTGGTAGTCGTAAAAAAGGCTTCGACAGCTCGTTTAGCCTCCTTTTCTATATTAAAAACAAAAACATCTAAAAATTATGGAAATAGTACACAAATTTCATGAATTTATTCAATCGTTACAATGGTTGCCGTCAAGGACACAACATAAAGACTTTTTACACCATAATGAACAAAAACTTAATTCTTCAACATAATTTGTTCATTCACATCATTATTAACATGCGAGAAACCTGAATGCGGGATTGCACACCTCATTTTTACCAATGGTTCTATATATATATGTATAAGCAAACATTTATGGATATAGAATCACACCTTTTGCAGATGTTTCACCCATAGTCCGTACTTACTGTTGTACCAATAGACACTTAAACAATCAGATCACTCATGTCTAGTACTTACCGGTAAACCCACCACAGTCTTCAATGATCAGGTATGATGCATAACCCATGCTACTGTAGAGGACTGTCCACGTTGGTCCGAACACCCATTTTGGTGGATTCCAACATGGCTTCTTCAGATCATCGTACCATGACTTCATATCTCCTTTCCGTATCTGACCAGCAAAGTAAATGCCATTCGCCCAACCTCCAATGTTGGGCAAAATGATTGACCCGAGCATTGACCAATTGACCATTTTGATATCTCTGTAATAAAAAATATATATATGTATAATAAGAGAACACTACAAAACACACATTTTATTTATTTTCTAGTTTAAGACAGTAGTTGGGTGCTTTGGTAGCCACTGACATCCATGAATATCTACACATGCAGATGTGATGAAATGAATTCCTTTAACCAATACTAATGAATCCTTCAGACACAAAGTGCACAAAAAGTGACAGTATAGCTGACACTCCACACCAATGATCATGTGGGAGAACACCATTATCAAGTCCGCCTGATTCATTTTCCTAAATGCGGCCTCCAGTCCAGAAACTTACTGGCCAACCTGCCATCAGTTTGACCAGCCCATTACCCCTTCAGTAAGCTTATTCAATTATTCATCGTGTGACATTGGATACTTTAGTTATGTGCCTTATGACTTTGTTATGAATAGCAAATAGCAACAGCATTACCTCTTACTAAAACAGCACAGAACAA
Source organism: Eumaeus atala (assembly GCA_017140195.1). Lineage (NCBI taxonomy): Eukaryota > Metazoa > Arthropoda > Insecta > Lepidoptera > Lycaenidae > Eumaeus > Eumaeus atala. The sequence continues at coordinate 692,986 of JAFELO010000182.1, read as the reverse complement.
TCTTTCAGATTTCAGACAGTAACAATGACAACTGATATGTGTTATCATGTTGTAGATAAAACGAGAATAATTTCAAGGTTACACACATAACACCATATAAATTGATAAGCAAATGATTATCTGACTGTGACAGTGGATTTTCTCGAACTCTATTTATTTGACTTTTTTTCTTTATTATAGGGGAATAGGGCTGGTGGGAATCTTTTGGTAACTACTATTGATGGAGCAAAAATATTATTACACTGTGAATATAATCATTTCAAATTAAATATTTGATTAGGTGTGGCCAAGTAGTTAAGATGTCCCAGTTATGGTATACACTGAAGTTACAGAATTGTGGCTAAAACATACCCAATATCTACAACACATATATTAACACTTCTTTATTCAGAACATATGTATATAGCTTGTTGGGATCTGTTAATACCACCACAATTTATCAAAAAATAGGTTGTGACTCAAATGAACATAGCCATGTCTGATAGCTTTATAAAATATAGATATAAAATAACTACTATCAGTTATTGTTAATTTTAAATGACAAGAATATTTATACAAACATTTGGGTATTTTTCATATAACATCATAAGTTGTTATAGGTGCCTGAATATTTAACACAATGTGTACATTCACATAAACTTAAGAAATCAGTATGATAAGAGAGACCTGACCCTCCCATGCTACAATAATTTTTACATGTGAAGATTATTTTATACCTAGAAGATAGAAAGATGTCTTTAAAGGTATCATCTATACATGTATGACAGCCACAACTAATCAAAACTCTTTGCTACACTGACACTATAATGTGTATTCTCACTATCCATATAATGAGATATTCCTGTAGTCTTTTGCTAAATTTATTTCTACATTAATTAATTATAAAATATGTCTAATGTGCGAAGTTACAATAGACACTGATAAGAGTAGGTAGCAATCAAAACGCCAACAATATTATAAAATGTAATAACTTTAAAACGTACTTTGAATAGTCCTTCACAAGAATGTTAGATCATGATATATATTTAGCACCTAGCTGTTTGAATAATGATGTCATGTACCTTGATTCAATCAAATTTAGTAGGGAGTCCATCTTTATACACAAAAAATCTTCGCTAATGCTAGTAGCGTAGAAACTTGTGAAATATGAATATAAACGTTTAATTATCTTCAAAGCGGTGTTATCTTTTTAATTGATAAATAATTATCGGAACTTACCGAATGTGGCAAGAATCGTAATAATCACAGACATGATCCTCAACCGCTGCTGACCACAAGCAAAGTTCTTTGCAACTAGTCCAAGCAAATTACATCATTGTAACTAATTAAAAATATTGATTGTGTACTTACCTATTACCGGCTACTATCAATAGTATTTGTTATTCAAGCCTCGTAAGTATAGGGTTCTGTAAAATATGAGTACGGTCTACGGACCCGGAAAATTTATGGAAATTATTTACAATTATTATTGTTGCAAAATGTGAGAGCTTGGGAAAATGATTAGGATTTTTTGCAAAAAGGTTAAAATCAAATGAGATTAAACGATAAAATAGGGAACATAATCACTATGCGTTCATTTGATTACAATTTATATGCCTTTTAATTTAGTAGCATTATGCACGAAAGTCACAAAAGTGTGACCAACGTTTCATTTCACGCTAACTTACAAAATATTGTATAATGTAAAAATATTTATTTTTTCCATTGATTTACAAATATACCAAGACATGAGCGTCTCACAACCGTATGTATAAAAAATGTTCAAAACAGGGAGACTGCAAATTAAAATTAGAGGGATAGCCGAGTTTATAGGCATCTCTTATGAACAAACTCAAAACATCAAAGTCAACGAATTGGGTTTCCACAAGATGTCTGGGAGGTGGATTCCGCGACTGCATTCAGTTGAACAAAAAAGGACGCGATTGACTATTTCACGTGAATGTTTGGAGTTATTTGAAGCTGACGAAGATGATTTTTTAAACGATTTGTTACAATGGACGAAACAGGGGTTAATTACTGTATGCCAGAAACGAAACAACAATCGAAACAGTGGGGAATACCTGGTTCACCGCCCCCTAAAAAGCTTAAGGGGATTTTGGAAATATGGTAACGGCTTCATTATTATGAGGCTCGAAGGGTGTGATTATGATTGATTATCTTTAAAGGGATCAGACAAAAAAATCTGATTACTACTGTGTCTTACTACGTCAGTTGCAAGAGGAAACAAAAGAAAAGCGTCCAGGAATGCTCTGACGAATAGTCCTGTTTCATCAAGATAACGCCTGTGTCCACACGTCTGTGCAATCGATGGCTGAAATACACGATTGGGGATGAACTATTACCGCATCCGCCTTATTGACCTGATCTGGCACCATCACACTTCCTTCTGTTCCCTAACCTAAAAAAGCACTTAGGAGGTCAAAGATTCACGTCAAAAGACGAGGTCAAAACAACTCGAATAACTCGATGCGTATGCTCTTCTCTTGAAGACTTCTAAGTCGTGTCGCATCGGAAATACCGAGTGAGGCAGCTGGTTTCACAACATAGTTTTGCGCGGTAGGAAGTGGTGTCTAAACCGCTATGTTGTGGATTTACGGACATCAAGGTGATGGGCGTGGAACTTAGAGTTCTGTCGCGATATTCGAAGATGAAATTCTGCTTCTGGTATTAAGCCGAACAATTTAAAAAACAATCGGAGCACTCTCCATAGAAAACACGATAAAAGATGCACATGCAAAACGACGTCGCTTCCTAGGACCAAAGAATCGAGCGTCCGAAAATAATGTCGTCGCCGTAAATAATTGGTCGTCAACAATTCGAATCGCTCTACGTTGTATGCGGTCATATGAAAGGAGCTGATATTGCGGTGCGCGTGCCCAAACGTGAGAGCAGTAGTCCATATGCGGTAGGACCTGGGTCTTGTAAAGTTGCAGCCGATGGGCTGGATTGAAGTATTCGCTTCCCCCTATTGAGCACGCCCAGCTTCTTTGAGGCTAATTTAGCTTTCGTTTCCAAATAACCGCGGAACCTAACGTTACTCGATATGTTGACACCACGTATTCCGATACTAGCTGAGGCCTATGGATAGGTGTTCTGAAAACGGGTAAATACGACGAAGGGTGACTTTTTAGCGGTAAACGGGTAAACTTGTATCTTAGGGGGGTTAAATTGGACTAAGTTTAGTCGGTCCCATTCCGAGAATTTAGATAACAAATCCTCGACTTCAGACACAACATCCAGACTAACCACCAATGCCTCCCCACTGATTTCAACTGCCTGCGCCGATCGGTGCGTTAAATAAATTAGAAGATCGTCCACGGTGGAAACCGTCCTGGCGGTCACTAATTATTTGATTGATCTTCTAAGTATTGCATGAGCTGGCAGTTGATAATGGATTCCAAAATTTTGGAAAACAAAGGGGTTATCGCAATAAGTCTAGTAGGTAGGTAGGGTCGGAACGGTCACCTTTTTTAGGGATCCGGTGCAATAAAGCTGCCTTCCAAGAACTGGGGACTACGCCAACAGAGTAGGAAATCGAAAAAGGCGATCCCGCTTCGAGTAACCACACCACAGGATAGTAGGTAACAACAAATGCTTCAACTGGGAAAGGTGCATCTACTTGATGATGATTATGTAGAAGGTTAAAAATATAACTGATGTGTTTATTTTCTTTATTAGGCCGAATACTTTTCAATCCACACTCGTATTTTTTTCAAGTGTCGCTTTCGATGCTTGTAGGGTGTGCCTCTCGAGAGCTACAAGTTACTTTACTAGCACGTTTTATTCCTAATTTTAACATTGTAAAACTTCACGCGATCCCACACGATGTGAAGTATGGACAGCAATCGTCAATCAGTAAATGCGAGAATTTTTGAAGCTGAATAATTCATTCAGCCTTTGTTCGTACCAAAACGACTTAGTAATTCATTGAAAGACGATAGTTAAATTTGGGGAATCAGGATTGGAATATCATCCATACTTATCATACTCTCCGGACCTTACCCCAACAGATCACCATTTTTTCAGCTTTTGGACAATTTCTTCCTCAGAAAAAATATAACTCTGACGATGCAGTTCAAACCGCCTTCGAAAATTGCTGATTCTCGCCACCAATTTTTTTTTTTTTGCAAAGGAATCAATGAACTAAGTACCTATGAGGTGGCGAAAGTGTATAGATAATAGTAATGATACATGACAATAAAACTACTTTTACGGATTTTATCGCGGCTTATTAAATTATTTATGTAGCCCGATGTTTCAGAAGCTTTACAGCAACCACGGTCAGGGATGGACTGAGATGATGATGTACCATGTTTTTAAAAGTACCCGAAGAATTATAATTTTAGTGGTTGCTGTAAAGTTTCTGAAACATCGGGCTACATAAATAATTTAATAAACCCCGATAAAATCTGTAAAAGTAGTTTTATTGTAACGACTAACATTCGCGAAAACTTAAGACATCAAAATGACAATCAAATCATGTACTGATTTGATTGATCAAATATATTATTTTATGATAATTTTTCTTCCTTCTATTTTAACATTGTTGTGTAATACTGACCACTGTGATGACGTCACGTTTTATATATACTTATTACATATATAATAGTTTCAGTGAGTCCTGTAACGTAAGGAGTACGTTAGTGTTCGCAGTAGTTTTCGGAGCACTTGCCTAGAGTCCATACGTCACTTCTGACATGTCGTAACTATTAAGTCTAATTTTTAGGGTTCCGTACCAAAAGGGTAAAACAGAACTTTATTTTAAAGTGATCCTCTGTCAGCCGGTGTGTCACCAGGTCTCATGATACCTAGACTGTGGAAATTGTCACATATGATATATCAGTTTTTTTATAGTAGATATAGCAACCTAGCAATTAGAGGCTCCAGTTGCTACTTATAGTAGCAGAGCCGCACAATTGTCAATACTAGTATTACATTCTTTTCGATTGTCATGCAGATGCGTTACCCTATTTTCCTCCTCCCTTCAATGGTTGGCCAACAAAACATACTAATAAATATGTTCATTTTAATTATGTCACTTCAAAGTCAGTACAAATTTACATTTAGCCCATTGCATAAAAAATAAGCACAGGTAGGTATGCATAATTGCACTTATATTTGGAAATGAGTATAATAAGTCTGTCAATTTTTATAAGTTGTCATGTCTAGTAGTAGTACTTAAATACACTATTCCTTGGTACGGAACCCTCGATGTGAGTTTTCAATGCGCTTTTATCCTGTCCTTGTTTGTTTGTTATCATGTATCAACCTACCAACTATCAAATCCAAGACATTGTTATTTTGCTATCATTGTACAAAGTGCATCTGTGCACTCATCAGTCAGGACTGTAATACGAAGTATTTCTTTAGTTTGTGCATAGATTAAAATAAATATATGGCATTGTGCTCGCGCATGTTGTAGTGTGCTTTATAAACTCCGTTTCCATTTCCGACATGTAATTAAATATACATAATTAATTATTCAGATTCGTACACCACGGATATATTCACATAAGTTATAGGTATTGTAAAAGTGTTATTTTATAGAGTTCGTTATTGTACTGAGGTACAGTTACTGCTACAAAAACATCAAGAATACTTTACATATATCATGTAAGTTCACTTTGATATCAATTAATTTAAAAAAATATATTTTTCAGGTAAGAGTTACTTTAGATATTGCGATTTCTGCTTAACAAATCAGTCTTACTCTACATTAAATTGGATAATACTTTTTCAGAGTACTACAATAAGAAAAATGCCTAACTGGAATGTTATTGGTGCAATGCTTTTGCCAAATGTTGGTGGCTGGGCCGGAGCTTTGACAATGGTTGGCCAAGTAAAATCGCCAGACGGTAGAGCTTGGTATCAGACTATAAAGAAACCAAGTTGGACCCCTCCCAACTGGGTGTTTGGACCCGCTTGGACCGTCATATACTCTGCAATGGGCTATGCGTCCTACTCTGTATACAAGGATTGTGGAGGATTTACAGGTAAGAAATAACATAAGCAAGTCCTTAACTCTAGTCAGTCTAGTATGTGTTAGACTCATCTAAGAGGCATTAGCAGCAAATCATAAAAATTACACATTTCCTAAACTACCAAATCGATTTTGTTCAAACCAGTTTTTGTTTGTAGCTATTATTGAGTTCTGTAATCCCAATTTATTATAAAAATAACCCTTAAAAATTGTATTTTTCAAAATCTTAATTTTGTACCAACAATATCCAAGAGACACCACCACAACAACAATATCCAAACAATATCCAAGGTGTCTCTTGGATATTTTTGGTACTAGTACTAGTAGCCTCTAAAATAATGAATAAAAAGTATATTTTTTTTTTAGAAAAAGCTGTGTTGCCACTCGCCCTCTATGGTGGTCAACTTATTATAAACTGGACATGGACTCCAGTTTTCTTCAGACTTCATAGGATTGGCTTGGTGAGTTACTTGTTAAGATTTAAGAAAAAACTTAATCATCCATAAATTTTAAATACATAATATAATGAGGTAATTTCTTTGTTCATAAAATTGTTGCAACATTAATATCTAAAATTTTGCCAGTAGACCAAAGTATTCATCATTTCTACTTCCTTTACTGCTTACACTGATCATATTCCATAGTACCAAATATGTTTGCGTTCATAAATATGTTTTGACTTTTACAGGCCCTCATTCACATGATTACTCTGGATGTAGCTGCAGTAGCTTGTTCAGCTAGCTTTTGTGCAGTTAACAAGACGTCTGGATTATTGATGGCTCCGTACCTGTCATGGCTGACCTTTGCTACAGCACTTAATTATACAATATGGCAGCTTAATAAGGGCGAAAAAAAGCAGATTAATAAAGAAAAAGAATAATAACAGGATTCAGGATTATGAACAATGCTTTATAATCATGCAAGGCTGTATTGGTTTAAATAAAAAGTAACTTTATACAAGAAAAATATAAATGGAACTTAGGTGGTAGGACAGAGTTCATAGTTTTTTTGGGATAAATATTTAATATTTATTTGCTTTTATTTTTATGTATTTTTGCAAATTTTATCAAAACTATTACCATTTTGTGATAAGAAGACTGAAAATATTATACTACTGTCTTTAGACTTATAAATATACATATATTTTACTACTTACAATATTTTACTTTATTTCACCTTCTTGCATGTCATTCATGCTGGTTTAGAAGTCTGCCGTTAAGAGAAAGAACTAAATGAGTAGTCGGAGCGTTTGTTGACTACCGACACATAGACATCCGCACAGCTATTATGCAGTGGTGTATCTGACACTTACAAACCGCACGAAACCGACACAATAGCTATCACTTTGCGTCAGTATCAGCAGAAGGTACCTCCCAGGCCGTACCGATACCTTCCTGAAACCACGTAGACAGTAAATAATAGTAAAGGGTTTGTAAATAGTCCCGGGTAGGTGTGTAGACAGTCCCTGCAGGTATATTGACAGTCCCGGGTAGGTATGTAGACAGTCTCGGGTAGAAATGTAGACAGACCCTGGTAGGCATATTGACAATCCCGTGACGGTATGCAGAGTCTCGGGTAGGTATGTAGACGGCCCCGGGTAAGAATGTAGACAGTCCCTTGAAGGTATATTGACAGTCCCGGGTAGCTATGTAGACGGTTTCGGATATGTGAAAGTCCCGGGTGTGAGGTAGTTTTTCGAATGAAAAGTGAAGAAGTTCTCCGCAGACTATATTCAATATGTACATGAATCATTTGATTCTCTTCAACTTGTTGAGCTCGCCCTGCTGCAGCGACGCGTCCTTGTAGATCTGCTTCACCTTGTCCTTTCGGACGTTGTCGCTGTACAGAAACAATATACGTGAGTCAGGGTTATAACTAGATATAACGCGTATGTCACGACCACGTGGTAATATCACGAGAATTTAAATTAAGTTGAAAAACTAAAGTCCCGAATCCGAAAATTGAAAAATCCTATTTTGGAAAAGGTCCCGACGAAATGTGATTAAAAAATGATAAAATAATTTGAAAATTCACGACTTTGTGTCCACTGACGAGTGATAATTAATTACAGTAAGAAGCTTCCATCTAAATGGATGAGATCTCTCTCAGGTGAACAGGAGTAGACAAGAGTTTCCCTACATGTTTGGACCTCTAGGAGAAGATGTGGCAGTGACATTGTTTATTAAACTCCCGACGAACTTAAAAAAAAAACGCCATAAATTCCGTTCGGTACAACTCATGTGGAAAACAATCAAAACTAGCAACACCATGTGGTTTCTCCATCAGAAATTTAACTGTTACTCAGGGCTTTCTGATTTTGCATTTATACATATTGTCCCCTAAATTGCTGTCTTTCAGTGGGTGCTCCACCCAAACCAACGCACGGACGCACGTTCTAGATATTACCAAAATGTTGCATTATGTACAAACAGACAGATAGAAATTAAAAAAATGGTATTTTAGTTAATGCGATAGTAATGAGTATCGTAAAAAACCTAATTATTGTGAATCACAGGTAGACATTTTAATTTTGTTTCAATGTCAGTTTTATTAACGACTAATCGCAATCTCTTTTGTATTATTATTGGATTAATTGCAAAGTGGTATTTTGCATAAATTATATATAATTAATGGACATTATATTAAAATTATAGCCAAAGTCGATTATTATGTTAATTACTATCTGTGCCCCGTAGTTATACTCATGCCATAACCCGTACCGGAGAAAAGACGTTGGATTACGTCTTACAACCTGGCCGGGTATTTTCTCGACAGATTAATAAAGTTTTCATCAAAATCTCTTAGGCCATTTTCACGTAATGCGCAGTTAAGCAATCAGATAAACAGACAAACATTACTCTTGAAAAATGTCCGTTAGGAAGTATCTCCAGCTAACTTTTTTTGCGAATATCTTACATGTACTATTGTTTCGATTCTGTTAAGCGGTATATGTAAATAATATATTATATACAGCTTACAATTTCATAATGAAAAACAATAATACGCTGGTTCCAATCTTTAAATTTCCAATAAACTATATACCTGTACATATTAGAGAAACAGTTCCCAAAATGCTGGTGAATTTCCATGCGATATTCACCAATGGATAGAATGATTCCTGAGGGGTTTCAAGTATATTTTTTTCACGTGTGAAGTCGGGGCGTTTCGCTAGTTATTAGTAAGTAATTGTAAGCTAGGCTAAGTGATTTTCGACTACGGCGACCGTTTTTATAGAGACTAGCCAACTGGGCAATATACGAGTATATTACTGTGCAGGCGTGTGAGCGCAGACTCTTCACGCAAGTGCAGTCTCTACTCCTTTATTCTCCTATTCCGATGGGACAGTTGAGAGTAATGACGCAGGAGCGATGGCTTATTTTAGACTGTTGCTGGACGGCAATTATATTGTGCAACAATATTAACGGTATATTGCGCAATTTCAAATTATATTTCACAATATAATTTGCGTTCTAGGATTAGTAAAGATAGCGAAATGGTAGAACGGATATTTGAACGGGTTTATATTTTACTGGTCAATATTTTTGAGAGTCTTAGAAGTCCAAAAACACGTCTCCGTCCGACTCGGGACCCCACACGATCTATGCTTGAACATGCTTCCTACTGTATTAAGTAGACACCAGGACCATCATGTATTAAATAAATACCAGGAGATTAGAACCAGGAAGATATTGTTCGTGGCACCCTTACCTCTGTATCTTCTGCCTGATCTTCACGGAGGCTATGAAGGACTTGTCTCTCCTGATCTCTCTGAGCGCTCCCTTCATCTCCTTCTTGTATTTGCCCTCCAGGCGAATTTGTTCCGCCTTCTCCTTGGGCAGTTTCGAGTGTTTCTTGCCGGTGAACCTGTAAGATGCGTGTTTCGTAGGTTTTTGAGTATAAGTCACAGCAAGAACTGCTATCTCGTAAATACTAACTAGCTCGACTAGGCTACGCTGCTCTGTAGCCGAATTGGACCGGCACGACAGATAAGGTACTCTTAGCTCACATGATACCGCCGTTTTTTTTGAGGGAGTTACTACCAGTTTATCGGACTAGAGCCGTAAACCCGCATTCTGTCGTGTTTTATGCTACTTGTGAGATTCCCGTGGGCAAATAGGAGAGGCGGAATCAAGGAAATTTGAACGTTATACTGTTTCAGAAAATTTTACATAAGAGGTAGTTCCAAGCGTTATTTCATCGGAATTGGGGCAGCGCGTCCGGGGAGGTACCTCTCGCTTACATGACACCGGCGTATGAACGTCACGTTTCATGCGGTTTGTCAGTACCTGGTGACCATTGGAGAGGAGGGCAACGCATCGGCATAATAACTGTGCGGATATTCATGGGTTCGGTAGTGGTAGATTCTCGTTTGCCCCTCTACTATAATAAAAAACTATATTTTTCCAAGGAGTAAACTCAAAAATGTTAAGGCTATATACTCACACAGCCTGAATTTCCGGATCGTAGAGTCTAAGTGCCTTCGGTCGAACCTTCTCAGGCGCCATTAGTGTGTACGTTTTGACCTCTAAAGTCTCTTTCACGTGACTCGTCACACCGACCACCACCTTCGATATCCATTTCGGATACAGATCCAAGTCTACCCTCCCCAACAACTGTATGTGCGGCTCAAAAATGGCCTCCAACGGTTCCATATCATTATAATTGTTGAAAATCTCCTTCAACATCAAAACCGACGTCGCAAAACAGCGTATTTTAAAACCATCGTCGATTTCCGCAACCAAATCTTTGACTGCCATTTTAGGTTCGACCTCCATTTTGGAACAATCGCAATCCAAATTTAAAATTTTGACATCTTTGTGTAACCTAAATGGCGGTACGACTTGGACAGGGTTCAAAACTGACGTATTGGCGCACAGATAAAAAATACCTCGTAAGAAATTGACAGCCGATGGTACGTATCTTTTGGACAACGTGGTGTATTCTAAGACCAACGCAACAATGAATAAACCGCGCGAAACTGAATACGCATCTCTAAACCTTGATAACCTCAATATTTCGGTCATGAAAATCAAAGATGGCGTCGTAACCGGATGTCGAAAGTCAGATGTGGGATACAAAAGTGATACCAGCTTGAAAAATATTAACGTGTCCAAATTGGGCACTCTCTTTGGATTACGTTTGTAACTATCGTGTTTTTCTTTCAGTAATTCAACTATAAACTTTTTGGATGAGACTTTATTTGTCAGAGCCAGATCGTACATGTGTGGGACTATCTTGTTGAAAATCAAGAACGATTTAATAATTTCACCCTCATCGCTCAAGTTGGTGAACAAATCGTTAACATACTGCAGCAGAAGTGCGTACAGTTTGCTCAACATGTCCTTGTTGTGCACCGCTAAACTTGGGTCGTATTTCTTAATTAGTTTCTCTATTGCCGTCGAGTGCTGTGACGGTGATTTGCCTGCCAGAATTTCCTGTGAATAAATAAACTTGTTTTAATACTTTAATAAAGAGATTTTGTAAGAGGCAGTGCCGTGCTACATTGTAGCCGAATTTGACCGGCGTGAGCGGGGAGATATCTCTCGCTCATATGATACCGCAATAAGGCATAGCTGGTGGGATTCGTGCGGTTTTCCAATTGGAAGGGACAAGAAAGGACGCATCTACATGACAACAAAAATGCTGATGTCTGTGGGCGACGGTAGTATTAAAAAGGCTTTCATTGCTCTATTGTCCTCCCAAACTATAAAAAATGTGCCTACTCTACGCTAGTTTTATCTAAATATGTGCTAAATTTTATCTAGATCTTTAGTAGTTCTAGCTTGATAAAATAACATAAAAATAGCATTTATAATATTAGTAGAATATAAGAATTTACATTTACATACAAAAAAAAAAACTATATTCAGTTTCAATTAATGCACACAAATGTTACATAATTGTATAAAAGAAATTGTTGCATTCAATTACAATGAATTTGCCATTTCACAAATTGGATTTTTATAATTCACATACCTTTAAATTGAAATCTGCATCTTTCAAATCGAACACCGATCCAATGTTATCTTCTGCCTCCGATTCTTCGGATTCACTTTCCTTCTTCGAACTATTTATTTCACTACCATTGTGTACAACTTTCTCCACATCCTCACAACCAGATTCCTCAGTCGAGGCTTCACTGTCAATATCTGAGTTACTTTTACCAAAATTATTTACTTTTTCATCACTTTTACTTAAATCTTCGCAATTATCTACTGAATCACTGTCCTCCTCATCTGTTATTTCTTCTGTTCCTTTCTCTAGATTTTTTTGGATATTTTTATCTGCCGCATCTGTAGTTTTTGCACTATTTTCGACTTCTCTTTTCTCTTCGTTACTTTCTTTTCCCCCTATTTTATTATAATCATTATCAATAGTTGCTTTGTTTTCCTGTACTAAGTTTTCGTCTTTCATATCCTTTACCTTCTTTGATCTTTTCTTTGTCTGTTCAATTTCTTCCGTTTCACTCCCTTCGTCGCTACTAAAAATGAAAATACTATCCTTATTCACGTTCTTTTTCTTCTCGTCATTTTTATCATCATCGCCAGTTGTGTTATCATCATCTTCCTCATTTACACCATTGTCCTCATTATCTTCATTTTCGCTTCCATCACTATTTCCAGACTCATTATCATCTTCACCCTCTTCATCAGATGTGTCTGATACACCGTCATCAAATTTTTTCATCGAATTTGGAACTGAAAAAGAATATTTTTAATTTTATACATCTCTTTGCTGTAGTCATTCGAACTGTTAAGGCTGAACAAGCGCCGCCAATCAGTAGTAGGTCCCTCCGAAACACAAAAATCTCTTTTATGACAATGGCTGGGACTTGTGATACTCTCTGAGAGGGGCCTCTTTTTTATATCATATGGAATAACCAAGCATTCAAAAACATTTGGTGACTACTGACGCCCATTAACATCTACACATGCAAATGTGTTGCTCGTCTTCTCAATAGAGAGGCTATTAAGATTTTGTCTAATAGGGGACATCTTCTGGCTGTCAAAATGCATGAAGTGAAATATGCTTTATTATGCACATAAAAAAATTTCAGTACAAACAAATAATAACAAGAACAAGCTTAAATGTAACGTTCATGAGCACAAGGGACGGTCTTTTTGCCTGCAGAGCAATATTTTCCAGACAACCATGTGCATGAAGGAAGAAAAGAAGAAGAGAGTCTTAACAGGGGTGGACAATAGACAAGCCAAGCAAACAAAAAAAAAACCGAAAAAGATAAAGCAACATTCAATATTTGTGGTACCAACAAACTTAAAATATATATTATATTTAATTATTAGATACAAACACATATAGCAATTAAATTTTTGCTACAATCATTTTATAAAAAAGCATATTCGTCATCTTTGACTGTTACACAAGAGGTTTGATTTTATATTCTTTTAACAAAGCAATCGGATATCGTTCCTGCAAATGGAGCAAATCGGGTAGCGTGCCGTCACTAAGCACCTCCATAAGAAGGTGCTATCACCGAAAGCAATCCATAATGATATTGGGAGTACTTTAGGAGATTCTGCTCTGACTTATTCATCCGTCAAAAAATGGATAAAAGAATTCAAGCGTGGTAGAGAGTGTGAGGATGGACCCCGATCTGGCAGGCTTACGATGTCCACTACTGACGGAAATATCAAAAAAATAGTTCCTTTAATTATGGGAGACCGCAGATTAAAAATTAGAGAGATAGCCGAGATTATGGGCATCCCTTATGAACAAGGTGTCTGCGATGTGGTTTCCGTGACTGTTTTCAGTTGACCAAAAAGGACGCAATCGACTATTTCACGTGACTGTTTGGAGTTATTTGGAACCAATGCAGTTGATTACAATCCATTTTTTGAATCGGTTCATTACAATGGACGAAACATGGGTTCACTACGGTACGCCAGAAACAAAACAACAATCGAAACAGTGGAGAAAACCTGGTTCACCACCCTCTAAAAAGGCTAAGGCGATTTTGTTGGCAAATAAGGGAATGGGTTAAGTATCCTGGGACCCGAAGGGTGTGATTATAATTGATTATCTTGAAAAGGGGCAGACTATAAACTCTGATTAGTATTACTTACTACGTCTTTTACGAGAGGAAATAAAATAAAAACGTCCAAGAATGCTCAGAAGAAAAGTCCTGTTTCATCAGGATAGCGCCTGAGTTCACACGTTTGTGCAATCAATGGCTGAAATCCACAATTGTGGCTTTGAACAATTACAATTACCGCATCCGCCTTCTTCACCTGAGCTGCAGACTTCTTTCTGTTCCCTAAGCTAAAAAAGCACTTAGGAGATCAAAGACTTTCGACAAACGACAAGCTCAAAACAGCAGTAGTGCATCTACTTGATGGAGATTATGTAGAAAAATAAAAATATAACTGATTTTCTTGGCTAGGCCGAATACTTTTCATTCCACCTTGGTATTATAACAGTTGACTAATCCTACAGAATAATAATAAAAACAGTACTGAAAACTATTAATGACAACACTGTATACTCATGTAATGAGAATTATCAATTTTTTTAAATGTTTTTAGATCCTTAGTACATTTAATGGCTAGAGGTAGTGCATTCCACAGTGTGATGGCCCTGGCTGTAAATGAAAGATTACGATATTGACTATGATGGGGAGGTGAATACAAGAGTAAATTATCTCTTTGTAGGCTGCGGAACGAAGTTCAAATTTTGCCCACACATAGACGGGGACCTACTGTTTTAATAGTGCAACTTCATCGGATATTATAAGACACGTTCGGCGATGGTCTCGGTAAGATTGTGGTGGACAGGCGGACAGACCCCCCCTTCCTGGGAAAGGTGGGAACCTTTCTCGCAGATAGGGAGGATGCACCCCGATAGTTATTTAAGATTAGCTAAATAACTATTATTAACTTGGCCGAGGGAACCGGGTCTCCTCGTAATCTCGCTCGCTCGGATATTTAAGGTCCTTGCTTCCTTATGTTAAGAGCATATAGTTACCTGAGTAGTCCTTCAATATGTGATCCGGCAGTAAAGGCTTGCCGTCCTTGTCATACGCCAGCATGATCTCTTTCTCGGCCTCCAGGTCAAACCCGTCGTCCAGGTCATCGGCTGACCTGAAAACAAACTTGATTATAAATCACTATACAGTCAGTGCCACACCGCATTCCAGCCGGACGGGGTTGGTACGTTTCGGCGTTTCCAATGCTTGTGAGGAGCCGGTGGCCCATTGAAGGGGAGTATATGAGGGCAACACATCTGAATGTCAACAACAATACGGATGTTACGGATGGACCACAACAGGCGTCTGTAGGTATTCTATAGGCATGGAATGGATGTCCCTATACTATAAAAATGTTTTCTTTCGGTCATGCACTTACGCATTGGAAGTGGAAAGAAGCCCAATATAGATTCATCGAATTCGTATGAGTGTTCATCAGGCGGCGAGACCAGGTTTTAGCTCCAAAAGGGAATATTTTCCCTTTATGACAGTATTTGTTATAGATAATTTAACTATTATTATCATGGCCAAGTGGACGGTGGGGTCCCTCCTCCCCCGACTCTAATGTCAGGGTTTAAAGCATTTAATAAAGACATCAGCATTGATATACTGGTGTAATGTGCGTTACTGTCACCTACTACCTTGTGGTCAGTGACGTCACCTGTAGCATGTCTATTATGCCTTTTGGTGACTATAGACGCCCACAAGTATCCGGATAGTCGCAAGAAGGCAAACAAACCGAGTTGTAGCCGATAAGACTCCGAATACTCACCAGCACCCTATGTCTAATATACTCACCTATGTTTGACAGTCACCTGGCTAGTCGGCGCTCTCTCTTCCTCCGAGAACATCCTTTGCTGCCTCTCTCTTTCTAACTCTTCTAATTTCTTTCTTTCTTCCGCTTCACTCTTTTCCTGGCTTTTCAGACCGTCTGACGGCTAGAAAGGTAAAACGAAATAAGAAAAGTGGTCTGAATAGACTCCTGGAGCTAATAAAACCTGGACATCCTTTTAAAAAAGACATGGTGCAAATGAAACTTTTATTTGATTTTAATACAGTCAATAGGGCCAATTGAGGCAGGTGATGTTAAGTCATCGGTATATACTATTGGTTGACGGAGGGCAAAACATCTGCACCTCTTACAATGTGGATGTCTATGTAGATGTATCATTGGATGATGTTAAAATAACAAAAATTACTAGTTTGTTTAGGTGAAAAATTGAGACATATCTTTTCTTGTTATTCAGTTTGTACAGCTCTTAATTGTGTACTAGCATTCATCCATCGATCGAAATAATAAGAAGTAGAATCTTGCCATAAAAAATATATTAGAAGCTAGATGTGTCCTATGCAAGTGAATGTACCATACTCTGCATATTGTTTTATGTAATAGAAATAATAAAATCGAATGCATACTGTTTATTCCATACATATTGTTTGCAAAATGTTAGCTTACCACACATCTTCTTCACATAATCTTTAACTGCACCAAATATTCCTCCACTGAGGCAAATCTTTAAAATAGGGATGGTTCTTTCTTCACATATTAATTAGTATATCTATTGTCATTACAATACCCAATAAATCCCAGTGAGTTTCATTGATATTAATTATTATTTATTAGGGCTTAATTGGTATTCAGAATTAAATATTTATCAATGGACTAAATGTAAACAGGTTATAACAGTTTTCTTCTGTGATATTTATGTATATGTTAATGTGAAAAAAAATATCATCCCTTTGTAAATAATTATGTGCGCAGCGATAAGAAATTTGGTTAGGTTTTGTTATTTTACTTAACTAAGATGATCCACACACTATGGCATGCACATAATGCTTAAGTGTAGGTGAAAGACAAATTGTGACACCATAAATTCGACATGTTATGTCATATGATATTTAGTTCTATCACATACCTACCAAAGTGTTTTGTAATTTACAGCGAATTTCGATCTCTAGTGATCACTTGTAACTATAAATTACCAGTTTTCAAATTATTTCATTTTCCTAAACATATTGGTGTTATATTTTGCTTTTTATTATATATATATTTCATTTCTTGACTAATGTCATGGCCCTATAGGTGGCACAAAAAAGAAAATAGTGATCCTACATGGGTTTTGTTTTTCCTTTTGGTGTTTGCAACCCTAAAAACTTACCGTTCCACGCTTCTCGAACTTCAATTCTCTCATCATCTTATCATAATCAAGTCCCTTCTCTGCATCTGTTTTCTTCAGAAGTTTATCAATGACTGATTCCTCTTCCACCTTTTGTCTTTTAAATACTACTGGCTGTAAGTCTTTCCACTCACTGTCCAGTTTCTCTGTCAAATCCAGTGTTTCTTCTTTTTCTTTCTGTTTTTCAGCTTTCCTTTTCTTAGATTCTGCTATAAGCTGTTCTATGAGGTCTTTATGTGACTTCGCACCATCTTTTGTGTTCGATTTGGACAAAAATCCACCACCAAAATGGCCCTCTCCGACAAATTCATCTGAAAAATTTAATTTCCATCAGTACCAGTCTAAAAAAATTTTTTTTTACCAGTCTGCAAAATGACTAAATTATGGTATAATAATTTAGGATAGGGCAAGTAAGGGATTCTGACTGTACCGTCTAATCCCCTTTTTAAATAAAATATATATCCATAATTGAGTGTGTTTGATTTATATTTTTTATGGTACCATTGTAAAATAAGAAAAGAAAGAACTGTGAAGTTTGAAAGAAATAAAAATAAAGAAGCGAGAATCATTTCATGTCTATCAACTTTCATAAACATTAGCACAATGTTTATGTAGATATGTTGCTCTCCTTCACTCTGTAAATCCAAGAGGCAAACAAAAACTCATGTTATAGCATATATAAGA
The DNA here is from genome assembly GCA_017140195.1 of Eumaeus atala. Lineage (NCBI taxonomy): Eukaryota > Metazoa > Arthropoda > Insecta > Lepidoptera > Lycaenidae > Eumaeus > Eumaeus atala. The sequence goes on along the minus strand of JAFELO010000182.1, from coordinate 675,162 downwards.
GGTAACACCTGGGTCTTGTCAGCTAATTTTATTGTAATGTAAAATGCCACTACCTCTTGATAATGCCTTACAATGAATTGAGATCAGTCTGTTTATGTAAAGAGATAATTTTCGAAAATTTCTTTGCCCATATAAAAGTTTAACTTACTATCTAAGCCACCAAACTTCTTTTCCATGTCGTCCTCATCATCTGAAGATCTTGGATCATCAAACTTTTCAATCTGCTCCAGTGTTTGACCTCTGCAAATAAATGCATACATTACCTACCACTAATATTATTAAAACTAAAAAATTGTGTCTGTACAGTACACAACTAAAAATTATTCCTTTAAGAAGGAACAAGCAAAGTGTGAAAAAGAGTGGTAAACATGACTTATTGAAGATTAAATACTACCAGTCCAACAAATTCTAGCATATGAAATTAAGTGAATGATCAAAAATAACATTACCTGTGAGTTAATATTTCATCGTCTGCAAGATTATATATACTCTTTTTACTGTGATGTTTTGCTCTTTCCGTAGCGAACCTCGCAAGCATGCGGTCTTCTGGTGTTAGATCACTTTTTTCACCAACACGTCGGTCAATAAATGCATTTGTTTTATTCATCAGTTTCATTTCAGTACCCAAAGTTTCTTTTCTCTGGTAATAAATTTTTTAAATATTTATACAGTTACATTATGACAGTGAGTATTCCTTATATAAATAATAGCTCCATACTGAGGTAAAACCTGCCTAATCCATACACATTTTTAGCCCCTTAAGAAAGTATAGAAGATTTCAATAGACTTGTCTTAGCACATTATCATGTGTTATCATAATAACTTCCAATATACCAAACAGTTATAGTGATATAGTCTATCAGTGAGCCGGGACTTGTAATTTTATAGTATATAGACAGCAGTCACTAGTTCTCTCTTGTTCATATACAAATTTTGTTTACTTTCAATTCTCACATCTATCTATACGCACAAACATTAAAAAATATGCCAATAGTGGACCTACAAACATCGTGAAAATCGATTTATATATATTTAAATTAATACTTTAGTGCATTTTACCTTTTGAATAGCTTTAGCTCTTGAAACTCCCGGCAAACCCCTGTCATGCTTAGACTTCTTGCCCAAAACTTTAATTTTCTCACGATTTATGTGAACTTCAAATGGATTAAGTTTCTTTTTGTTTGCGTCTGCCTTTCGTTTCTTATGTACTTTATCTGCTAAATGTGCGTTACGCTTATTCTTAACTTTGGCCATTGTTTAGATTTTTTAATAATTATTTAAAGGTTTATTAAAATATTCTAGGTTAAGAACTAAAAACCAGACAACAAACAAGGGTAACATCAACACATGGTTATGACATGTGTCATATGTCAATTGAAAGTGACAGAACAGAGATACCTGTTCAGAAAGGAAGGTTTTATAAACATTTCTATTTTATCGAATTTTTTACTTTTAGTACGTCCATCAAAATAAAACAGTACTAAGTATAGCATAAACTAGTTTATTTTTATATTGTATTATAAAATTTTTTGAAAGGAGTATATCTCCTTTCAAAAAATTCATAACTTCGAACGAAACGTGATGAAATTTTCGAGAAATACCATTGGCTGAATCATTACGAGTCTTAGGAACCGAATGTTACCGAAAGCATTTCGGACCACTTCGTATCGACGCCGTGTAGCCTCTAGCGAGTAGGTTTATTATTGTGTGGCTTTCGCTTTCTTATCTTGTACTGCAGTCGAAATCAACTTGCTATACAAAAATGGCAGACGTTAGTAAAGCAGATCTTGAAAAGGAAATTGCAAGTAAGTGTATATTTTACAAAATAAAAGACTTTTATACTAATTCTAATCTCTTTCTGTGCTTTATAAAATAATCTGTCTCTTCCTTATATATTCGCATAGCACTTAATGGCTTCCATACTATGTTTATGAAAACTTGTATTTTCTAACCGATTTAATTGAAATATCTCTGATAGTACGATATCCTTGTAAAAATGTTTCAAGTGAAAGTTGTTTATGAAATGTGTGCGGATCATTTTTGATTATTTTCTGCTTTTAATCAGCTTTTAGTTGGTCTGTTCACTGGTGGTTTATTTTTATGCAACGCGTAACTTTATCTTCGATACTTCACGTATGGCACGCCGTAATGGCGGCAACAAAAGTATACATTTTAATGTCAAATGACGCGCTTAACATATTGGAACAATTATTATTTGAAAAGTTTTTGACTTTTTTGTATAGAATACTTATTTTTTTATTAATTTAGTACCTTTAATTTACTATTAAAATTATGACGCCATGTTTGTTTGAGAATACGTTCAGGAACAAGGTTGTCAAGTTGAAGCCAGTAACAAATAAATAAAAGTTCTATCAAGAAAAGAAATAATTAGCTTTTTAGTATTTTAATGTTAATAATTGAATGAATTAAAAGAAAAGAAAATGAAATAACCCAATAAATTAGTTTAATGTGTTTCGATAATAACAGTGTTGCTATTCTAAAAATCGATTTTTACTATGTGTTAAGTGACGAATTGAATGTTTTCTTTTGGATATTCGCAAACGTGATCGTTGTTTTTGTAAATTCCCAATATGTATCTAGTTATATTAGCCTCACCCATCCCTACTGTATGTGTTAATGCTGAGACAGCATATTTTATGTTCCCAGGCGTATTATCTTGCATGTGGACCGCGAACGTCTAACTTGACTGGATTTACATTTAACATGATGGTCATTCAGCAAGAACATCCAAATCTGTTCAGTTGTTTCAATAATATAACTTGTAACAATTTGAAATCCAAATTTCTTGAGTTGTTTATTTAAATTTCAATTTAAATAAATGTTATAATTTTTAAAAAGTTATTTCCCGCTCCCGGTAACTTGACTATCTATTAGATTTATTTCTCATAGAAACGTAACATTTAAGCAACTCGTACGAATTCTTGTTTACCGGTCTAATTAGATACGCGGCAGGCGGGTAGTTGTAGGAATCTCCCGAATGGTGTACTGTTTTTACTTGTACGTTTTCAAAATGAAGTTAATTTTTACCATAGTCTTCTGCCTAAAGGTTGTAACCTTCACTTAAGATTGCTAACATTATCTCAAAAATATCGAGTAAGAAAGTTTAAATTGTTAACGATAAAGTCCATGCTTGTGTCCGCGCCCGTATATCCATCCCAAATACCTTGTGAAGGACTAGGTCGCTCGAAGTGCGGTTTATACTAAAGGGTTTCTTCGCCGGCTTATAGGAGCTTGATAGATGATTGACGAGATTGAATTAAGTGACATCTAGAAATACTTTTTCTTTTAGTAAAGTAAATCTTTAGGAACGCTTGACTTGGGGAGTGAGCGTTAGGAAAAGGAGGCAAACAATTTATTTATTTATGACTCATTCAAAATGACGCCGACTGCGTGTATATCCATGATTGTATGTATGTAAACGTAGACCTTGATTAACTAGACAGTAGTAAAATAATCGATTCAGCAGTAGAGAGATTATAAAACAATATTTTCTTAAGTCACATTTTATTGGTATATGTTTAAATAAATTAAATAATTTTGTTTCAGAAATCCTCAAAAATGCTGACCTTGCAAAGACATCCACAAAGAAAGTCATACAGAAGCTGGAGAAGATATTTGATACGGATTTGACTGAAAAGAAGAGGGTTATTGATCAGTTGGTCATGGACTATGTAAACGGCAAGGGCTCCGATGACGAAGCCGAAGATGAGGAGGAGGAAGAAGCTTCTGAGGAGGTAAGAAATTTTTATTCAGAGGCACATACGTAGTTGAATTACTGGATGATATGAGAACAGCCGATTTGACGAGGCTATGAACATGATATTATGTATTTTATGTCTGAACTAGCTGCACCACGCGCTTTCATTCGCTTTTTTCCACCCTCAAACATATGTTTAGTTGCAGTAGGTATATATCAATAATAATTAAAGTATATTTTTTATTGTAGGAGGAAGAGAAGAAGCCAGTCAAGAGGGCGGCACCAGCGAAGGCGGCCAAAAAGCGCAAGGCAAGCTCAGACGAAGATGCAGATGGCACCAATGAAAGTGAATCAGAAGAGGTGATTTAGATTATTTTTTTAGGAATGATCTAATTGGAATAGACTTCCTGAAAATGTCTTTATGGCACTATTGTTAAACTGCTATAAGAACAACTAGAGCTTCAAACTATTTGACAAGCACACATCAGTTTATTTGCTGTGCTAGTGTGGTTTCAAAATGTATATATATTAAAAGCTTATCCCCAAAGACAAATAGTGAAGCCCAAGACTAGGAGAGTTAAATCATGACTTGCAGAGGAGTAGGTGTAAAAATAGGCGTCAGATCTCAATCTCAGAATGCAACTTCTCCCATCAGCGTCTGCAGATGGGAGAAGCTGCATTCAAATGATTAGTGGCAGTATCCAACTTGGTTACTTTCAGTGAAGGGGGATGGCTCCATTTAGTCTTAGCGTATCACAAACCGCACTAAAACTGACAGTATAGCTCTCACTTCACATCCTTATGCACAGTTTCAGCTGCAGCTATAGCACCATACAATGAACAATTACATTATGACTTCAATATGTTACAGGAGAAAAAAAAGCCAGCAAAGAAGGGAAAGAAGAAGAAGGGATCTGATGAGGATAGCGACTGGGGGAAGAAAAAGGAGAAGAGGGCACCTAAAGCCAAAAAGGTAAAAGATCATGAATTTCATATACTTCATAAGTGTGGGCTAGCAGGTTATAGTATATTATAAAGGTATTTTGCTGCACATCTAGTCCTTAGTGGACCTCTCAATTAACTAAATGGTCAATCAAGGTCTATTTTTTGTAGTAGTAGAAACTAGGTATCCTATGAAGTGAAACTTATTCAGACCTGTTATGAGAGATACAACACAGATATGGGATTAAAAGAAGTATATCACTTCCATATTCATTTGAATATATTGTTGCATTTTACAGGGCGGTGGTAAAGGAAAGGGCGGCGGCTATACAAGAGCATACAAGCTGTCTCCGGCTCTCGCGGACCTCATGGGACAGGAGGAGATGCCCCGGCACGAAGTGGTCAAGAAGGTGTGGACGATAATCAAAGAGAAGAACCTGTACGATCCCAACAACAAACAGTTTGCCATCTGCGATGACGCTCTATACAAAGTGATAGGCACCAAGAGATTCCGTACCTTTGGTATGATGAAATACCTTAAAACACACTTTTTAGATGAGTAAGAATAATTTTAAGGTATCACAGTTTTGTTGATGGCAACATGTTGCATTGAAACCTTTTTCTTCGGTATTGCCACTTGTGGTTTTTTAATTAGGATTTATAATTTTGAAATTGTCCATAGAGATGATATAATATCTCTATGATATTGTCACATTAAAATCGTTACTGTGATATCTTTACGGATTAATAATATAAGTATTGAATAAGGTTTTATGCTACACAGTTGTACTATTGTGGAACATATTACGTTAAAATGAAGTTATTTTTAAATTTTAATATATGGACATTCAAGGACGCTAAATTGGATAATGACAATCTACAATAATTTTAATTATAGAGTTAAGTAATAAATACATTTATTTAAATTGAAAAATATTATGTGACCACATTTCAATAATAATGAATAAGATGTGTTGTGTATATGTTCCATAATATTATAAATATTGGATAGGCAGCAAAATTCAACAGAGACATATTATTATGTGGATGTTTGCGGGTTTGGCTGGTTCTGTTGTTCACTTGACTTCGTTTTGTGTAAATAGCAGTGTTGCTATCTTAATAAGTCTCCCAAATTGTTGAAAAATAATGACACTTTTTGTATAATTGTGTAAATGTATAATTTATTACATTTTTGGAATAAATTAAGAAAGACAATTAAAAATGAACATTCATGTGATGTATTATTTTTATCGGCAACACAATATATTGGCCAATTTTCATTTGGAACTGTTAGTGTAAGAGATATTGTTACGTTAACAGTGATTATTTAGTGGCAAGTCAATTGTTGTCAGACGATCAGGAGAAGCTTTGCTCTGCCAATACAAGGTTGTATTATAATGGATTCTGGAATAAACAAGTGAAATATTTGATTTTCTATTAATTTCCAGTGTTAGTAAGCGCTGCGTTGCATCCGAATAGTACCTCTCGTTCACATGATAGCTACGCTGTCGGGTTTCGTACCAACTGAGAATTTTCGATGTCACCTTGGATGGAGGAGTGAGAAGGATCTGAATAACAATTACGTGCGTGTCTATGGGGCGTCAGTAGTTGCCAAGGCTTCTGCAGCTGGATTGTCCCTTTATACTAAAAAATAAGTAGGTAGTGCCATGCTGCATTGCAGTGGAATTGGGTCAGCACGACTGGGAAGGTACCTCTCGCTCATATACTAGCGTAGTGACATCTTAGGCTGATTTTAGTCACACGCCGACGGCACGCGCACCGTCAGCGCTGATGGCCGAGATATATGATCTTATAGGAAGCGTTGTTTGGTGACGCGTAGCTATCGGCGCGCACGGTGGTCAGCGCTGACAGCTACGCGTCGCGCGTCGGCCCCGCGTAGCTGTCGGCGCTGACGATCGCACGAGCGCCTCTGCGTTCAGTGAGCGTTTTAGTGTCAAGCGGAGCGGACGTCGTCAGCGCGTACAGTCACGGCGAATCCCGAAGTGGATACCGGTTATGAAACAGCTAGACGTACTGATGAATATTATGTTAAACATAATATAATTATTCATCAGTACGTCTAGCTGTTTCATACTAATAATATATCATTTATGTTATTCTTTTTGTATTACCTATAATATGAAACATAACAATAATAAATACCTATGTTGTTTTTTTACCTATACTTTGCCATGATTACACATAATTATAAAACGAGTAAATATGTTTTTTCTTACCTTAAAGTCACCATTAGTCGTTCAATCGGTGGTATAGGCACGATTCGTAAGCTGCAATGGACCAGTTCATCCTGTATCTTTGCCAAAAGTTCGTCGAGTTCTAGTTGACATTCGAATGTTTTAAAGAACGAATTAAAGAATTTACTTTCGTCAGCCCATTCTGCTCAATCAATGGATGAACATGGAGTCTTCGTCGTCGCCGGTTTTTATTTTTTTGGGACACATAGTACAAAGCAGCAATAATTAATACACTCCGCATTTTGTCGTCGTCTGTACGGTAAGGCGGTCAGTACGATACTAAAACGAGCCACGCTGAGCCTCAGCGCTGACAAACAACGCGCTGAGCTATGAGCGCTGACGGTGAGCGTGAGACTAAAATCAGCCTTAGATGTCGTGCTTCATGCGATTTGTGAATAGCCGGTGGACCATTTTAAGCGTAACGGATTGTAGTCGTAAAAAGGGTCCGATTGCTCGTTTCCCCATATTGTAAAAATCCCATAGTGTAAAAAATATTATAAATGAGAACGTTTGTATATGTGTGTTATTCATTCCCGCAAAAAGTGCGAATTGGGTTCAAATTTAAACATGGAATAACACAAAAATACTTTTTATCACAGTTAGGTGTGGATACATTATCCATTAGGACAGGTAAAACCGCGAGATATTATATTACTTTTGGATAAGGTACTCTAACAAAACCACGATTACTTATATCGACCCAACACTTAATAACGTCACTATGGCAACACTAATGTTGTGTCAATATTCAAACGAATCAAACTTTCTTACGTCTTATTTTATAAATTATTTTATTTATTAATCATGGCTTGCAACGAGAATATAATTAAAAACATGGCTAACGAGATAACTAGGAACTGCCAAGCTCAGTCGGTGTCTGTAGATGCAGACTTCGTAGTTTACATTATAGAGTTGTTGTTGTTGAATCCCAAATACGGGAACAGGTTCGTCAAAACTCTGAATCGGAATAGCTTGGAGTATTTCGTCAATGAGTGCGTCAACATGCTGATTGGTAAGTTTCCATTGAAGAGGTCTTGGGGACTTTTCATTGCCATCTTGTGTATAGATCCTCCCCGGTCGCGCCGGCCCAGTTAGGCTACAATACAGCATGGCACTGCGATCGCTCGCCCTATTGTTCCATCGAGTCTAATACCTACTGCTGCTTCGGGAAGACTATTTTTGATAGGTCAGGCGTGCTGAGAGCGGTCCGTTGGCAGGTACGTATAGAAGTGGCATAAGAGGCGTTCGCCAAAAGAGGTGAATATTGGCAACCTCGGAACAAATACTTTGCCCTTTGATGGCAACCGACTTGCGCAATTGGTAACGCAGTGGATGTGATAAACACGTTACGCCAGAGGTGTCAGATTCTAATTCAACCAACATCACTCAAACTTTCCCGTAATAGAAATCCTTAGGTTACTTAACACGGAGCTCGGCTGAAGTGCTTTTATAACCCTTATTTAAAAATCCATAAAATTACATTATTATTATATCTAACGGTGGACTTATGAACTATAAATACGTCTCCGCACGTTTTCGCAGAATCGGAAACACCAATACACACCATGAGGATGCAGTACATTCTACAGACTAATTATGACAAACTGCCCGTCATGATCGATAGGCACCTGGACACTATAGATCAGTGCCTCCGGCCGTTGGTCAACGAAATCCTTGAGGAGCATCCACAGGATGAAGCAGCCTTTATGAAGTTGTTTAGAAAGATTTCCATTTTCATCATACTGTCCAGTGGTTTAGGGAATCCTGGAGTTATTGTGGTAAGTTCGATAAAATTAGTTTTTGAATAGGGGTAAAGTGTTTTTTACCAAACTGAAGAAGGGTTACGTATTAGGAGAAAGTTATTAGGTATATCTCTCACACTCTCATAAATGCCAGCATCAAAATTAGATGGATTTGATATCGTGCAGAATATCTACATTAGGTGTACATTCCTATATGTACCTACATAGCGATGTCAGGCATCCGGATAATTCCATATGTATGCGTGTCCGGCCAAATTAAACTGTATCTGACTAGTCTGGCATTTGTTAGGCTCAAATTTGTGGTTTGACCAGTCATCTCGCAATTGGCGAGCGAGTGATTCAAACATACTTTCGTATCATAACAAAATGCTTGATAATAAATTAGGGTGTCCTAGCAAAATGTCTTGGCAAAGGTTTGACCGCCTACTAGATTTGGCGGAGTGGCGTCAACTGTTATGGAAGTCTCAACTCCCGGTTGGTACATCAGGACATCTAGTAGGTTAGCTTCATATCTTTAATAAAACACATCACTGTTTTGGTGCCGATTTGGGCAGGCACACTCAGGATGTCGCGTTTCATGTGGTTTGTTCACGGTGTTTTCCAAGTCCACCTCTGTGGCCACAAAAAGGAGGCCAACTAGCAAAGGGCACTCGTCATTTGAAATGTGTACCTTGTAAGAACCTTTTTACAGACATTAAAAGAAGGCATGGCTGCCTTGGAGAGCGTATTCACTGCAGAAGATCTGAAAGTGTTCTTGGACCTGCCCAGACTGGAGAAGTTGGCGCAGTTGCGGGAGCTGGTGGAGATAGTTTCGGGGGTGAGGCTGTTCAACAGGGACTGTAAGAAGGGTGGGGATGGAATACCTGACCGTGAGTTATTTACTTCCACATGGAGACCTTTACAACAATTTTTTTTACGAACTGGCACTTTTTAAAACACTTTCTTTTACAAGCAACCCTATTTCAGTTACTACCACAGATATCCGCGTAATGAATCTCGTTAGCAGTGCCTATCAACATGCCACGACGACCAATTACCAACATCTTACGTGCTCACCACCTAGGAGATTGATATCGTGTATGTGTTGCACGCTATGTCTCCTCCCCTCCAATAAGCCATCCGAGTCCCAAAAACCGCAAAAAATACTGCACTGCTTTTTGCTCAATTGCTTTCACTTTACGACGGTATCATGTGAGCGGTTATATGCTGGTTCCCAATGCGGATGCTTACTTACCAATGTATATTGACATTTCCCAGTGACGTTCGACATCATCGACGCTGGCAAGGCGAGCATAGTCTCACTGTCGCAGACCCTCATAGCGGTAATGCAGCGAGTCAACTCGCTGACCACCGCGGTGGCTGACGCCATCACCATACAGGACGAGACCGGGAACATCCTGATAAACGTGGCAGACAACTCGAACCTGGAGAGGTAGCTATTATTTTTCATTAGCTGTGCCCTTCGGTTTTGCCTGCCTGAATTCTATCCCATGGGACGCATAGCCTTCTTTTTGCTGCATTTGTGCTAAATTTGACATAAATCTGTTCAGTACTTTTTACTTCACTTTTCAGTAACAACATTGCGAATGCGTTTCTGTACACATGATATATGCTCATGCATCAACAATTTTTAAAACTTACATGAAAAAATAATAAGCACTGACATTTACATATACATTACAATAAAACGCCGTTTACGGATTTTATCGCGGTTTATTTAATTATTTAATTAGCTCAACGTTTCAGAAGCAGTCTTTACAGCAACCGTGGTCACGGGTGGACTGAGATGACAGGTGTCCTGGTGTCATATTGTATTAAAAGTACGCGAAGAATTATAATTATTTGGTTGTTCCGATTAACGCAAACAGCACTTATATATCTCGCTGTCTTGAGATGTTGTGTTTAGTTTTGAATTTGTTTGCCACTGGGTTCTAGTTAAATAATGAAATAAACCGCGAAAAAATCCGTAAGAGTAGTTTTACTTTTATGAGTAAATGAGTAAAACTTTACTCAGACGCCAGCCGGCAGAATATTATGTTCTTTCTGTGCACACCTGATAGGTAGCTAATATTAGCAACGCAAGGAAGTTTCTGATCCGTGATCCTGAATAATCGGGAGTCTTTTGATGACTACCGACGTCTGCCGAAATAATTGTTATGCAGCTGTTTTCAAATCAGAAACCGTACGAAACGTGATAAGTGCCACTTTGCAGCGATGCCATGTGAACTGGAGCACCTGCCTCCCCTGTCGTGCGGATCCTATTTGGCTGAATATATGTAACACTGATTACCATACAAGCCCGGCGATTGTATTACGTCATGTATTCGCCTCTGTATGGGTAGTGTACGTCGCTCTGTCGTGTTGCCGGAGCACGACGCAGGCTATCCATTTTCGGGATGATTGGCGCTCTATGACGGAGGCCTACGTTCAACAGTGGAGGGCTATAGGCTGATTTCACACGAGCCTTTCACTTGGTCTTCTGTGTCTCCCGGAGCGTGGCTTATCCAGTAAGAATGTACAATTATAGCGAGCACTACGTGAAGATATTCCAGTTGATCACGTTCTACCGTCAGTACGAGATGTACCTGCGGCGTCTGATAGGTGACGTGGAGGTCACAGTGGAGTCCGCCACGCAGAGCGTGGATCGGCTGCGCCGGATACTGGAGGATCTGCACGCGGCTGTTAAATACAAGACCGCCGTCCCCGTTACTACCGTCTACGTAAGTTCCTCGCCGTGCTGTATTGGCACGCCCGGAGAGGTCCCTCTCCATCAAGTAGTACCGCCACAAAGTGACTGCTATGCGCTTTGTGAGATTCATTGGAGTGGAGGAGTGAAGCAGGGCCACACGTCTTGCGCGCTGATACAGTCTTCAAACACAAAGAAGTCAACTCCGTATGTATACATCATACATGTGTCACTATGTAGATAAGCCAATGTGTTATAGAAGGCTAATGTGCACACAGGCTAATTTCCTTAGTGCCTAAAGCCCTGTAGTGACTTGTATCCTAGCTCAACATCATCATTATCAGCCCTTATCAGTCCACTGCTGGACATAGGCCTCTCTCAATGAACGCCAAGACGACCGATCTCCTGCTACTCGCATCCATCTCGGGCCGGCTACAGAACGGAGATCGTCTTCCCACCTGGTGAACGGACGACCAACACTCGTTTTCCTTAGTATCCTAGCTACTTTCCAAAATTTATTGTGGCCACACCTAGCTAGGTGCTAAGCGTGTATTATAAATTTTTATTCGCTATTCTCTAAACTCTAAGCAAGCCACGTTAACGAATCCCTATAAAGCGTATTTGAATGAATTATATATAATTATACAGCCAGCGCCTCAAGAAGAGAAAAACCTATTTATTTTCTTGTATATGTTTTCCTATCAGCATTCTGAGACCACATCCATATTCCGTATAAAGACCTCCGGACCATGTGTTGCGTACTGATATGAAATGAAGGAATTTTATAAAAGGTTATATAATATTTCAGCCTTTGTTCAAAAAGCTGTGGGCAACTTGGCGAACCATGCAGAACATAATGTACCTCGTATCCACCGTGAACAAGCTCACCGCGAACATGTCCAGCATACAGGAGCAGGTGAAGATACCGTGCAACGTGCTGGACAGGATGCTGAGAGGGAAGCTGGTGGTGTCCGATCAGGAGCGGATGAATTGGAAACTCTCCAAGACGGACAGGATGTATCTCGGTACACTGAAGAATTATGTAACGCAGGACAGCACAACTCATGATAAGTGTGTTCAGGTAATTGTATTGTTTTATTTAACGCGACATTTAACCAGTTTCATTGAATCATATTAAATCTGAATTCAATGCTTTGACAACACTGCCGCTTGAAAGAAGGTAACAAGTTTTATATTGTGTCGCATTCATCAAATGAAATCTAACTTCTACTCTCAAAACGGGTGTTTATATTTTGTTGATGATATCGGATTACTGAATGGTTCCTGTTTCAGTATCTCGGCTTCTGTGCCCTGTGTCTCAGTGTCGGTGCCCTGGTGCCCAGTAACAACAAGGTGGGCCACATTAAGCTGCAAGGGCAACGGTACGGGTTCTGCAACGCTAATATGGCCAGGCGGTTCAGTAAGGATCCTCAGAGGTACCTAGGATGTTAAATTAGAATTTATGATAACGTCAAATTTATGTGTATTTCTTACTGCCAAGAATCTATATTTTGGCATAACTCATCTTTGGCGTGGAGAATAGAAAGAGCAGGGAGAAAACCTTCTTAAATGTAGCTGTAAAAGTGTCCTGCTGCAGGTGTGTGGACAGTACAGTGTGTGTACATGCACAAGAACGTGTTAGATGTCATGTAAAACGTGGCACTTTCTGGCTTATCAAAACTTTATCCCTGTCCAAAAGCGTAAAATCGTTTTTAAGGAGTACTAAAGTTTAAAATGTCTACCGTTATCTAAACGTCGGTCAGGGAGATGTGACGTACCTGCCTGCTACAGATATATAAATGAAGTGCTGCACTACGCTCGCAACAACCCCCACGTGATCAACCTGCTGAGTCTGAAGCCCGACGTGACAGCCGTGAGGGGGGTTGACAACCTTGTCACCAAGTACGAGCCGAAAAGTGAGTAGATCTCACGTATTCATCGTATAAACTGTAGATGCTGTGCCGAAACAACACTAGAATTGCATCAAATTTTGACGTAATAACGTCTTAAGAATCGATAAATCTAGCTGCATGCACGAAATAAATGATCTCATAGTAATGTTCCGAATGGGCGGAGTCCGAGAGCGAGAAATTGTAATCGCATGCAGAGAAATACAGAACTGTTTGTTTCTCTATATCGACCGATGCGTTCACAGATAGATTAGAGTACTGTTATCACTTATTACATCGTCCGTAATACGACTTACCCGCAACTAGTTTTATGCTATAAGAGGGTCGATTATTTTAACATTTCGGATCAATCAAATGTAGTATTTCCTATTTACGATTTTGATAATTATCAAAAGGTTCCGCTCGTTGGCCCCCTTATATCAGAAAAAACAATGGCGAAATAAACTGCGGTATATTTGGTAGTTAGGTAAAGCAGTTTTGTTGTAATAAACTAACACCCTCAGTCAAGGTGCTGGAGAAGGACATACAAACGGACACTCATCCGATCGAGACGTACATTGAGAAAGACTACACCTGGGACCTATGGGAGTGGAAGCGGCGGGCCTGCCAGTGGGTATGTAATTTTTTTATAGTATTACAGGGCGAATGAGCAGTTGAGCCTTTTGGTTACCACTCACGCCTATAGACATACTTATAATGTTTACCCTCCATGCCCTCCAATGGGCCACCGGAGACTCAAAAACCGCACAAATCGCGACTGCATAAGTGTTTCGGCAGAAGGTATCATTTGAGCGAGACGTACCTTCCCGGTCGTGCCGTTAATTTAGTTGCTATACAGCATGTCTCACAATGCGTGCCTAGGCAAGATTTAGACCGCTAGACCGAAGATGTCTGACCTATAGCTAAGATTTTTAACCGATTGTGCCAACAAACATTCAGACAACTTCGCCCTGGCTCTGGACATCAGAAACACGTAAAACACACCTCTAATTTGTTTTGTGGGCAAGGTTCCTTTTAGAAATGGCACATATTGTGATCGACAGCCGAACTCAAACTCTTGCCTAATGATAAAGGGAACTCATCAATAATTTTATCTTTAAGTTATAGCAACGATGTAGGTACCGGGGAAGACCCAGACTAACATCAATCAAATTGATCGAGTACTGTCCGTAGGTGGTGTTCGGAGTCTTCGCAACCGGTGTTTGCGTGAAGAGAGTTATGAAAGTGGGGGAGGCAAGGCAGGTATGTAAGGACCGTGACATGTGGCGCTCCGTTCTCTCTGCCTACCCCGTTAGGGAACTATCGTGATGATGTTGTTATTGTTGTAAATTAAAGCGTTTAATGTAACGTTACGACTTCATATAATAACATTTATCTTCACAATTTTCCGACAGGCTTCCATAGTAAACTGCCAGACGCACTCCACCCAGACCCACTATAGCCACCTGCGCTCCGAGATCTCCTGCCAGACGGTGGAGCCGCGGGACAAGTGGAACCAGACGAAGAGGGACCAGGCGGTGGACACGCTCCGCGACCACGCGTACCTGTGGGGCTTGAGGGACGGCGCGATGAGGGTGTGGGAGGGCCACACGGAGAAGAGCAAGAGTAAGGACCTATTCGTACGAGAAGTTTTTTATCGCGTGTTAAAAAGGCGTTGTAACGGAATATATAGGCGCCCACACCTCTGAGAAAATTATCTCAGACGTAATCCGTAAAAAGCCATTGCTTTTTAGCATCGGAGCCTAAGCGCAGCTGAGACCGAGGCGTCTGAACAGGCTGAGGCAGACTGAATAGGTTAGCTCTCGCAAAGCGATGGCTTAACGTGCTCTGAGACAGAGGCTTCTAACGCTCGCTGATCGACGGCTATACTATCGCGATTAGTTCTGTTTGTGAGTCGTCTTGTCGAGCCCTTTGGTATGGCGGAAGGTGGAGCAAACGTATCTTTCTAGTGGTACGGATGTTTATAGTCATCACGAGAGACCGAATGATCTATGCCCCCTATGCTATTAAAAATAATCACATTTTTTACGCATGTTTATTTTTCAGTTCAACAATTTGACGTCTGTGGCGTACCGAATGTACTAAACCAAAAAGCACCGACGAAACCAATATCCAGGAAGTGAATTAAACGAACAGTTATTAAACAAGCGTTTCATTTTAACATGTTGTCGAGTTTGGTTGCTGTCTTTCAAGCTATTGTGTATAAGTGTTTGTAACATTTAAAAAATATATGGATTTTCATCCAACCGGCCCGGTTGGACGGTGCAGAAATCATTTTCCATGCGTCAAAAAAAAAGTTTGTATTACTCCGGAGGATTACTCCGGAGGTCGCGGGTCCGAATCCTGCCAATGTCATAGAGATTCATCTATGTATTCAAGACTTCTTACATTTCTAAAAATAATTAACATACTGTGCACGTCACTTCTGACCGACCCCAAGAGCCCAAGTCCTTATGGTACTTTGCACTGAGCAACACTCATTAGCCTCATAAGTCCACAGATAGTCTTGCTGTCTTCTCACTCCACTCTTTTACTCCTTATCGTCTCAGCCTACTGAAGGTATCCCTCGCCTCCCTCACGAGGGTCACATCGTCCGCTCTCTGCTTGAGCGCCGCCGCTTCATCTCGGAGTGAAGCCAGAGTCGTCATCAGTGACGTCAGAGACTTGGGCAAGATGGCGTCTGGGACCGCGAGGTCTGTCAGTTTGTTCTGGAATTTGATACGAATGAAAAATTTAGTGTGGTTCGTCCAATAGGTTGATGCGCTTTGGTCATTCAGTCATTGAGAGGTAGGAGGTATTGTCATGCTGCATTGCAGCCGAATTGAACCTCGCACAAACTGTCAGCTTCATGCGATTTACGAGTTTCCAGTTACCGCTTGGACGGAATAGGAGGGCGTCAGTAAACATTGAAATTCCCCGAATGCTCGTTTTCCCCTTGCAGCAAAAAAAGCATCTGCTAGCACCTTCAGTCACAAGTTGGAGGTCGCAGGTTCATATCCCCGGTCGAGTGAAAATAGATTTGGGATGAAATATGACATTCACTATGGCCAGATCAAGTGGCTTTGGTTATCATTTGAGACGCTTTTCGAAGCATTCATGAAGATCCTATTGCCCATTGAGAGACAAACAATTATGCATCATACTCAGTAAAAGACCCCGACCGCTCGTTTGCCCCCCTCTTACGTTATAAAAAGAAGACAACTTTTATTAGCACTATAACTCCACACCTACTGGGCGTAGCGTCGTGGTACATGGCGTATATTACAACTAAATATTTTCTCAAAGTTGATTTGAGATTTTGAGATAAGGACCTCGAATGTGAGTTTTTGCAATAATTTACTTTGCTAACGCGTCGGCGTTTCGTGTACCCAAAATGTATGGAGTTTTCATCAGCGCCTCTAGCGGATAGTACAACTAACAATGCGATAGTACAACAACTAATAATACAACAACTAACAGTCGCGGCAAGGTTGAATGCGACGTTACGTTTGAGTTGGTAGTATTTTGACATAAATGCTAGTGTCACTTGCTATTTTATAGTTAACTAATGAAATATACGCTAACGCAGTAGTAGAGTTACTGACTTGAAATTTAAGCAGTGGAACAAGTGACACGCATTTTAGCTAATAGTTTATTAATTTTACATAAACTAAAAAAGGGTTTTACAATGTGTAACATGGAGCAGCGTCCTTGAAAAAAAACCGAGACTCCTTTAAAGCACTAGAGTATTTAAGTGAAATTTAGAATTAGACATCACCTGAGCAAGGACCTTATATAAAGCAACTGTGTACACATAAACACACCCTTAAAACTTCACTTTCTATATGCTTAAAGCGAAATAGCAATAGCTCCATTTATAATAAGTATAAAGCGTATAAACTAAAGTTACACTTCAGTCCCTCTGTGTGATCTATGAACAGTGACGTTTTAAAAACGGTTGGGCTAGCACAAGTATGCTACTGTTAAAGCGAGCAAACGAATAACTTTACAGTTGATGTTTTGGATCTTACACTCGCGTTACTACGTATGGTGCATGGTACATGTAACAAAGTGTTTGGATGGTCTCGATCAACGCTATGGTTGCGTACACTCGGGGTACAGGGTGTTCCGACAGACAAACACCCGTAAAACTTATTATATTAGTATAGATATACCTCAGCCTTCTCACAGCTATCCTCGTAGGACGCCAACTTCATCTTCAGCTGTCGTGTGTAGTCCTGGATATTCTCTGGATTCGGATTTTGTGACGCCAAAGATTTCTTTGAACTCTGCAAATCCTCTTTAATCTCATTAATAAACTTCTTATTTCTTTCAATTTTCTCCTGTAGCATTTCACTTTTCTGCTTCAACTTCAGTATCTCATACTCATCTTCTAGCATGTCACATTGTCCTCTAGAAGACAATAGTGTTAGTGATATTGGGTCCAGTTGTTCCATGCCTAGGGCTTGCTGGTTTTTGGCCACTTGCTGCAGCATGTTCTGGTATTTCTGCGGTAGTGCGTCAATAGATACATGCAATTCCTTTAGCGTTTCAGATGTTATGTTTGCTGAAATTAAATATGATATAATAAAAAATATATCAATCTTTGTAACATAATCCAAGAAAAGATCAAACACTGAATGAAATCAATCAGTGCTGGATTTTTTTTTTCACAAATTTGTACTGTGTAATAGTCAGTGTTGTTTGTGGCCCTTATACTATAAAATATAAATAAATGTAATAAACTATTCAATACTTTCTAAACAATCATCATCATCATTATCAGCCCTTATCGGTCCACTGCTGGACACGGGCCTCTCTCAGTGAACGCCAAGAAGATCATCACCTGCTACTCACATCCTTCCCGATGAACCACCTGATGACCGGTCGACCAACACTTCGTTTTCCTAAACGCGGCCTCCACTCCAGAACCTCACTGGCCCCTCTGCCAATATAAATAGCATGTTCAAGAGCCCGTTCAGCTACCGCAATCATGGAGACCAGTCCTACTTTAAAGGGCTATGTTGGCATGCCTATGGGGCCGAAATGGTCATAATGGGGAGAACGCATTGCTTGAATACTTTTGTTTCACGCTCTGCGGTATAGGTGACGTGAGAAACAGTGTTAGTTAGAAAAAATACGCTTTATAAATTAATCACACGCCTTTTCTATAATTTAATTATAAAGGTAACATGAGGATATAGGAAATAATAAAAAAAAACCATTTTAGATTTAATTCAACTAAGTGCCTGTAACAATTGCATATTCCTACCTAATCAAATGTCTGTAATTTTGGAAAATTTGCAAAAGTTTCAATCTTTTTTGCTACATTCATTAACAATTCCTCTGAATTTGCAGGACCCATTAATTGCAATGATAAGGGCAGATTGTTTTTTGATAGCCGGATAGGCAGCGACAGCGCCGGAATCCCGGCCATATTTGCTGGCTGTGTACAATAATCCTGCAGTGCACATTGATCCCTGTTATGTTTCAAAATAAAGTCTTTATATGTCGGTGCATCAGTTAAAGTAGTTGGTGTTAATAGCAAATCAACTTTATTACCACCATTAAAAATATTATCAAAATCATTTGCAATCAATCTCCGTAACTTGAGAGCCTTTAAAAAGTACTTTTCATAGTTCTTTGTCAACAGAAAGTAATTTCCAGAAAATATTCTAGATCTGACTACATTGTTGAAACCTTCTGAGCGCGTTGATGCATACAACTCTTCAGTAGAACTATCATTGTTGGATCTCAGTCCATATTCTAAGCCATCATATCGAGCCATGTTACTGGCAACTTCACATTGATTCAATATAGAGTATACGGCTATTGAAACAGATGTATGAGGGAGGGATACTGTTGAAACATCACATTTATTCTTCATAAGAAAGTTTGCAATATCTCTCCATATATTAATAACTTCTTCGCTCATGTTCTGGCAGTGGTATTCCCTTGGTATTCCTATCCTAATCTTAGATAAATTAAAGTCTTCCTTTATCTGTATTGGTTTATGAAAGTATGAACTTGTTGTTGAGTCTAGGTCATCAGCACCAGCAACACAATTCAGAACAATACTCAAATCGTCTATATTTCTAGTCATTATACCTGGCACATCCATTGAATTCACAAGAGGTATTAATCCATATCTAGATACTAGCCCATACGTTGGTTTTAAGCCTACAACACCACATAGAGCTGCTGGGTTTCTAGTAGAGCCACCAGTATCAGAACCTATGGCAGCTACGCAGGCCCCTGTCGCAACAGCCACAGCACTACCTCCTGAACTTCCACCAGATATATTCCAATCTGACTCATATTGCCATGGGTTTTTTGTAGGTCCAAATATAGAATCGACTGTTCCAGAGCCCATAGCAAACTCGTCTAAATTTGTTTTGCCCACCAAGCAGGCTCCAGCGTTAGTTAGTTTGCTGTAAACGGTCGAGTCGTATGCCGGTACAAAGTTCTCTAGCATTCTAGAAGCACATGTGGTGGTAACATTTTTGGTACAAAAATTATCTTTTATTGCAATCGGTATTCCGTCAAGGATTTTTAATTTCTTGTTTGTATATAATCTTTTATCACTCTCCAATGCATTTTTTTCAGCAACTTCATTGGTTACCCTGATAAAAGCATTCAATTCTGAAGTTTGTTTCACTCTTTGCAAACTTAGGTCTATAACGTTTGTAGGCGTAAGTAGTTTCTCGCTATAAGCTTTGTGCAATTCTTTTATCGTGAAAGAGGTTAATTTATTCATCTCATAAATTTAAATTGTGTTATTTATAAAGAAACAATTTATTGTTAATTAAATAAATACAAAAAATTAAAATCACTTGTTTAGTGTTGCACAACTGAAATGTCAAAGACTGTTTTGACTTTTGACATCAAACGGCTAGTAAAAGTAATATGATAAAAACTTACCCAAGGCTTTCTTTTCTAAATTTTCTCTTAAAACTAAAGCATCAAGTAATCCCAAGTCTTCACACACGTTTGTTTTCTTTTCCATATTTATCAGCTTCTCTGATAAATGATGCGACTTAAAGTTTGCACTCAGGAATTTATTTTGTAATTTAAATTTCGCATCAGTTGTGTTGACAGTGTTCTCTCTTTCAAGACAGTACATAGTTTTTTGTTACCTAATGGAATGTCATATTTTGCCAATTTATCGAGTAAATAAAATCACTACACAAGAAATTTGAGTCTTCTTTGTGAATTATACACAATTTTTCATTTTCCCTGTGACATGAGGAAAACAAGAAATAAATTACGATAAAAATAGTATAATGACGCATGTATGTTGAGATACTTTGTATAAATCAAAAAAAATTTTCATTTTATTTATACTAGTTTGTTTAATGAATATAATATTTTTAACATTTATTCTATTTATAAAAAAATATCCTAACGGACCCAGTGATTAGCTGAACATAAAATAACAAAAGTCCAGAATTCTAATATCTCCTAAAAATCTAAAATTGATTCGATTTGGATAATCGATTCAGACTTGAGAGTTGAATGTATCAACATTACCTACTTCACTACTTGAGTACCTACTTGACTACAAGTTAGAATTAATTTGATTTTTCATTTAATTTGTTAAATTTAAATAATTTTATCAGTATCATAACAAAAAGACAAACTAAGTTTCGTGAGTTAATGTAAATATCTAAATAATGGCACATCTCCAATATATGCCTGGAGACCCGCGATTAGTTGATCAACTAGTTTATGAACTAAAATCCAAGGGAATTTTCGATCAGGTAAATGATAAAATCATACTCTTTAACCATCAATTTAATATTTAAACACACATAGTTACTAAAACGTTTACTAAAAGTTTTGCATAATAATTGTATCAATATATCCATTTTATTATTTTATTGATTAATCTAAAGATGTCTCCATCCTTGATTTTATTTAATGCCTTGATGAAATATGTCGATAAACAAAATTAC
>JAFELO010000182.1:623038-653778 GCA_017140195.1 Eumaeus atala | reverse complement strand
ATTATCCAAAATGGCTTTTTACTGCTATAGCTATGCAAAAGCCGTTATTAATTAGAACTGACACTATACATTATAACAAGCCAGCTACTTATATTCCATTGCATTTGACAATGTTGTCTCATAATATAAAGTGCTTCCATTATTAAAAGCTTTTTACTAATTGAGCTCAAATTTTTACTCTATACTGCAGCATAAGAATCAAAAAAGAAACAAAACACCTTTTTATAAAATCTTTTATGATGTATTTCTTTATGAAATGCCACAACCATATAACACTATAGTCAACAGTTCAAAAATGAAAAAGCAAAGAAATAGCATACAAACCATGTTTGATTCGACTAGAAAAATATATCACATTCACAACATGAAGAATCATTGTGCATGTCCACCTAAAAAAAAATTTGAAGAAAAGATACTGAAAAATTAAATATCATTTTAGTTATTATGTTATCTGTTAGGGCTATAATAATGTATTTGCAAAAACAATATGGTTTGTTTCATAATATGATTGAAATGGTCTGTCATTTCAAGGTACAGCTCTAACATTGTTTGGGGTGTTATAAGAACTGTGTTATGATCCTAAGAGCCACTAACACATTATGTTGAATGTCAAGTACAAAAACATATACATGGCATCTTAATTAGCATATATAAACAAATTATTGCAAATTTTTCAAATATGTAATGGTAGGCCAATATACCAAATATTTTTACTTCACCAACTTTATATTACTAACCTGGTAAAGTTGGAAATATTTTGTCTTACTCGTACACATATTATGTTTTAAGGATTCATTCTTATTCTTCAGCTGGCTGCCTTATCGGATTTGCCAATGTAATAGTTTTTGTTTAAACTTTGCTATATTTTGGTGTATTCTAGGAGTGCACATTTGGTTCCAATTGTCAAGGAAGTTTACCCTGAAAGGAGACGTAAATTGCATATGATAAAAATACTATATACATATCATAATATAGGTATATTAAACTAACAAAATATGTATACACACACAGAACTACTTTATTAAAAAAAATAGTTTTATATTATATTATAATTTAATATTGTTAATTTTGACAAAATCACAAAGACAGTTAACAAATGGAGAAATGTTGGTATTGAGTTCAGATTAATAGTGCGGGGAATATCTGTTGGAAGAATATCATATAGAGAAATCTGCAATTCAGGACATGTGAAAAATATATGTTCAGGGGAACCTTCGTCCAGACCACAGTCACAAATTGAAGAATCTTTTACTCTAATTTTAGCCAAAAAAAACGGGTGTGCACAGGTGTCCGAGTCTCAACTGGTATATTGCTGATGTTACAACTTTACTTGCACCATGATATTTAAAAAACCAATGTCTAACTAATACAGATACCTGTATGCTAGCAATAACTTTCCTTTAATACGAGAAGTCCTATACCATTGTTTAGCCCAATCCGAGAACTTATGAGTTTTTGGAAGAGATAAGAGGTCATAACAGTAAGCCTTGTATTGATTCATGATTCCAGATGTACATGCTCTCCTGTCATAGTGATCTGCATCCTCGTTAACTTTTATCCCATAGTGGCCAGGAATCCATATTAGTTTCTCTCCTACCTGACCACACCTAACCTCCTTAGGAAGCAATTAAGGAGCAAATGTTTTATTTGTAAAACTAAATAGAATTTGATTTGACATTTAAATTGATTGGAAATAATTGCTTGAAGCGAACACTGGGAATCGGAGAGTATGACAGAATTTGAGGTATTGGTAAATATCAGTATCCAATCTTTACACAATTCATTCATTTTAGTATTAAATTGGGAGTTGGCAAAAAGGGAGCTATAAAAGAAGGATTTATACCTAAATTTGGTATAACATAGGGTATGTATGTTATGGCTTATAATGGAATATCATATAATGGATTAAGGTTACGTTGATATATTGGACAGAAAAATCTGGTTAACTTAATGTAGGATGTAACTTAACATGGCAGGTCTTTGTGTATCCAATAATTTGAAGAAGAGGTAAGTTGATGGAGGTTCTGTAATTTTGGAATAAGAGGATAGAAAGAATACTGAAAGTCTAAAAAGAAAACGATCCGAAGGGTACTGCCTGCGGAATATAAGAGGAGGTCCAGCACATTCGGTTTGAAGAGCATAAATGGTAGTGGACTTCATGGCGCCAATAACTATTCGTAGCGATTTGAAATGGATCTTGTCAAACAGTTTTAAGCTTGTTTTATTACGGGACTGAAGTAGAAAGGAACCATAATCCAAATGACTACGGATAAGAGCACTATATAAGAGCTTTTGCGTGAATGGATGCTATCCCCGCCATACACCACATAACGAGAGCACGATATTAATATTCTTTTCGCATTTTATAATCTTCGAGTTCATATGTTCTGAACCTCACATTTTCGAATACAGAACTACACCCAAAAACTTTATACAATTATAGACCTGATTGTTAAGGATATGGAAATGGAAGAAACAGATCTACAACGAGAGAAAACAACTGCGCTACTTTTCTGAATTGACAATGTTCATCCAGCCAGTCATCTACATATGAAATAGCAGAGTTCAAACGGGCTACAGAATATGCGACATAATCAGAGGAAGTATACAGAGCTTAGTCATCCGCGTATTGAAGGACATTACAGAAACTAATCTGTTCTTAATCATAGATATATATATTATAAAGAAGAGGATTAAGGAATGACCCTCGAGGCAGTTCCCTCAAAACCATTCTAGGAGAGAGATCTAAATATGTTTGGGACATAATAATAAAGCGACAAGAAGGATAATTAAAAATGTAGTTTACTATCTTCACGGAGATACTCAGATGAAACATTTTTTGCCTGTGTACTGGAAGAAGAACATTATCATACGCGGATGAAATATCCAAGAATACTCCTATGACAGTATCACGCTCAGAGAAGGAAGAATAAATATCCGTGACAAGAATTCCGAGACTCCATTGTACTAAGACTTGCGGAACCCAAATTAAGTACTCCAGTCTGAGTTTCATAAGATGTTCTAATATCTTGGCCAGGGTAGATGATAGGGCGATTGGACGCTAACTACGGGTTTAAGAATAGGTAAAATAATATGAGTCTTCCACTCAACGGGAGGAATCCCATAATAAAGTTAATGAAATCTAAACATAATTTTTTGGTACACGGACCACTCCAAACATACAACGAGTATGGAATTCCATCTATTCCTGGTGAGAAGTCTTTAAGAGAATTTAGGTCTAATTGGAATTCCTCCCAAGTGAAAGGAGCATCCAAATTATCTGAAAGATTGAGAGGTAAAGAATGAAGAGAATAAGGTTCCTCTAGAGGGGGAACATAAGCAGGTTAGCAACAAAATAATTTAACCAAGGTCATAAGATATAGAGCTATTATAGGAAAAGGATCCGGAGAAATTTCGTAACATTTTTCCAGACTATATAGGAAGGCGAAGAGGGTGATAAGCTTTCGCAAAAATTACGCCAGCTAAGTTTTTTCTTTTTGGAAAAGAATTTAGTTGCTGCAGCAGCTACATTTTTGTAATTTAAGTAATTTTTCAGGATCATAGAGGAATTGTATAAACATTCTGCTTGCTTCCTTTTTTTACATGCATCAGAGCACTCATAATCCCACCAGGGAGGTGTAATCTTTGTGCTCCTAACATTATGTGGAATACATCTGTCTGCACTCCTAAGTAGGCTATTTTTTAACTTCTCATAGAGTGAGTATACATTTGCAGTATTAATCGGTGGAAAATTTTAAATTTCAGCATCTGTGACCAAACAAAACTGTGACCAATCTGCTTTTGATACATTGTATCTTAGTCTAGGAGGATTAGGAGTGGAGATGTGAGTAGAGTGGAGAGGAAATGTTGATTTGGGAAATGATCACTGCCAAATGAATTAGGAAGTATGTTCGAGAAAGAACGAGAAGAAAGGTATGGGGTACATATAGATAAGTCTACAGCACTCTTAGGGTTTTGAAGTGGGGAAACACGACGAGTAGGACAACCATAATTAATTATCACTAGATTTAGATTATCGATAAGGCCAAGAAATAATGAAGAAATTTGATCACAAAAATATGAACCCCCAACTAGTATAGTGAATATTAAAATCACACATAATAAATATAGGGGCAATAGAAGAGCAGATAGACTCAAGTTGAGAAATCACTGAAGAGTTTGGGTCCGAAATATATACAGAAAAAAAATATATGTTCAGAGTGCGGACAACAACCACATTCAAAACCAATATTATGAGAAGGGAGAGAAATAGAAGAATAAGTAGTGTTGCCTGAAACAAGAATGGCATCACCACCTTTACCATTAGCTCTGTCGTCCCTGAGACAGTCTCCTGGATGGCAAAATGAGTGATTTATATTTATTTATTAAAAAGATAATGTCATGTTTTTTATTTACAATGTTGCGAGCGTTCCATTGGATCAATCTGTGAGCCATTGTTTTAGACAAGTTAATGAGATTGGATAGGGTGTTAAAAGGTTGTTCGGTAATCCGGTGTCGCTAAACCGGGAGATAATTGTTCGATTAAATTATCATTAGGGGAAATGTTATTGTTTAAAGCGGTACCATTATGGGAACTAATTTCCGAAGTTTCAATTATATTGTAATGCTCTTTTCTGTCATACCCTGGAAGGGTGGGGGGCGGGGGGCTGGGAAACTGACAGAGGCCTCTAAATATGATACAGATTACTGAGACATACCCAATTTAATTGCATTTTGACGAGAATGTTCTGAAGAACCAGAACAGAAGAGACAGGAAGGAAGTTGGCTACATGTTTCACCATCATGCATCTGTCCACATGTGCCCAAACCTGCAGCAAATATTGCATTGAATAGCTGGTAACACATCATTTTCTACAGGTAAAGAGTTCAAAAAGAGGCAGACATACTTGGGAAGTATTTGTCCTGCAAAAGTCAAAACAACTTTGGCTGGTAAATTATCATTGAAAGTCTTCCTACTCAATCAACGTGCCTTTATCACTGTGCCAAAACCATTTGTGTGACAACGTCCTTCATGGGCCACACTGTACATGGGAATGCTTGCTAAAAATCCACCTGCAGATAAACTTGGGAGATCAAACAAAAGAGTTGGCGTCATTGGCAGTTTTCAAACTCGTCGTGGCAATGTGTTTAGAAGCCTGGCGAAGTCAATTGAACCGAGGGGGATATTTGCACCCCTCTTAATACGCATAAGATGAAGAAGTCTAAAGATCAGGAGGAAGAATCGCTCTCGGTACCCCTCTTATAAGAAGAGGGGACCAAAGAGCTACAGGAGGAGGCGCTTTTGCGCAAGGGGCGAGGACGGGAACCTCACCCCATTGCACTGTCCCAAAGTCCTCCCAATCCGAAAGTAGTGTTTTCTGTAGTGCGGGGCAACCTCGTCTTCTGAGATAGAATTCATCACTTAGGGGGCTGACTGATTGTCGTGGTGCCCTGATGATTTGTTGTTCCGGGGCACCTCACCTAGGGCGGCACTGATGGCACTCGTGGTGGTTTTTGTGGGCACTATCATGAGCCGCGAGTCCCACACACCACTGGACCCTTCCACCCAGGGCCAGTGAAGGCGCGTATGCGTTTCCCCGCGTCAAAAAGGAACGATATATCACAATCTCTAGATTTCAATTAAAACAAGAATTAATTTTATATAATCCAAATTAGCTATGACTTCTACTTTCCGTGCAGTTTCGTGTATAACATTTTTAAAAGATTGTGATAAGCTGGCCAACAGTAGCAGTAAAATATGAAAAGTAATTAATTGAACCTTTTCTCTCCAATTCAAGTGATGTATTGAAAAGTTTATCCTTATTTTACAGGCTAAAAAAAGCCAACAACCCAATCTACAGATTTTGCTTGTTATCGTCTAGTATGATTATCAAACATTTTTATATTCCCTCTGTCGTTTTGATCTGCCATTAGGAAACTGTTGTGTTGCTCTATGATTAATAAACACAATTCAAAGCCTTGATCACTATAATTATGCCCTACTGGCCATTAGAGGAAATTATATGTTCACAACTGCAAGTTATAGGCACAGCTATATCTATACTAATATTATAAAAAGAAAAGATTTGATTATTTATTTGTTTCGTTGCACTGAAAAGGCTACATAACTACTGGACGGGTTTGAAAAATTATTTTACCATTAGAATATTATATTATCTGTGATGAACTGAGGCTATATAACATTTTCTAAAATATTAGAGATCGGTATGATAACTTCGATAGTGTAACCAAAGGTGTGAAAAAAATACCAAAGCAAATCCTTATGTAGCTGCAGACGTTATTGACAACTAGTAGTCCCGACAGATGTTGTTCAGTGAATTATTTGTCACGTGGTAACGTGTGTTATGTTTACGAAGCCAATTTGCATTTTAGCAAGTCAATTAATATTTCCCACATTTTCTGAAATATACGTGCGGAACTGGGGCGGACTGCTAGTTATATATATTTTTGTACATTACAGTTTCGTAAAGATTGTATAGCAGATGTGGACACCAAGCCAGCCTACCAGAACCTCCGGCAGAGGGTTGAGAACTCTGTTTCGACTTTCTTGTCTAGGCAGTGCTGGCAGCCGGACCTTAACAAAAATCAACTCAGAGAGAAGCTCAGAAAGCACATACTGGAGTGAGTATTACATAATCTTAATATACCCACTAAAGATAATGTTATAAACCCCTTTTGGAGGAGTTTCACTTCAGTGTTACAACAGATTTTCATATTTTACCTATTATTTTATGGCATAGGCTGGTGGAGCAGATAAACCCGATGTCAAAACTGGCGCCCATAAATATCCGCACATACAGAGGTGATTGCAGCAATGGTACTACCACATACTCTTGTTGTTTTGCACACAACTAATATAGGAAATACTACTCAATTTTGTCAAATGTATTGAAATGTACAATTTTTTAATAGTATTAGTATGGGTACTATGTGGAGAATATCTTTAAACACTAACTTATTGTGTACATGAGCAGAGGATGTCCACTAATGAAAGACACATACACATATTACCTGAAAAATCTAATTGTGTGCTCGTTTAGGGCCCACAAGATTTTGTTGTTTTTTTTTTTCTAACAGTAGATAGAACACTGGCATCTTTTGATCAAAGTCCAACCATAGTAACAGTTGCTTAACATCACTGATGGCAAACTTTTAAGAGATAATTCAATCCTAACTACCAGACTAACTATAAAGTATAAAGGAATAAAATGAAATTGCCTTAAATCTAACAATTGGTAATTAATATGTCAATGAATATGATGCTATGTTTCAGTGGCAATTACTTGGAACAAGGTGTGGAGAGAATAGTAGATCAAGTTGTGAACCCTAAAGTTGCATCTGTGTTCATACCACAGGTGGAGGACCTGGTATATAACTACCTGGGTATATCAAGAAAGAAGGCCACAGTTGCTGAAACTTCTAACGGTCCAAAAGTCGAAGATCTTCTGCCAAATGACTTGGAAGCTGTGAGCCCTGGTTCTGTTAATAATGATGACAAAGAGGATGAGATGGAAATTCATGAGGAGCCGCAAGAGACAAATATGGAAATTGATGAAGAAAACTCCAAAGGTGATGATAAAAATGATTCTGCACCGACTGTAGATGAAAAAGAGAAGATTAATGAAATGCCGATACCAGTCAGTGAAACAACACCTGAAGATCCAAATATCATTGACAAAGAAAATATCCCGTTCCCACCAGAAGAGATAGTCGTTGAAAATATACCGCCGCCTGACAACAGTCCACCTAAAGTAGAAGTAGAGAAAATCGAGATGCCCAAAGAGACCTCAGCTAGCATACCATTACCAGAGGAAATGTCTGAAGACATCCCTCTGCCTGATGAAGTTCTAGATAAAAATAAGAAGGAGCAATTCTTTAAACCTATAAATAGTGATGATGACGATTCGAGCTCTGACTCATCGCTCCGTAGAAATATGTCACCTTTGACTCCAATTAGAAACTATAATAATGAAAATTCATACGACGCCCAACAAGCTTTCGAAAACGAAACAATTGATAACAAAATCGAGGATAACAAAGAACCAAGTTCGTTTAGATTTACAATTGAGGCAAAATCGCCCGAGGATAGCAATGATGCTGTTAAAGTAAATAAAAAAGATACAGAAGCAAACCTGTCATATCAATTCGACAACCAAATTAATATAAATCAATTCAACACACCTCTTTATGAAGACAGTTCAAACAGTCATATGTTACAAATTGATTATGAAAGTGATGCGAATAGTAAAGTCAATCCAGAAGCTAAATCAACAGAAGTAGATCAAAACTCTGAAGATTCTAGAAAGGATAAGAAACCAGAGGAAAAGAAAAGTAGCCACAAAAGCTCACATCGGTCGCGGGAAAACACCAAACATTCTAGCAGCAGCAGTAGGGAAAAGAAAACTGATTCTAAACAATCAAGTTCTAGAGATAGTAGCCGTCACGATAAATCAAAATCGTCGAGGGACGATAAATCTAAATCATATGATAAAGACAAGACTAAAGAAAAGAGCGAGAAAAGGGACAGTAAAGATTCATCTAGGCACAGAAGTTCACATAAATCAAGCCACAAAGATTCTAAGTCACATAGTTCGAGTCATCGACATTCTAGCAAACATTCGGACGAAAAAAAATCGTCTACTTCTAGTCAAAAAGATAAAGAGAAGAGTTCAGATAAAGAAAGAAGTTCTAAAGAAAAACCTAAAGATTCACGACCGAGCTCACATCGGTCCGATAAAGATAGAAAGTCCAGTAGTAGTAACAGTAAAAGTAAAAATGATGAAAAAGATAAGGAAAAAAAAAGTAAGAAGGAAATTGACGATCATTACAGTCTATCCGGCCGAGGGAATTCAAATCGAAGATCCACAGATAGAGACTCAAATGACGGCAGCTCGTCTTCCAAAGGGTCGAACAATCCACCCAGTTCCAAATCTTCTCAAACCAAAACCGACAGCAAAAGAAGTTCTAAGCTAGACACCACATCTACAAGCGGAGATTCGACTAGCCCAAGTGATAAAGAAAATATCGCTTACGAGGTAGGAACGCAAGCTAGAGAGCTACTTAAACATAAACCTATCGTGA
Source organism: Eumaeus atala (assembly GCA_017140195.1). Classification (NCBI taxonomy): domain Eukaryota; kingdom Metazoa; phylum Arthropoda; class Insecta; order Lepidoptera; family Lycaenidae; genus Eumaeus; species Eumaeus atala. The sequence goes on along the minus strand of JAFELO010000182.1, from coordinate 644,676 downwards.
GGATAGACAAAAATCTCGAAACACCAGTATCTTCGCCACCAAGGTTACCTTTCGTACCCGAAGTTGTCATCAGGAAACCTAAGATTGCGGCGAATTTCGAAGAAGCCAAGAAAATTATGAAAATGCGAAAGTTTCTGGAAGAAGAGCAAAGAAGGATGAACCAAGAGGCTGCTCTTCTGTTGGAGTTTCAGGCTAACGTACGACCTAGCCTAAGTCAGGTTTATTCCAATGTGTCTGGCCCAGAGTTGGAATTCGCCTGCATAAGCAATGTTACAGTAACCCAAGCGGACATATCAGAAGAAATACAAGAGAATAATGTAATTGAGACTGAAGATATAAAGTACACAGAACACGTTAAGAATGAAATCATAGAACCAATAGAAACAGAAGTACACGAAATGAAGGAGACTAGTGATGATAAAAAGAGACGGACAGAGTTCTTCGAAGTAACAGTCGTCACGGAGGAACTATCAGAAAGCGAGGAAATACAAAACAATGAAAACCAGGACGCGAAAGCTAGTATAGAGGAAATAAAACACATGGACACAGAGACAATAGATGAATTAAAGTATTTCGGCGAACACGAAAAATACGACGCCGAATTGGAGAGAGCTAGATATAGTGAGTTCTTAAAGAATATATCTGCGAAGGAATTGAACAACAAGATGTACCTCATCAACTGCGATACCTATGCTGAGAAGATCTTCCGGGAAGCTTCTAAAGAATTTGGCGAATTCGACATAGTCAACTACCATAGGAACGGGCATTTGAAGATCAACAAACCGAAAACGGTCAAGAACCTCTCCAACGAAGTCTCCCTTCCGGAGAGTTTCGATCGGGAATCAACCAAATCACCTTTGGACGTGTTCAGCCCGCAGAAGTCCGAATGCTCCTTCGATCTATCGAGCGACTATAACGCCAAGTTGGAGGAAATGGTCAATAAGACTTCTAGACAGGAGATCATGGAGATAATTCTGGGCAGTTCAACGGATACATCGAATATGCCGAAGATAGATTATCTGACGGAGTCCAACATTGACGTGGTGGATGAGAGGGTCAAGAGGAAATACGAAGACGAAGAGTACTCCACGAACAACAACGAGCACGTGCTGAGCGCTAATAAGATGAGGAAGCTTAGTTCAGATCACATATCGTCGACCACACCAGGTGAGCGTTACCTTTTTATCATATAGGTGGGCAAAGGAGCAATCGGAGCCGTTTCACCTCTGGTAGTCGTAAAACTGCTCCGATTGCTCCTGTGACGTTTGCATGATTACTACGCTGTTGCTTTGCCTTACTGTTCTGCTGTCCCTTCTCAATGGGCCACCGGCTACTCACAAACCGCACCAAATGCGACATCGAGAATGTCACTTTAAGCCGGTATCATGTGAGCGAGAGGTACCTTCCCGGTCGCGCTAGGCCCAATTCCGTTGCAATGCAACATGGTACTGCCTCCTACTAATATCTTTTTATTTGGTAACTAGCTTCCAATTGCGACTTCGTCCGCGGAATTCCGTCTCATAATTAAATAAAATGTGAAGAGAGTAGTTTATGTTCTCGAATATCTATCTATATGAAATTTTATCACAATCGTTTCAGGCGTCTAGCCGTGATGACGTCACAGACATAATAATATGGATTTAGCCATGACCTGGATTTTTTGGTTACTCCTTAAAATACTCGGTATGGAAAGGGAAATCGTGTGAAACACTCGTACAGCGTAACAATTTATAGCGCTTACGTTTATTGCGCACCTTTTTTTTTAGGATCATGTTTGTTCTTAAAGAGTGAACACCAAACGCGCGTCGGAGGACCTGAAAGGTACTCTTATTTTAATGAGTTACAGACAAAGTCGCCCTTAAGAGTTAGTGCCGCATTGCAGCCTAGTCCCTACTAGGTGCAGGCCTAGTACCTTACCTTTTCGCTCACACAACACTGCTGTTAAGCGACAGAGAAAAGCTATGCAGTCGTGTTTCGAGCGGTTTATGAGTACCCAGCAGCCCATTATAGTAAGCAAGGCAGTACATCTGTATGACAAAAATCATGCGGATGTCTATGGGCGTCGGTCTAAATTACTGAGACATAATGAAAGTATCCGTCCAAAGCGTCAAGACCAAACGAAAAGTTTAAAGTCTAAATGCCGCTGTCAATCTCCGTTACAATATTCCAGAAGCTGATGATGTAGTACTGAACAGTACGCGCTCCAAGTTCCTGGGGCGGCCGGGCCGGGTGGGGCTGCCGAAGCCGCGGAGGACCAGTGAGTTCATCTTCTACTAGCTTTTGCTTCAGCGGAATGTTTTGGTGACTACCGCGTCTCCTGACACAATCGATGGTTATGCAGTATAAAATTCGCACCACTAGATAGAGGTTACGTTGTATAACATCGGCATCACTAAAACTTATGCAGTCTAACATCTGCTCCGTCAAAGGTTATGCAGTATAACATCCGTACCTCAAAAGGCCACGCAGTATAACATCCGCACCACAAAAATTACGCCGTATAACATCCGCACTACTTAAGGTTATGCAGTCTAACGTCTGCTCCGGCAAAGGTTATGCAGTACAACATCCGCATCACCGAAGGTTGCGCCGTATAACATCCTCATCACTTAAGATTATGCAGTAAAACATTCGCATAAAATATAAACATTTCAGATCTAGTAAACAGTCCGTCCAGCGACAAATCAGTGGAGAACTACGAGCAGAACGCGCAGCAACACGCTGCGCCGCTCAACGGCAAGATCAAGAGGAAGGTCCGCTATGACACCACAGACCTCTACAAGCCGAAGCTGCACTACCTGAAGCGGCACAACATCACGTAGTTCCGCCACAGATGTCGCGTGTTGAACTCCACAGGACCGGTAACAGGTTTGTGCGAATGTTCGTGGCCCACGATGGTTGTTGCGAGTCAATCTAAAGGTACTCATTGAAGCATTCTATAGGTAGTAGAAAAATATATGTGGCTCCTAAAAGTAATTAGTTATGTTAAGTAGCCACTACTCATTGTAAAAACATTTATTCATTGTAAAAACATTTATTCGAGTTTATAAAACAAAATTAAATATAACGATTTTAAAATCGATGTCCTCAATGACTAATCGATAAAATTTGGAATGTGCTGTATATTGTTACGCTATTTTGATGAAACTTTCAGACAACATTCGGGTAAACCCAGTGTTTGGTGTGCACCTGTGTCAGAGCAGGGCGGGTACCTTGTTTTCACAAAGCACTGGATGCACCAGCCTCTTGTCGGGCGTTTGTGACGTTGGAATGTCAGAACTAGAATGCCAGAAACTGCCAGGTGTAACGGCGCGCCACGACGTTCTTGTGGGGCTGTATTGATTTTTTGTGGCCACAGAGCGGCTGCCAGGATAAACGATTTCCCTGGGTATTCTAAATTGATGTTACAGTTAGTTGATTTCTAAGATAATTATAATCTTGCTCATCCTATGTCAGCAAAAACATTGATTAAAATACTACCACATTACTAATTCTTCTGGTTGGTATGCGTTAAGGGAAACTGTCGGTACAGAGAGTAAATTTCATATTTGAATGCAGGTGTAATAAGAAATTAGGCGGCGGATACGTGCCGTCTGATCTGTATAAATATGCACTCATGAAGCTTCATTTTAAATGGATATAGTCCAATCAGAATAATGGGCAATGTGTCTTGTAAATTTTAAGGATATATTGAGAGTAAGAAGACGCATGTTATGTTAATTCGCGCTTATTTAAATATTTAATAAATCCATAGATGTGCATGTTTTTTTTTTTGCCATTTGTTATCGTTGTAAATGATTTTATATAAAATAAAAGTGTATATTACGTACGAAATTTGTAGACATGCGGGTTCGAATCGGATCGATAAAGTAGATAAATGTGCGGCTATTTATTTATTTTGTTTACGTAAACGTCTAAATTGTAAAATGCTTTATTTTTACGCTACAAATTAAATACAAGAATTGTGTGAGTCAGATTAATTACGTGACTAGAGTTTACTCCTTAACAACGAACACGGTTCTTGATGAATAACGACAAAAAAAATAATTCTATGTAGTAAATAGACTGGTCACGCATATTTTTCAAGTCCGATGCATTCGTGGGTGCTAAGTTTTTGTTCCCAATGGACGCCGGAATACTTTTTGGTACACCGAGAGCGTTCAAAGGTGCCACAAGGCTTCCTCTGGGAACCCCTGGTACAGGATATATTCTAGACTATGGGCAAGGCGTTACAGTTACGGTAGGACTGAGTGAGATACCTGCACATTAACATTGGCCATAATTACGTACTTATTTTTTTTTTTTTTTTTGGATTCACTTACGTTTTTCTTAATGGAATTTGTAGTGCTTTTAATTCAATGGCCCTATGAAATTCATGTTTATGACTGTAAATAGTCCTTGTAAATTGTATTTTATTTGTAGCTAGTTCGTATATCGGGCATATTTAGGTAAGACTACGTTTCATTGTTCTTGCACTTATGGTTGCGGACAAAAAATATATTTATGTAATACTCATAGAATAAAGTACTTACGCCCTTAGCGTACCAATGATGACAAATTTTAAATATATTTTGAAGATTGGAGATTTCTACCACATTAATGTTGTACTGGGATGGGATCGTATTTCTATGAAGGCTAAGTCCAATCTTCTATTTCAAAGACGACACGTAATGCATGTCAGGTTGAAGGAGTAAACGATTGGAGATACATTGCAATAATATTTGTAACGATAAGCTCTTTCACAACTACACAATGAATTTTGATATGTTATGTGCTACTGTGCCGGTTGCTGTAAGGTAACGGAAACGTCGTATAGGGGGGGGGGGGGCACGAGCCATCGGAGCCCTTCTGCGACTACCGAAGCCCATGAACATAGCATGATTACTATGCCGATGCGTTGCCCTCATTTTCACCTCCGACCCACCCACCAATTGGCCACCGGCTTCTCGCCAACCGCACGAAACGCGACACCGTAGATGTCACTTGACGGCAGTATTGTGTGAGCGAGAGACACCTTCCCGGTGCACCTCCTACTGCTACTAAAGTCACATCTCAATGAGGCGGTCCTGATGTGTTAAATCAAGTAATGAGATGTGAATAAACCTAAAGAAGTCGCTGAATGTCAACAAGACAACGCTGCGCCCAGAGTTAATAATTATTATTGTTATTACAACCTTTTAAATGATATTATTTTATGCTAGGGAAATGTTTTATCTGTGTATTGTTCGACATTTTGATTCTGTACAGATATCCGGTGTGGCGGCATTGGTCGTTTTCATTGCAGGCGCGCATGCCGAGCAGTCGTTTTCTAAATTGCAGTGAATATTTTGTAAACCAGTATTATATTAGATCGTTTATATTTATGTTGAATTGTAATATAATTAAACTAAAGGTCTGTAGTTTCATTTGTCTTTCCTGTTGGTCATGTTTTTATCGCTGCACAATTGGTCTGGCATAACAGGAGGTACCGCTCGCTCATATGATCGCTCGCGGTGTTTTAAATTTTTGTTTTTTTTTTTACATTGGGCGGAGAAATCACCTGCGTAAATTCTATTAAGTATCACAGAGTCACTCTTGATCGTGCTCGCAGAGGGCACATAACTAAAGTTATCGACAAAGCGCGGTATGTCTTACATAAGCTGTATTATTGAATATATACTAGAAGTTAGATGTCTCTTAGACATAAGCTCAAATCGGATGTAAGCATATTCCAGTGTAGCATTCGCTCACCCTGGCACATAGAGATTTTGCAAAAAGTCTAAAATCGCTTCCCGCGTATAGCCACCGGCTGTCCGTAATACGGGATGTATGTGAAACATACACGTAACCCAGACTCACGTCAAGTCTGATAACGGCACACACATTAGACTATTTCGGTCGGTCCCTCTTACGACCCCTGTTTGTGTAGGGCTTCTCTTCGCTTCCACGGCATTAGTTCAGGTCCAAAAAAAAGAATTATAAAAAATTAAAAACAATAAGCTATAAATCACAGTCGGTACACATTAATTAACTAAATATTAGTCATTACATACACAACAGTGTATGTAGGTAGCTATAAGCTTAACTCAGTTGCACCTGCGCACAATAAATAGTGCGATATCGGCCGTCTTGCGTTACACTTGCCCCGTATATCTGCATATCTCTCACAGTCCAAAGTCAAGTAGTTGGCGATGGTACAGCTGTCCCTTAGAGCATGTGAAGCCAGTTTCTGTAGGACCCGGAATAGAACACACTTGTTTATTATCATATACGAGGGCTGATTGATAACTGGCCGAAACGACGAACTTAAAAAAGATAGGCAAACAAAATTTATTACATTATATTCTATCATCTTCTTGAAAGTAGAACGCGAAATTTCAATTTATTCGAACTGATAAAATTTGTGTGACCTAGAACTTTCTCTGCCGTAAATTTTCTCAATAATGGAAAGAAACGAAATGCGTGCAGTGGGAAAACAACAACCCAGATTAAAGTCAAGCTAGACAGTGTTTTAGCTAATACTGGTCCTGCAATTAGTACAATTCACACCTGGGTAAACTGATCTTAAATGTGGGAGACAGAGCTGCGAAGACGCCAACAGGTCTGGCCGTCCAAATGAAGTCACGAATGAATTTCGAATGAAAAGGTCGTTTTGAATGATCGGCGAATAAAGTTGCGGCAGATAGCAGTGGTGGTAAGCATTTCCTCTGAACGCGTTTTTAATATTTTAGAGCAACATTTGCGAATGAAAAAGATTTGCGCGCGATGGGTGCTGCGTTTGCTCACTGTTAACCAAAAGCAACGATGAGTGGATGATTCGTCGGAGTGTTTGGCGCTGTCTAAGCGTGATTCTATCACAGTAGATGAAACATGGATACATCATTATACTCCTGAAACAAAAGAACAATCTAAGCAGTGGACTGAGAGCGGGAAACATGCGCCTAAGAAAGCGAATACGGTTTTGTCGGCCGGCAAAGCGATGGCGACTCTTTTTTGGGATGCTCGAGGGAGTATTTTTTTTTAAGAGCAAAGACAATAAACGGAGTGTTATGCGCAGACGAGTATTTTGAGGGGTTTATCAAACAGTGTAACGGCATTGGAGAAGCGCAGGATTAAATACATCGAGGCAAAAGGAAACTACGTTGAAAAATAAAATTGATTTAAATAGATTATTAAAGTTTTTCAATACTTATCAATCACCTCTTTTATCCTGCAGCGATCTAGGAGATCGATTCTATACAGATCGCCACTGTCATAATTGGCTAGTAGGATAGTATAATTAAATATACTAAGTGGTAATTAAATTAAAGCAAGTTCAGACAAAAATAGACTTTATTCCTAATAAAATTACATAACACAATGGAAAATAAATTAATGAATGACACATGTTTTAGCTGTTATCTGACTGATGTCAATAAATAGTAATGATTAAAATATTAAAACTATAATACTAAGTTGACTGTGAAAACGATTACATAGATTCAAAGTTTTAATAAAAAAATCTTAGATGGTCATAAAATGAATTACATAATTTATGGCAATGTTTTAAAACTGCAAACAATTGAGTCTTCAACAAGTATATATATATTCTTCAATAAGCATATTAACTATAATGCAAGTCTATTCGGACCTCGATCCATTTTGTGTGTAATTGGGTAGATTATAAAAAAGTTGTCTAATGTAAATGCTATTTTCACAACTTTGTAATTAAAAATATCTACATGATATAATAGTTAAGTACAAATGATTACTATTCAAAGTTTATGAGAGGAGATAATAAATAAAATTGAGAAAAAAGAAACAAAGTTCATTACATCTACAAATTGAAGGTGATTATTTATAAAGGTATTTTGGTCCTATAATAGAAATATTCAGCAATTGTCTAATATATATGTTTGTTTTAATATCAATTTTATGAGTAATTTATAAAACAAAGTAATACTTAATTCTTGTATCACAAATAAATCCAAAACTGCCAATCACATGTCAACTTTTGTCTGTCTTATTTATTCTTGTATCCTTCACATGCGTACACGATAAATAAAGCAAATGTAAAAATTTTAGGATCACCAAGACTATCTCAGTGCAGTAGCCTTGGGGTGGATGCGAGTAGCAGATCAGCCATCTTGGCGTTAATTGAAAGAGGCTTCTGTTGAGCAGTGGATCAATAAGTGCTGATAATGATGATGATAAAAAATTTTAAGACGGGCAAAGAGGTACTGAGTGTAATGTGAGGTAAAGTACAACCAATGCATATAAAAATCTGCACAACTCTACTTTAAAGAATTACAGAAACTGCCCGGAGTGACTTCTAGTTTCATATTTTATATTCAATCTATTATGCTCTATAAAATAGAAAAATTAGATGCCATTAAAAAGTACAAGCATTTTCAACACATAATTAAAATAGGATTTTTCTAGACTTTCCCAGCATATCTAAAGGTTTTGCAACACAATTCTTATAGCATATGCTACAAATACATTTTTTAATAGTATTAGCAATCTAGCTGTCATACTAAAAAATATTCCTAAGTATTCAAACATTGAACATGTATATTATACAGAGCTTCCTTGTATCATGCATAAATAGATAGAGTTCTCATAAATAGAGTTATTTATTTACTTATTTAAGAACAATTCTGAACTGAAGTGTTATAAATAGATTAGATTCTTATTAAAGTCTGCTTTTTGTTTACTATCAGTAGTACATTAATACATCCATGTACACACATGTAGGCTATATTTGATTGTATAAGCATATTATTTTCATTAGTTATGTGCAGTCTGTTTCTCTAGACCAGCAGGATCCATGATGGGTGTCTGTTTCTTTACAATTCCAGATAACAATGTCTTAATTTGAGCAATAGCATGACCTGGATTCAGACCCTTAGGACATGTTCGTGTACAATTCATGATCGTATGGCATCTGTATACGGAGTAAGTATCTTTCAATTTCGACAATCGTTTCTGTGTGGCATCATCACGGGAATCTATAATCCATCTGTAAGCCTGCATCAGTACTGCTGGGCCCAGGTATTTATCGCCATTCCACCAGTAAGATGGACAGCTGGTCGAGCAGCAAGCACATAATACACACTCATACAAACCATCCAGTTTGGCTCTATCTTCAACATCCTGAAGGAGCTGCGTTTCTTTGCCTTTAGCTGCTTCCTTGTCACGCTGAAGCCAAGGTTCAATGGACTGGTACTGACGATAGAAGTTTGTTAAATCAGGAACTAAATCTTTAACTACATACATATGAGGTAGTGGGTAAATTTTGCATGGCTTAGACAAACTCTGATCTATATGACTAATGCACGCCAAAGTATTGATGCCGTCGATGTTCATGGCGCACGATCCACACACCCCCTCGCGGCATGACCTCCTGAATGTGAGGGTCGGATCCATTTCATTTTTAATTTTCAAAAGAGCGTCAAGAACCATAGGCGCACAATCGTCTAAGTCGACTTGGAAATCTTGCGTGTACGGCTTTTTGTCGGGTTCATCAGGGTTCCAGCGATACACAGCGAAAGTTTTCACCCTTTTCCCTAAAGCCGATGACGTAGCGAAGGTGCGCAAATGCCCAAAAGTTCCAGTCGTCAACCTTAGTAGTGGCATTATGTAATATTTTTATTCCAATTAAGCACTTATATATTCTTCTTACTTTTGGTTATAATTAATATAAGTTATATTTATAGTGAGAAGTCGCAATTTGGTTCGCTTTAATATCGTTTCAGAAATTTCGAGCTCAAACACTGCCGAAAAAACGTTGTTCTCAAATATTTCACAGGGTGTTGAGTTGTGACTTGTGCTGCCAAAAAAGAAATGTCAAAATTAATGAAAACGAGTCGAACTTTCTTTCAGATTCGGTTTATTATTCGATTTTAAATCAATTTTACTAAATCATTTATTTTCTTATATCATAGTAGGATAAATGATCTAAGTTTATTTTGTTTTGATTGAGCTTATAAATTATAATTCACATACATGCAAAATTAGCTAATGAAAGTATTTTGGTGTAAATATATTTTTTTATTTTCGGAAAACATTTCTACGTTACTGTCTGATGTAAGTCCAAGTATCCAAACACAAAATTGGCGCAAATGTATGTTTTGACTTTCATAAATTCATAGTTTGTTTTCATAATTTTATTGTTACATCTTCACGAGCGTCCTATTATTTATGTGGTGGATACTTAATTACTAAGATAGTAGGATCATCACTTGCCTACTATGAAGAATGTAAGTTCCATGAAATCAACGGATAAAATTGAATCTCCTAAAACTCCTGGTGGTATTAGTAAATCTCTACTAACACCTTGTAGACGTGTTGGGCTGTCGAGAAGTTGGCGTAAAAGTGGAATATCTCCGTTTATATCACCACTTTCTAATTCTCAAAATAACATTAATGAAGTGCAAACAGAAGAAGTTCCTAGAAAAAGAAAAAAAGACTCACCAGAAAAAAAAAATGAGGAAGTAATCTTCGGTGATACCGAAATGAATAAAAGAAGTAAATCAGAGTCTGTAGAAGTTTCACAAACTCCGTCGCGTGCTAACTTAATTCGAAAAAGAAATAAGACTCTTTTTTTAGCTAAGGAATCTCTTGAAAGTGAATGTCCCATAGAAAATTCTCAACATTGTGAAGATCTTGAAAATCTACAGCCAAATCCTAACACTGAAGCACATGGTTCTAAATTATTTAGACCTGAACCAGAATCTAAACTTGGAAAAGATAAATTACCTAAAATTTGCAGCACTGATGAACTTAAAAATCCAAAAGAAGGCTCAACAACTAAAGATGTTTTATTAAAAGAAAAGGATTCTCACTATAATGAATTGGAAAGTACAAACAAAAGGAGCCCACATAATTTGACAACGGAATGTATTGTTGTTATTCAAAAAGAAATGATAAACAAAAACAGTAATAAATTTAAAGATGAAAATAAACCAAAACTCTCTCAAACATCATTTGATTTGGATAGTGATGATGTATCGCTATGTCAAATAAACAAAAAAGGACAATACTTGTCTAGCAATTACAAAGAAATCAAAAATGAAAAATTGGAGTACCTATCTGGAACTAAGAAAGAAAACAAACTAACAAAACTAGATAATAAAACCGCCCTAACCACAGATATAAAAACAATAAGAAAAAACACCAAACCAGTCAAAAAAAAATCAAGTAAAGAAATAGAATCGAAAACTTCAGTTTTGGTTGCAGAAAAAGCAACAAAGTTTGAAACAAAGTCATCTCAGAGACCAAATCCATTTGATGATGATGCCGATGATGACTTTGATCATAAAAGAACAATCATAGTAAGGAAGTCATATGATAAAGTTAAACAGCCATCAAGAGCTAAATCTACAGGATCTATTACTGATAGAGATATTGAGGAGTTAAAAGCCAGAATAGATGCAAAGAAAAAGTTACTAATGGTTAAAGCTATGGGAAACGATACAGAAGATCTAAGGGAACTAATTAAGAAATGGCAAAAAGGTTGTCAGGATGCTTTAGTGGAGCTAATGGAGTTGATGAAGAAGAAAATGCCGGACCAACCAAATATGGACAATTCACAAATGTTGGAGATGTTAAAAATACCACAAGACCTAGTTGGATATGATCCTGAAAATGATTGCTTTAATTTACCAAATGATACAAATGTTATTTTGTCCAGTCTTAATATATAATTATTTAATTTTCTAATGGATTCTATCAAATCCTTAAGCTAGTTAGTTACAAGTGCAATAAAACATTTAATTAGTTTTGTGTGAATTTTAGTCAAAATGTTTACTAAGTCCAGTCCATTTCATGGCACACCTGTTTTAGAATAAATATTATCAAAACAACCAATAGCCTGACACATCAGTATAGGCTACTACTGAGGTTGATCTCATGCAGTGCCCTCCTCAAACATCCTTTAATTGGTTAACAATGTCACAAACCGTGTAGAACACATCTTCAGATTTTTATTTTAGGCTGGTCTTTGAGGGCAAGAGGGACATTCTTTGTACTGACCCGAGTCAACAGCTATGCCGCAATATGTATACATATGGGCCAAGGAAAATGTATTTTTTAAATTTTGAGTACAATATGAAAGTCCCGTTAAAATGACATTAATTTAAATGTAATTGTCACCTACTCAAAAAGTGGATGTCTCCACAATTGGATAGTAATCATTAACACTACAGTGAAGAAATCCAAATATCACTTAAATAATGAAAGTAAGTTGTGGTGTAGTACCTATTACTGTACAGGTAAAATGGATATAAGTACATGGATAAAAAATAGATTTGTATGTTGTTACTATTCAATGGAACTGGCTGTATCCTGTACGAAGTAAAATTATTCAAAATATCTACATACAGACAGTTGGAAATGTTATCAAACAAAAAGAAAAAAAAATTTACTGGTCCTAAAACAGGAATTCATAGACATACAGTTGAGGTAATATGGACAAAGCTAAATAAAGGAAAAAGGAGAGTAGGAGGACAGCATGACATCATTTGAAACCTTTTTTTATCAGAGTTCATATCGACAGCATCATGTGAAAGAAATATTATTTGTTTTAAATAACTGTTTTATATTAGTTTTGTTGCAAACATTACAGGTGCAGATTGGCACCACCTAAAAATCATCCATAGATGCGGTAGCATTAATACATTAGAAACATCTGTGTGTTTAACATATGTGAACTAAAACCCTGCTTGACATAATATGATGTAAACATTGTTAATAGAATTCAAATAATACAGAGTGCCAATATGTAAAAGGTATTGTTGTCATGTAAAATGTGTAAAAAAATAATATTTTTCTGTTTTACTTAATTTATTGAACAACAAATACTACGCAACTAAGCGTTATTTACTAAAATCTATGTGATCTAATCGGATTCTCTGGGTCGAAGAGTTTTGGATCATTTAAAAATGTCTTCTCCTTATAATAATAGGGCATGTATCCACAATTTTGAGCCTTCGTAATCGCCGATTCGACCAACGCTTGTTTTGCTTTACACAAGCCCGTTATATGTCTTCCGTAGATCCTACCCGTGTAAGGGCTTTGGAACTGAGACAATAGTCTGTAATTCTTGTAGTCAGGTGCTATGTTTAATTTACAAAGAATACATAGCCGTCTGTCTTTTTTATATGGATTGTCCATCTCCACAGGCGCATCATCGTCTTGAATACCAGTCTTTGTGGATGTTGATCTTATTGAATTAATAACGGCTCGGTGAGATGTTGATACTGAAATGATTGCGAAAATTAAAAACTTATAGTTAAAAGAGAAGTAGTAGATATGATAAACAATTAAATCCCTTACTGAAAGCACGTAAAGAAAGTGTCTTTATTACTGACATGCTTTTAAATTATGATTTTTAAGAAACTAAAGTAAACATAACCTCAATTTTCAACTGCAAAACCACTTTGACATTTAACAATTACATTACGAATTACGGTAGAATTGACAGTTGAGATAAGGAAAAAATTAACATCTTTATTAATTTTTTTTTAACTTAGATTATTATACAAAGATTTAAAATTTTCATCATTATAAACTGAAAAAAATAACAAAATGTATTTATTCATCATTGTAAGTTGAGACGTAGAATAATTGTTTGGTTATAAATATATATTTACAGGCTATTTATACCTATATTTAAAATAACAATAAACAAGTTAGTGTAGTAAAATATCCTAAAACAAATTGTTTTGTTTTAATTCCTGGGCCAACACCCAGGTATAAAAAAGACGAAAATTATATTAACTAAAAATCTAGTTATGTAGTAAATGCGGAAACAGTAGATCTAAATGAATATGACAATGATTTATTCTCATATCAGGAAAACTACATTCAGAAATTAAAATAAATTAAAAAAGTATCTCGCCCGAACAGGGACTTGAACCCTGGACCCTTGGATTAAAAGTCCAATGCTCTACCGACTGAGCTATCCGGGCACATCAGCCCTGTTCGAAATGCCTAATACTTTTTGTATTGCTCATCATGATCATTATTACTTCGTTTACGATTCCAAACAAGAACCATATGTAAATTACAAACAAGAACCATATATAAATTACAAACAAGAACCATATATAAATTACAAACAAGAACCATATATAAATTACAAACAAGAAATGGTTCTTGTTTGTAATTTATATATGGATATAAATTACAAACAAAACCATATTTAAATTACAAACAAGAACCATATAAAAATTACAAACAAGAACCATATATAAATTACAAATCATTTACAATAAGAGTACGAGCAAGTAGTGCGACATAATTATAAAGTAACTACAGAGGTTTCTAAGTTATTGAGTTTACGTATGCCGCCGAACTCATATGAAGACTTCCGTAGCGACCATATCCCATTGCCTCCTCCCTTCCCCTGGGCCACAGGCTACTCGTGAACCGCACGAAACTTGACTCCGAAGCTGTCACTCCACGCCGGTATCGAGTGGGCGCGCAAAGTAAGAGGTAGTGTCTGCTGCAATACAGCATGACACTAGCTCTTACTTTGACGTGTGTCTCATTTGTTTGTTACAAGTATCTTATGTACCTTTTACACCTAAATCGAAACTGTTCGAACAAAACAGAAATAACATCTCGACAAATTGATCGTACAAGCACACGCGCAACTACAATATTCTACGAACACTCGAGGTCGTTCGCTCATACTCGCCCCTCGGTTGGCGCGGACGCCCCCGTGAATAACATTACTCTATCAAAACACTTGATATGTAACACAAAATGTAATTTTTATCCCCGCTTCCATTAAGATATTATTGAATCGTGTGAAATGTGTGCATTTATTTAATTTACATACAATTATTTTGCTTCGTTTGGTTTATGCTTGAGATCAGCAATATGTAGTAGATTATATATTGTGGAAGGCTGCAGGCCTATGGTAAGACCCAGACTAGCATACCACGATCAAATTGGTCAGGTACTGTCCGTAGGTGGTGTGATGATGTGTTGTCGTTGTGTTGCTGTATATGTTGTTTGGTTTGCCCTTCTTTGACGTACAGTTATTGTTTTATTGAACCTAATTGCCGTTGATGTGTGGCTTATCAGTTCAGCGACACGAGTTGTATCAAAACTATAAAAATAACACTTTTTGTCGCAGTCATTTTTTTTTTCATTTGTTTTTATTGTATCGGTTCTAAAAAAGATATGTACCGTTTTGACTCGAGCGGGATGCGCAAGTTTTTCGTCAAAATGCAGAATAACAAGACGCGAGGTGATGGCTACCCTGTCGCGTCTCGTGCGGCTTGTTGTTCGTGAAACTCTTCCCTCCTCGGCAAATAGCGCTCTTGTACGTGATCTATACGCGTCACGTGCCGATTGTTGCCGGTCATTTACGTACGAACGTTTCCAGCTATTGGAGCAAAAAAACAAGACGTTTTGTTTTTACAACATATGCAGGTAATGTGAGTAGGGTATGTGATTGGTATCAACTGTTACAGCTCAATTTTTTTTTAAAAGAAAACTTCTTTATATTTTTCTTTCGAAAATTCGAAGCTTTCTTTAGCTTTAAACATAGATGCTTGTCTTGTCGCTTATCACGGTATGGTTGCGTCACTCCTTCGCTATGGCATTATATTATGGGATAACTTTACGGACATCGGATTCGTGTTTAAAATGCGAAAACGCTGCATTAGAGCCATGTTTAAGATGCGGCCAACTGAAAGTTGTAGAGAAATATTTATTAAACATAACATTCTGTCACTTCCGTCCCTGTACATTTATGAATGTTCAATATTTGTATGTACTCATTCTAATTTATTTACAAAATTTGCAAATATTATTTCACGTAATAGGAGAGATAACAGTAAAGTTTACGTAAATAGTTATAGGACTAAATTAATTCCTGAAGGTGTGTTAAACAAGGCACCTAAAACTTTTAATAAACTATCTGTGAATATTAGGAAATCAAGCAACGACATAAATTTATTCAAGAATATGCTTAAATCATATTTATTTAGACACTTTTACTATAATAGCATCAATGAGTACTTAACAGACGTTACAAAGACAACTTAAATTTTCAATACTATCATCTGATCTCATTGACAATATATAGGACTAAAGCATTATACCTTAATACTAAAGATTTTTGGCTTACTTTAATTGATTATAAGACTTATGATTACACATTTTGTATTTGCATGCTAATTAGTGATAGCGAATTGTGATGATACCAAATTAAATACTTTTAACAGCTTATGTACTTATCTACTTACAATTCTAGCAAATAAAGATTTATTCATTTATTTATCTTTTCTTTAACTCTTACACAACTTTAGCGACACATGTTTCCAGGTGGCAGTAGATGGCGCTAAATGCATTAATTTTAATTTTGTTTTTGAAAAGACTTCCTTAGGGGAGGTGGGTATTTTTTTCACCCGTCAGTATATTATCCATTAGCCATACACCCACTTCAGCGCCGAGGTTATAATAGCCACCGCGCGTCCTCGACGTGCGTACTCTCTCGCCATGATAATAATAATAATTAAGCAACTTATTTTTTCTATTATTTATAAGAATTAGGTATAATAAACTTTCTCATGTCGGGATGCACGTCTCCCATGTGCGGGAGAGTGGGGCGTCGGTCTTATTTCGATTCCATAGTCTCGGTGAAGCTAGGCCACATGTTCACAGATGGCGCTAGATGTCGTTGAAATTTGCATTAACATTAATTTTCGATTTTACTTAGTTAAGACTTATTCAGGCGCATTGGGCATTTTCTTTTAGATAAAAAAATATGGTTATCACCAAAATCACCAAAGTAAACTAAGTGATCACCAAGTGCCAAAGGCGGATGTCTGTGGGCAGCACCGGAGGTTTCGCAGATGCTTTGCTGACCTTTTATATATAAGTACGCTCTTTCTTTGAAGATCCCTAAGTCGTATCGGTCCGAAAACACCACAGAGAAGAAGTGTGCGACTAAAAATTGCGCACGATAGAGGATTTCGAAGCATCGAGATGATGCCTGTGTAATTTTGAATTTTGACGCAAAGTCCTGTAGTGAAATTCAGCTGCAGGTAGAAGTCCAAACAATTCCTCAGATATGACTGACTGACTGTGACCGTGGGCTCTCCCAGATCCCCAATTTCCTTTGCATACTGTACGAGGCACACGAGCAAGCAGAAATGTAGTTCCGTTGACTTTGTTTACGCCAATGTATGCAAACGGGTATATAATAGGCACTTCTAAACTCTCACAAGACCCTTGAATTGCTTCAGAATGGCCATAATTGGCACTGCAATGTGTCCAGCGACCCCATATTCCATATTTACTAATATTCGATATAGAGAATAGAGGGTCGGCGGTTTTTGTGGAACCTTGGAAGATGACTTCTTCTTCTTCCAACGAAGGTTAGGACTGGTCCTGGGGCTACCGTTTCCTCTAAGCCTGGGATCTTATCTGAGATCGAAGCTTCCTATAGCAAGTTGTATATGTCGCACGCTCCTCACCCCGATAACCTCAACAGCGATCCGCGTGCAAGCCTGACACGACATTTGTCACGCGATCTGCCTAACCTCAGCTAGAGTCAGATTAGTCTGGCTCTAGCGCAGCTTAAAGGGGGAAAAGCTCCGGGGCAGGACGGAATCACAGTCGAGCTTCTTAGAGCAGGTTGCGAACATGTGTTACGAGAGCTAAAAAAGATTTTTAATTTTGTCCTTAAGACAAAATTACAGACCAATATCACTTCTTGGCAATGTTTACAAGTTGTTCTCAGAGTGTTGACGAATCGTCTCACCACATAGCTTGGCGAATTGCAACCACCGGAGCAGGCTGGGTTTCGCAGAGGATCTAGTACCATGGACCACATTTTCACAATAAGGCAAGTTGTACAAAAGGTAATTGAGGACAATCCGCAGCTGTGCCTTGCCTTTGTGTGAATAAGCTTTTGGCTCCGTCGAAACCTTGACTGTTCTGGAACTTTACAGCGATGTTTGTTTGGATGTGGATTGGCGATACGTCGAAGTACGGAGAGCATTGTATGATGCTGCTTTTACGACCATTTTGATTCCGGGAGGTCAAACTAGGCCAATCCAATTGCATCGAGGAATGCAACAGGGGGTTGTCATTTCCCCGAAACTGTTCACGAACGCTTTGACGTCTTTAAGAGTTTAAACTGGGCAGAATGCGGCATAAATATTGTCAGCGAGTACATCTCACATCTTCGTTTCGCCGACGAGATCGTTGTGTTGGCCGAATCGTTGGACAGCTGCAGGAAATGTTGCACAGCCTAAATGAATCATCCCGTGTAATTGGTATTAGGATGAACTTGGACAAGACAAAGGTCATGTTCAACGAACACGTTCTCACAAGGCCGGTCAACGTCGATGTTGCTATTCTCGAAGTCGTATACGAATATGTCTACCCCGGGCCTATTTTGACTAGTTGGCCGAGGTAGAGGTAGTTCTATCGACTTCACGAGAAGGATTCAGTAGGGCTGGCAGCATTCCGGAAGCGTCGCCACATTCTCACGCCGCGTGTGGCGCAGCGCTGGCAGACCAACGCGTCCTCCCCGTCGGGAACGTGCTCTCTTAATCGAGGACTGGTCCGCAAGTTTGCGGTAGCTCAGCGGGATATTGAAGGTGCTATGTTGGGGATTTCTCTGTCCGAAAGAATTAGAATGCGAGTAGCAGGAGATCGATAGTCTTGGCGTTCATTGAAAGAGGCCTATGTCCGGCAGTGGACCGATAAGGGCTGATAATGATGAATGTTGATAATGAATATTCGATACCCATATAACACTTTATACAACCAACTTCCATTGTGTGAGCAAGAATTTAAAAAATCTCCGCTCTGAGAACACTCGAAACACAACAAACAATTGAAAAAAGAAGGATGCCACAGCTCGAACTCGGTACATTATTTCGCAACATAAAAGGTCATATTTGTCGAACTTACGTTTTGCGTACAAAATATTTTATTGCGAAAAATAGATAAGTGTTGTGTTGCGACACGTCCAGCACCTTGGCCAGCTTGTTTTGTAATGTACTACGGAAATGCACACTGATCCGCCATTTTACTACCACTAGCTTTATTTAGACATTGATTAATTAATTATAGATATTGCGTTATAAATGCAATACTTTATCGACGATATCCGTACAGCTCGGCATGTCACAGGGTTCGGCTATCGCGTTAGTTAAAGAGGCCTATGTCCAGCAATGGACTGATAAGTGCTGACGATGACAGTTGCATTTGTAGAAATAGTTGTGGCATATTGGAGGGGAGGAGGAAAGTAAGGCATCGCAGCTACATGACAACAATAAAGCGCGTGTCTATGGGCGTCGGTAATCGTTAAAGTTGGACGTTAATAATAAAGTAACAAAAACATGTTTGACGTTTTATTTGAATACAACCTCAATGTTCCGTGGAAGGTAGTTGCACATAATAATTCCAATTTTATATATATTTTTAAATGTAGGAGATAGTGACAATGTTGTATTGCAGATGAATTGGCAAGCACGGCCCGGCTACCACCTTCTAATCCTCTTGCCTAAATAGGCCTCATTAAAAGTGTTCAAATAGTTGTCGCATTGAAGTAGGCTGAGTAATTCCAGTGTCTAATTTCTTTTTACATTTATATACTTAATATCGTAGTTCATTGGCTATGTCGGATAAATCTTGTAGATGAATTAATGTGCATGCTTATGTCTTGGTATTCACTTGTCCTTCGTGAATAAAATATGTTATAAATCATCGTCTATATCCATTAACATTAATCACTACCAACATTGTGTAATAAATGACGAAACAAGTTGAAAATATTTATACAGGAAAATAATTTTGAAAACACGATAAAACGCATTAAATGAATACATATAATATTTTATTATGAATAATTCGATGGAAAATTTTATTTGCAATTCCATTATACTCACCAACACTGCATGCCCTTTATATTGAGTTGATCGCGTTACCACTTCTGACAGAATTTTCATCATTACGGTCCAGTGCTGGGCTTATGCGTATATTGTTAGAAGCCAAGAGCCGATCTCCTCCAACTGCAGTTCTCATCCGACCTGGATCGGTTTACTTTATGAGGTTTACCATATCATGTGAAAACAAACTTGAAAACGTACACCTTCGTAGTGTCAACTATGCCTTCCTACATTTTCCAGTCCGTAACCTTACTTTCATGTCTGCAATCTGTATTCGTGAGTGAAGCAGAACTTCCACGATCGTATCGGCTGGATTATTTTCTACGAAGACCGATAACGAAATAGAAGGAACATTATCTACAAAGAAAGTATCGGAAATCGGAATGCATCTAAGTTTTATGCTACGTCGATGGCTTGTTCGTTTTGCTGACGACGTCGGTGCAATGTAAACAAGTATCAAGACATCGCAAGCGACCTACTCACCAGTCCGTCCTTCTCAGTTCTCACTTCAGGCCACCCGCCACAGCCGGCGAAGCCACTGTCCGAATTGAACGTGGCATCCGTCGTCCGCTCACATATAATTACAATTTTGAAAACGGAAAACAATCGGTGTTAAAAAAAGTTTAGAGAAAGTGTTGTGCGCGCGTATTTACGCCTTTCTCCCGTCTTGTGACGTAATTTTGTGTGTGTTGTGTCTTAAATCATATTGGATAATTTCGAAATTGTGGTAAGTCTTATTGGAATTATTATGATGATCTATTTAACTTAGATGCCTTAATATGAGTAAGTGACACACTTATTTTTCAAAATTATGGTATACTGGCAACACAATGTTAACTTTATTCTGATAATTTATTTGACGGTTTCAAAACGTAAATATACCATAAGTTGAGTAAGAAAAAAGTAAAATATTCCATTTTACAAACGTCTAATCATCTCGTCAAACAAGTATATTTGTGGACTTGTTTTCTATTTAATTTTTTTATGAACACTGTAGAACATTTTTGAATGAAATTAAGCAGCAATGTAGAACATACATTTTTGAATTTGGAATGTTTTCGAGGCGGGAAAGTAAAAGTTTGGTCTGAATCGTATCGGAATCGAGTCGAGTTAACGTACTCGGTAGTCTGTAAGAAATCAAGGTTGTAAAGAGAAAGTAACCCAACAAACGGTGGCCCGATGTTACCTGCGATGACGCGTTTTAGTTTTTATGACATTATGTATATCGCTTAATATCAATGGACATAATAAATTATTACAACACGATTATAATTTCCATTGAAAAATTCCACGCTTATAGGCCGTTGATTCACGGAAAGATGTATAGTAACGGTGAGCATCATTATTTTAATACTACGCTTGATATGGTTGAAGAAGTTGTAAGGAGTTTTCATAACGGGAAATTCGCCCATTTAGTCGCTGCGGAATGTATTTTATCAAAGATAACGGTATTGCTAATGAATGATTTAAATTGAAATAAACTGCTAGTTGTTACTTAAAATTGGCGGAGTCCTTTATCGAAACGAAAATATTGTATTGTTAACCAGGTAAGATAACATGCAAACGCTTCAAGATGTTGCGAATATACTTTGATTGATGATTAACATATCAAGGCAAATCTGTCGGGATGGGCGATACAAGTACTACTTTATAGCGATTATAAATATTTTCATTCCCGATGAGTCAATAACTTAACAATCCATGGATCAAGTGTTGTCGAGTCTACTACATTTCTTATTGAGGATTAGGATATGG
>JAFELO010000182.1:595479-612285 GCA_017140195.1 Eumaeus atala | reverse complement strand
CCCTATAGGTCTGAAGAGTGGTGTGATTATGGCGCCTGAGATTAGAAAAAGTAAGATGGCGTCATCCTTCTTTGAATACTTTTGAGAGTTGTTTTTTTTTAAATACGTTTGTATATTCTTTCATTTCACACATTCTTATGCGTGCGCATTGTAATTAATAGCCAGTTATCATACTTATACTGAGGTATAAAATATTAAT
This sequence comes from Eumaeus atala, assembly GCA_017140195.1. NCBI lineage: Eukaryota > Metazoa > Arthropoda > Insecta > Lepidoptera > Lycaenidae > Eumaeus > Eumaeus atala. The sequence goes on along the minus strand of JAFELO010000182.1, from coordinate 612,086 downwards.
TACGTATTAAATGTATTCTAACAATACGTATTGAAATACTTCCACTGTCTCTGTATCTGATGATGTGTCACGCGACATGTCACAATAGTATACTTAGTGGTTTGCACGTACGTACTTAGAACTGACACGAGAAACTTAACAATTGGCACATAGGTACCAAGGACTGGGTTATACAAAAGTCACTTGTGACACAATTATACAGAACGTACGTAACTGCCAATGAAACAAAGAAAACGTGTGCTCGCACCCATCTCTCTCTTGCCCCTACAGTAATATATCAAACGTAACTCTCTCCCCTTCTATCTTCATTTACTTATCTCCCTCTCAACATCCGTTGGCCTCGGTCAACCATACTTTTCGTCACATATGCGTAATGAAGTTTTACTTCAGAAAACAGACACGCGTCAGAGCGGACACTCACTTCATTTTAGAATGTTTTTGTATAGTACAGGGAGGGCAAACGAGTCTTTTGAGAACTAACGACGCCCATAGAAATCCTGCAATTACTGCAGAATCGATGGCATCCAGATGTGGTGCCCTCCTCGCCTCCTCCCCTCTAATGGACCACCAGCAACTCACAAACCACAGGAAATGCGACAGCAGAGCTGTCACTTTACGTCGACATCATGTGAGCGAGAGGGTCGTAACATTGGTCGTGCCGGCCCGATTCTACTGCAGTACAGCATTACACTACATTTTACAGTCTTATTTCTGATCTGAATGACTTCTAATGTTCTTCTAACTTTAGATAATTGAGATCAGAAGCATTCATTTTAAAATTTTCTTATTGGAAAGTGATCTGGTCGGATAGAGATAAGCCTAGCGGACTAGACCGTGTGTCGGTAGTGTCTACATTTTTCTTTGTTGGTTACTTATTTACCTACTCAAGCTCGTGCCAGATTAAAGTCATCCATCTCTCCTACGATCTTTCTCCATTGCTTTGCTCAGCCTATCGAAGGGTTGCCGATTAAGAGAGACCCGCGATCCACTTGGTCACACCACTGATTTGGTGAGCGTCCACTTGGTCTTTTTCCTTCTACTTTGCCCACCACAGCCTATTTTTCGAGGCTATCTGTTTGACTAGTCTCGTTTTCGTCGTGTTGTGTCGTCGACCGCCAAATCCCCCCCCCCCCTCCTGCTCCCAACTGCGGGGGGATTTCTTCAGACGTAGCCCGATGTGAGAATATTTATAATAGCTCATTTAACTATTGTTATCATCGCTAGAGAGCCCGTGAGATCCCTCGTCTTTGTCGTTTTCTTGTTTACTGATACAATAGACTCCTCCCTCGTCTTTTCCCACAGATGGGAAGAGATAAACCGGAGTTGCGACAACTTCTGTCACTACAAGCCTTTAGTAGCAAGCTATTGCAGCAATTGGCACCGGTCGGGGCTGCCCAAATGTCTAGCAATAGCGCAAGTAGCAAAACACGCGTCTCCAAACTGGCTAGAAGCGATAGAAGTGAAACTGGTGATCGTAAGGTCGAAGCCCAATTCTTGCGCACGCGATGTTCACCGTCTGTGACGTATAGCCGCAGACGGGAGCGCTGTTCGAGCGCGACCGCAGCGGACCAGGAAGTAGTGTGCGGCGGTAGAACCCTCAGACAGACGGACGGACATTACAGCTGTATGACTATTAAAAGGAACAGCAAACTGCTAGGTAATACATCCAATACGATCCGTGATTTGCCTAACGCAAATAATACCGTACCGAGTTGAGATTCCGAGACTACCGCGAGACTTTTCAGCCGTTTTTGAGGGTGAAGGAATCTCTGGCCACGATGATAATAGTAAAATTAGCTACTACCAACAAAACATTCTACCGAACCTAGTCTCATCGTCAGGCTCATAGCAGTCCAGTGAAGCTGTATTCGACTTCTGTTCACTTCCACTGCATAAGTTTGGTTCCAAAAAATAGTCAACATAAAAATATAGCCATAACCAGGGTCTTGACCCTGTACACTTCGGTATTGATTACAGTAAGCTTCTGCTTCGAGTACCAACATTCACAGTCCTATTGATGTCTTAAGTTTACGCGAATGTTACTCGGTTTATTTTACCGGCCCAACGTTTCAGAAATTTTACAGAAACCACGGGTGGACTGAGATGACGGATGTCCGGACATCTGTCATCTCAGTCCACCCGTGAACCCACCCGTTCTGAAACGTCGGGCCGGTAAAATAAATAGCGATAAAATCAATAAAAATATTTTTATTGTAATGGACAATACTGTCATCGTAATCCTATTTCCTAACACGAATATGATAAACCCAAACCTTAGACCAGCAGATGACGCAAGACGCTGTCTGGCTGATAATAATAACATTAATCAGTTTATGGTGATGATAATAGGTATCATTTCGTGTAAGTAGTTATAATCCTGGCGCCGCACGCCTTCTTCCGACTCACTATATTCACGTTCCTGTCAGGGACATCTTAAATTTCAAACTAGTCAACGATCGGTCTAACAGAAAGTAGACTCGTGGCTCGCATCACGTACTTACTATTTTATTGTTATTTAATATCGTGTTGTTTACTGTTTAAATGAAAATTTAAGATAAAAGTGTAACCGGTCGTCTACGTGGACGAAATGCAGACGCAGCACTTGTGAACTGACTGAATTGAATTGAAGCGAAGAGAAGCCTAATAAAGCTCCATTATTCTGCTATAAGTGCTAGTCGGGCGCAGAAAATAGCTTTGGCGTGGAAAGGGGGACCGATATCCGACGCGTCCTACAGCAAAAATAGAAGAATGATAATAGACAACAACGTGACTGTGGAAGACTTGATAGTTTTCGGCCACCTTAGATAGTGGTAACCAGTCAACGTGTGTGTGTGTGTGTGTGTGTAGTCTGTGATGAAGTATAGAAACGGGACGTGGCCGCTGAATGTGGGCCTCCTGAACAGGCTCAGAGTCACTCAGCGTGCTATGGAAAGAGCTATGCTTGGTATTTCTCTGCGAGATATGGTCTGAAATTCGGATATCCGTAAGAGAACCAGTGTAACCGACATAGCTCAGAGTATCAGCAAGATGATGTGGCAATGGGCAGGCCACATTGCTGGCAGAACCAATAAGCGTCGGGGAAGAAAGGTTCTATAGAGTGGCGGCCCCGCACCGGAACACGGAGTGTGGGACGGCCTCCTGCCCGATGGAACGACAACTCTGTTAAGGCGGCGGGGAATCGCTGGATGCAAGTGGCTCGTGACCTGTTGGGCCNNNGGGGGGGGGGACATGTCCAGCAGCGGACGTCGTCCGGCTGGTGATAACGGTGGTGAACATTGTTAGTGTCACGCATCAGTACGAAATGTGCGCAACACTCGATATGAAACTAAACACGTCCCGCCTCACAGCGCAATTATATCTCGCACCATGCACCCTCAGGTGAAGATCAAACCTACATCGTTATACCTCAGGACCGCGGACTATGGAACTGCGCCTCAGCTGGCTGCGGTATCATCAGTATCTCCACTCCACTGGCAGTCGGCCGGGATGAACACATAACCTGCGAGTTGCGACTTGTATCATCTACCGCTTCGACCGGGCAGGGAAATTGGAATCACCTTCGTGTTGTTCAATTTTTTTATTCCTTTATTAGCTACAGCGGGACCAATGTGCAATCGGAGGCATTTGATGAATACCGACGTCCATAAACACCCACGTAATATGCGGATGCGTGGCCCTCCTTTCCTCCTCCTTCCAATGTGTGACTAGCTACTCACAAATGCGACATTCACTTCATGGGGGTACCGACTTCCCTGGTTATGTTTTATCGAAGGTAAAGTGATTGTCATTGTTGGTCCTGGTAGGGCAGGTAACAGCGGTGGTCCCCAACGCGGTTCAAGCCTTGTCGTGGCGGTGAGGCTCAGTAGCCTGGGGTGAATCGAGACACCCTGGGCGAAGCGAAATGAATCAAGGAGGGGGCTGCTCTTTGTACACGTCTCATGAGCTGACTAGCCGACGAAGTGCCCTGATGATTTGTTGTTCCGGGGCTCCACACCAAAGGTGGCACTGATGGCACTCGCGGTGGTTTTTGTGGGTATTCGGCACTACAGTGTGCCGCGAGCTCCACACACCACTGGACCCCACCCAAGGCCAGTGAAGGCGCGTAAATACGTTTCCCCGCGTCGACAAAAAACTATGAACATTGTTCATAATGAGTTGACCGTTTGAGTCTTACTTGCTCAGATTGACATAAACGACAATGTTATTATTACTTATTAACACTGTTATACACACTTGTTATACACACTTGTTATACACACTTGTTATACACACTTGTTATACGCACTTGTTATACACACTTGTTATACACACTTGTTATACGCACTTGTTATACACACTTGTTATCTACAATCTAAACATTTCCATGTGTAGATAAATATATAAAAGGGCGAACTTAACACAGAAGTGAAACAAGAAGCCGACTGAGCGGCCACAAAAATGTATATTTCAACATATTAACGCAAATGTTATAATTAATGTGAAAATAAGAGACACATAAGCTCAGCACGTAACCTGTACGTGTAACAAACTAAAAAGAACGCATGTGTGTGCGCACGAAACACGACAGCGGAGCTGCTACTGAGGCGGCATCGTGTGGCTTGCGAGCAAGGGGTCCCTCTTGCTTGTGTCGGCCCTTACCAAAGAGATAATATGGATAGAGCCAGCCAAAAACGCGGCCGTCTAAGTCGAAAGAGAAAGCAAATGTGGTACATCCTATGTGGCTCTCTTATCTTTTTTTATAGGATAAGGGACAAACGAGCAGGTGGTAGGAAACTACCGCCGCCCATAGACATCCGCAAGACCCGAGGTTATGCAGGCGCGTTGCCGTCCTTTAAGATAGGACTAAGCTCTTTTCTTTGAAGAACCCCATATCGTATCGGTTCGGAAATACACATTTCTTTCATGTCTCTATCCTTAATGCGCATGTGTGATTAGGTAGACAAAGATGGTGACGCATTCCCATCTTCCCTCTATATCAAACAGGAACCACCAACTGACAAGACGGCCAGTCACCGTCATATTTCTGCCTATGGTATCACTTTCCTATCTATATCACCTCTGTGATTTTCCAAAAACTATGAAATGTTCGGAAACTCTTTGCTAGATGCTAGAGACACGTGTAAGCGGCGCCATCTTGTAGGAACAATTTGATTGGACGATTCTTGTCGTCTAGCTAATCATCTAACTTTTACAACTTATCTCTGATGTGAGTTTTTTCCCATGGTTAGTTGGTTCTACATGAGTAAAACTAGGGAAACGGTATCGAACGGAAAGTATCGATTTTGCACTCATGAGTAGTAGTTAGTGGGTACCAGAACTATGGGAGCGCTGAGTCCGTGACCAAATAAAGCTAACTTTCTAAAGTATTCCTTACCTGCCAAAAAGTACCTACAATTTGTGTTAAAGTATCGAACACAAAAGCATGGAGTACGAAAATATCAGTATCGAAAGGAAAAGCATCGATACCTCAAAGAATCGATACTTTTTTCGTGTCACTAAGTAAAATTAAAGACAACAAGATGGTGGATGTGTTATTGTTTTCAAGATGGCCGACGATTTGTTTAGCTTTAATTATTGTCTATAAATGCTCGAAATATTTATGTGAATACGTGATAATAACGTTTATAAGATCAAAACAATAGTTATTGTTTAAAATAATTGAGCAATATAGATCGGGGTATCTTTTGACGACCAATGAAATAAGTTCTATTCCCTGTGAGCCTCGGGTTTTTATGTGTACCTTATGCGCCTGCGACTCCAGGGATGAACTAGGATTTGCAAATGAAAAGTAGTACTTTAAGGTTTAAGGATTTAACTGTCACTGTCTGAGCACCTTCGAACCACAAAAATAAGTATGTAAAATTGGAGAGTCTGTCATGGAATCGAAAGAGCGATTGTCAATGTTTGTGGATTAATTTAGAGGATCTGCTTATCATTAGAGGGACGAAACCCTTTCTTAATGAGCGCTGCCAAATTAAGATTAATTAAGTCGTTTTTTAGCAAATGGAGCGTTCTGCGATTACCGTCATCCGCATTATTGTCACGCAGATTTAGGAAGAGGTAGTGCCATGCCACATAGGAGGATGTAGTATCACGCATGGCATGGGACTACATCCTCCTATGCAAGGGAATTGGGGCGGCACGACCGAGGTACTACCTCCTGCTCACTTGATACCGCCGTAAAGTGACAGCTTTTCAGTCGCGTTTCGTGCAATTTGTGAGTAGCCGGTGACCCATTGGGGAGGGGGAGGGGATTAATAGAAGGGCGGCGCATCTGTCCATGGGCGTCGGTAGTTATCAAAAGGCTCCGATTGTTCGTTTGCCCCCTTATGCTGTAAAAAAATGCAGATGCGTTCTCTTTTTTCCTCTTCCCATCCAAAGGGCCATCGGCTACTACGAGACCGAACGAAACGCGACAGTACAACCGTCACGTGACACCCGTTTCATGTACAAATTCCGCTGCAATGCAGCATTACCCAAGAGGTAACTACTATTTTATTATCTCTAATTGTCTCCATTTAGGAACATGTAGTCCCATGGATGGTGCATGACACTACATCCTCCTATGCAACGGAATTGTGCGACATGGTCGGGGAGGTACCTCCCGCTCACAGAATACCGCCGTAAAGTGACATCGTCAGTGTCGCGTTTCGTACGGTTTGTGAGTAGCCGGTGTGGCCCATTGGGGTTTGGGGGGGGGGGGTTTCAAGGAGGGCAACGCATCGGCATAGTAATTATGAGGATGTTCATGGGCGCCGGTAGTCGTAAAATGGCTCCGATTGCTCGTCTGCCTCCCTATTCTATGAAAAACGAAAATCCCTATATTTTTTTTCGGTGTGTCCGACTACTGGTTGGCGGCGCTTTTGATCCGGCCTCAACAGTTCCACTGATTAGCGAAGACTTTTGTGTCTTCTGGTTTAGGGTGACGATAGGGGGACCGACCCGCAGATGGGAAGAGCCAGCCTCCGCTCCCCCCCCCCTCTGATGGGAGGGGTTGATTTGCGCTACAAATCAGTAATCTCTAATTACTCCCAATCGCCCCATAAGAAGCTTCAGGAACCTTCAAAATATTTCAATAAAGTATTAATACATTTTAGCTCTTCCTAAGTAGCACAGACTGAACAGTGCGCAGTTGAAGCGTAAATTCATTCAGCATCATATCAGCCAACCGAGAAGTAAAGGCTAGTGAGATGTAGGACTCCATTCAGGTTTATGAGCTGTCTGTCGAGTGTGGAGTTGTCTGGTGGGTGGTTACGCCACAACTCACGAGTAAACATTTCGACACGTGAGGAATTCATCTCGTGCCAGATACCACTGCTGCTGATGTAACGGTCACGTAAGCCTTTCACTGTATCCTCCATCAGCACGTGCGGCAAGCGAAACTGCACGAAACTCGACACCATAGCACCTTCTGCGTTATAGTGTGACTCATATTCGGCTGCATTTCGGCACATGTCACTGCGCTAAAGTGACAGCTATGCTGTCGCGTTTCGTACGGTTTGTTAATAGTCTTTGGTCCATTGGAGTGGAGGAGGAAAGGAGGGCAGCACATCTGAATGACAGTTCATTACGCGGATATCTGTGGGCTTTGTTAGTCGTCGAAAGGCTTCGATGCTTCGTTTGCTTCCTTAAATTAGAGAAAAGTCCTCCATACTATTTTACGGCAGTGTCATTAGAACGAGATATCCCTAGTCGTGCCGGCCCAGTTGGACTGCAATGTAGCATAGCACTGCCTCGTACTGAGCTTGCATATGCTAGCAGTCCTATCCCTCCGTAAAAATGTAAACTCTAATTTTAGAGTTATCTATATCTACCTACTATAAAACAAAGCCTACTGGACGGATTTTCGTGTAGTTTTCACCAATGGATACCCGAAAAAGTCGGTGCAATCTGGCCCGTGGTGTTCACGAGCGAACGGGCTGCGCCAAATACTAATTTTAAGTCGGCGTAAATAACTGCGAACAATAAATTTTAAATAGCCTATTGTTTTAAGTTGAGAGGATGTTTGTGGTCGTGTCACTAAGTGACTAACTCCTCGTGACAATGAGTTATAAAAAGGATCTGGGCGTTCTAACACGTTATATCGTCTCGTTAATTCGGATTATATAAGTGACTGCCTCGCGGTTGTGTTTATTTTTACACGATAAGGAGACAAAGAGGATCAGGAGTCTTCTTGCGACTACCGACGCCCATGAACAATGCAGCATAGCGGTACTATGTAGCATAGCAGTACAATGTAGCATAGCGGTACTATGTAGCATAGCAGTACAATGTAGCATAGCGGTACTATGTAGCATAGCAGTACAATGTAGCATAGCAGTACAATGTAGCATAGCAGTAAAATGTAGCATAGCAGTACAATGTAACATAGCAGTACAATGTAGCCTAGCAGTACAATGTAGCATAGCAGTACAATGTAGCATAGCAGTACAATGTAGCATAGCGGTACTATGCAACATAGCAGTACAATGTAGCATAGCAGTACAATGTAGCCTAGCAGTACAATGTAGCATAGCAGTAAAATGTAGCATAGCAGTACAATGTAGCATAGCAGTATAATGTAGCATAGCAGTACAATGTAGCCTAGCAGTACAATGTAGCATAGCAGTACAATGTAGCATAGCAGTACAATGTAGCATAGCAGTACAATGTAGCATAGCTGTACAATGTAGCATAGCAGTACAATGTAGCATAGCAGTACAATGTAGCATAGCAGTACAATGTAGCATAGCAGTACAATGTAGCATAGCAGTACAATGTAGCATAGCAGTACAATGTAGAATAGCAGTACAATGTAGCATAGCAGTACAATGTAGCATAGCAGGGCACCGCAGGTCGAGAGCTCCCGGGCGCGAGTCCCGACAAGCACCAAAAACTATTTTCAATCTATACAATTTCAATTATGTTTGGTAAGACGTAGTGTCATACTGCATTGCATCCGAATTGGACCTTTTTTGTTTTTGTTGACGCGGAGAAACGCATTTACGTGCCTTCACTGGCCCTGGCTGTGTGGGGCTCGCGGCACATTATAGTGCCGAACACCCACAAAAACCTCAGCGAGTGCTATCAGTCCGCCCTTCGTGAGGTGCCCCGGCACAACAATCATCAGGGCACCTCGACGGCTAGTTAGTCCCCTAAGGGACAGCTACACTTCCACAGCTGGGGTTACGCCGCACTACAAGACAACCCCACCGACTTTGGGACAGCGCAATGGGGTGAGGTTCCCATCCTCGTCCCTTGCCCCGTGCGCAAAAGCGCCTTCTCCTGTTGCTCTCTGGTCCCCCCCTCTTTATAAGAGTACCAAGAGCGTTTCCTCCTCTTGATTTTTATCCCTCTTCTTATAAGAGGGGTGCAAAGATCCCCCTCGGTTCAAATGGCTTCGCCTGGGTTCACCCCAGGCTACTAAGCTCCACCGCCACGACGAGGCTTGCACCATGGTGGGGATCTGAATTAGACCTTCTCGACCGGGGAGGTACTTCTTTCACCTGATAGTCCGTAGAGGCCCAAATATAGTGTCCTGTTTCGTGCGGTTTGTGAGTAGCCGGTGGCCCATTGGAGGGATGGAGGAAAGGAAGGCACCTGCTGTATCATCAGAATAGGCGAATGAGGGAATAGAAGGTGCAACTGTGTCAATTTTTTTATGATGGCAAACGAGCAGTCGAAGACATTCGGTGGCTACCGACACCTATAGACATGTGTATTATTGTTGTAATGAAGATGCGCTGCCCTCCTTTCCTCCTCCCCTCTAATGGGTCACTTATAGGTATTTGAGAAATTATGAATCACGTATACATAATTATCTCAATTAAAACAAATACTTTTAAACATTTGTTCAAAACAAAACTTTAAATAAGTAAAGCTATAAAAATATATGAAAAATCAAGGATGGAATATTTCATTAAAGAAATATTTTTATTTTCCAAAGATTGTCATAAATTACCTTTAATAAATTATTCTTGCAATTTATGTGCAAAATTAATTTGGATGTTTCTCTCTGTCGTCAGACCACAAATATTTTGGGTTCCGTAGCCAAATGGCAAAAAATAGAACACTTATAATTTCGTCGTGTCCGTCTGTCAGTCTGTCTGGCCGTCCATATGTAACACGTTCATGTAACCTTGGGTTGTCTATGGTTAGGTGTTTCTGGTGCGGTTTGTAAAAAAGCTTATGGTTATATTAATACTTTGTGATACACGAGTAAATTTGCTTCTAATGTTAAAAAAAAAACGAAAAATGGATTGAACAATATAATAATAAGAGATATGGGTAATAAATGATAAGAGATATGGGTATTTGTTGCTGCTACGGGACAATCCAGAGGTCTGACTCGCTCTTGGCCGGATGTCTTATTTGTTAAAAAGGGTAAGCAAGACTTACTAGGCTGTATTATTTAATAAATGTTCAAAGGCTGTATGATTTGAGACTTGTCGAAAGGCTGTATGATTTAAGACGCACTAAATGGAAGTTAAGAAAGCTTACGTCAAACGAATTGCCACATCCGCCATCTTTGCCATATACAGACGCCAATTACATTAAATTACTGGGTAATAACGCACACAGTGCCACGAGATTGCCTTCAGATGACCTGTGACACATAATCATATGTGAGGACGCCATTTTGAAGACAAACCGTATTACATCCATAGCTTTATGTAATTAATAAAATGAACGCATCTGTATAATTGCCAAGTTGTCTTGACGTGTCGGTATGTCGGTCTCGATACTAGTTAGACCGGAGCTATGTGGTCGGCGGTAGCGGCACCTGGGAGCACTTATAACCTGCGCACTGCCAGAATTACTACCGCACCTACTACGCCATGGACCATGGTCTAAAACTGCAAGCAGAAAGGGGCCACATGCACTATCAGTGTACAAAAAAAAATTAATAGAACCAAAAATACCGCCTGCTTCCGGAAAATAAAAACGACAAGGTTCTACAGACGGACACATTGTTTATGAAGGAGATTTTTGACAAGACATTGAAAGTGTGTCCCGACTTCAGGTCCTTTTTCTATTCCTTTCAGATAACAGTCGGCCTAATTGTTCTGTTAAATCAAAACTGCAAGTTATATTTTTTGAATCGTCGCTTAGAACCCTACATTTCAGATTTTTTCGGCCCAATAGCTTCATATATACGTTCAACCGTCAGCAAGTTGGGAACTCTCATGTTATTTTATTAAAGCAGATGTTTAAAAGATGGAAAAAATGAACATTATGTTATGTACTCACTTACATACTCAGGTGTATCCGATTTTGCTGCAAATTGCAATCCAAAGATATTCTTAAAAATATTACAAACCAAGTGTTCAGTGTCTTCCAATATACAGAAGTAGATATATAGATAAAGAAGAATCATAGAGAATATATACATAGAGAAGAGAAGCCAGTCTGCAAAGCGTCCGTCTAACACTAAAATGTCAACACACTCCGTCTCTCTATTTTCATTCCTTCCTCTCTGAGCAATGCGTACTGACAAAGATAGTACTGAACTTTCATGTTCTCTTCTCTATTCACCAAGACGGCCAGTCGCCGTCATATGGCATCCTTTCTCTATCTATATTGTGTCTATGAGTATAACAAATGAATGTTACCTTCCAACCTTGTGCCCTACTTTCTAACCGGAGGCCCTCTTATTAAGTGACATTGTACCGGCTTCCCGCCACACTGGCCCTACTTACACAACTGCGGGTATTCCCCGTCAAACAAAATGTATGAAGCAAGTTTTGCATGGATTATATAATTTGTGTGCACACATTTACATCCTCCTTTCGAAAGTCGTTCAATAAGCCTATATACGCACCTGAGAAATATTGTATAACTAATAACGTACAAAAAGTGTAAGAGTTACATAAATCCGTTCGTAAACGTTATTTCATCACGCACGTAAAAATATAAGATGGCGGATTAGTGCGAAAAGGGTAAAATGGTGGATTAGCGCAAAAAATATAAGATGGCGGATTAGTGCGAAAAACATAATGATAGATTAGTGTGAAAAAAATGTAAAGTGCGAAAATGGCGTTACTGAGGTTCTCAGCAATGACTTACTCTTTTCTTGTTTCTTGTCAACATGTGGTGTAGAAGCGAAGAGAAGCTCAGTGCAGCTTCATCGGATTGCTGGAGTGCTAGTCGGGCGACTGGGTCCGAAGGTCCAACCCACTCCGGTCGTTTGCCGAAACCGAGTACTGAGACACACAGTTTTCTATACTTTAACTTTCAACATGTAAATAGATAAAGTAATGATTGACGTTTTAATTTAAAACTAACGCCATCGTTGTGATATAACCATAAGTTAGTATTTAACGATAATAAAAATTGTACACATCCGTCATGTGAATCCTTGACTGCATTTGACAAAGACGTATTCGCTAGGTACTAACAAGTGGCTAAGTCTTGATATTACCGGAGAGCCTGTTTTAACTTTTTTAGACTTGTTGTTAGACGGTATAGTTGGGATCCATTTAAGATCATGTCTTCTTAATAAATTTTATAACAGAGGGACAAAGGAGTAAATGGAGCCTGTTGGTGACCGACGTCCGCTTAGGCATATACGTTGCACCCCCGTGTTACGAAATGCAACGCGTATCTCTCCGGTCGTGTCGACTCATCCGCCGCAAGACAGCATGGCACTACCGCTTACTAAATAATAAATATTTAAAATACTAGCTAGATAATGTTATGAATTGTACTCATAATCGTTCTTTGTTCTGTTGCAACGTGTTATTGTTCAATAATTATTGATCTAATTATATGAATTATGGTGATTGCTATTTACTGTTTTAACATCCTTGCGTACTGTAGGTTTCATTGCTTCAGTCGCCTGGTCTGTTGAGGACAATAACGTGTCGATTTCACTCAAAATACGATTTTAAAAATACCTTTTGAGCATTTCCTATAAAGGGCACAACCCTAGCCCTGACTTGGAAAATGTTAGCAAAGCAAACTCCGCGTAAGGAAAAACAGGTTCTAGAATCAACAGCAAATAACCCGATGTGGCTTACATCGACCCCCAGTTGTCCACATCCCAAGGATAAGAGGTAGAGCTATTGCAGTATTGCAGCTCATTTAGGTCAGCACGACCTGGAGATAACTCTCGCTGACACTTTACCAAAAAGACGACGGAAGGAACCGCGTCGGCGTATTAATTAAGTTGGTGTTTGAGGGTCTTTAGTTATGAAAATGTCCCATAGGAGGGGTGGACGAAAGGAGGGCAACTCAGCTACATGACAATAATGCAGATGTGTATGCTCGTTTGCCCTCGTATATTGAAAACAGACTCCATCTGGTCATTTCCATTATAACACTATAAATATATATTAAATTACTCTTAGGAACTAAGTGGGGGTCTATTCAAGATGTCCGCCTGCCCGGCCGTGCTGCTCCAATTCTATCGCAATCATTGCAGGTATAAACCAGCGCAAGGCCTGTAGCGAATTCTATTTAAGTTTACCGTCATCATTTTGAGTATTAAGGCCAAGTAGATTGACAAAGGCCCTTTAGATCAGGGCCCATGCGATGCAATGACCACTTTTCCAACGTGCCAAGCCATAATCAGCTGGTCGTCTGGCTGGCCATAAATAGACAGTTGAAATTGTCGCCGATGGTGTAGTTCAGTTGCCGCTAGTACAACATATATCATAAATGATTATTTAAGTGGGCTCCCATACAACAGGTGTGTTTAGGCCGTGCATTATGGATAGTGGTACGCAACGCTCAAGCCCGAGTCTTTATCGCACTTGACTGAGTGTTTTTTTCGGAAGAATCAATTTTTTTTCCTTTTTTTTACCTGCACTTATCCTGTGGAAGCGAAGAGAGGCCTTATACAGCTTAATCGCAGAATCTAACACCGAAGGCGGTGTTACAGAAATTGTAGCAGTTCGCCGGACTGGCCCTGCCTGCCTGCTCGAGACGAAATTGTAGGCTCCGTTACATGACATTTTAGGAAGAGGTAGTGCCATGCATGGTGCATGACACTACATCCTCCCATGTAACGGAATTGGGCTGGTACGACCGGGGAGGTACCTCTCGCTCACTTGATACCGCCGTAAAGTGACATCTTCAGCGTCGTGTTACGTACGGTTTGTAAGTAACCGGTGGCCCATTGGGAGGGAGGTGAAAAGGAGAGTAACGCATCGGTATAATAATAATGTGGATGTTCATAGGCATCGATAGTTGTAAAGTGGCTCCGATTGCTCGCTAGCGCCTGTTTTATATTTTAAAAAAATGACAGTGTCATGTGAGCTACAGGCTTTGGTAAATCTCGCGACTGGTTGTATCCGCCTGCTGTGGTACCACTCGCTCAACACAACGTGGTATAACGTGGACAGTGCACTTGCGTCACTCTGTATTAGTTCTCAGTCCGACGGAAACGTTTGCGTAACGCTAATAGACCCTGTCCTGCTGGCAATGTTACCCACAGGATGGTTATTGTAAGTTGTATTATGGTTGGATGGTTATTATAACGCCTTGTGCGCACGAGCCGGAAAACAGTCGACGTTAAAAGAGCCGTGAGCCAATCATCTGTTCACATGCCGGCGGTTTTTAAGCCCGTCTCTAAAGTAAGCACGTCCATATATTCCATTTCACCGATTTTTTAACGCGCGATAAAAAAATCTCTCGTGCGACCGGTGTCTAAAAGTAACATTGATGCATTCGATGAAACAGGTGCTTCGGAGGAGATGAAAAAGAGAAAAGATGGGCCGTCGGTATTCGTGAAGCTCGTTTGAGGCCAAAAGAGCTAACAGAGCCTTTTATATACTATAAAATGGGATGACACGACCGGGTGGTAACGACCGACCTATTTACCTCTCGCTGACTGCTCATAACACGGGCCTGAAGTGATAGCTTGTGACATCCGCATAATGTTATGCAAACGTGTCCTCGTCTTCTCACCTCCGTAAGTACCATTAGTAAGGTAGACCGCAATGCAGCATGGCACTACCCATGCTGCATTGCGGTGCAATTGGGCCGGAACGACGGGGGAGGTACCTCCCGCTCACTTGATACCGCCGTGAAGTGACATCTACGGTGTCGCTTTTCGTGCGGTTTGTGAGTATGAGTAGGTGGCTCATTGTGGGGTTCATCTGGTAACTCGTGGCGTACTTCACAGCTGTATCAGTTCATTTCGTAACTCGTGGCGTACTTTACAGCAGCATCAGTTCATCTTGTAACTCGTGGCGTACTTCACAGCAGTATCAGTTCATGTCGTAACTCGTGGCGTACTTCACAGCAGTGTCAGGTCATGTCGTAACTCGTGGTGTACTTCACAGCAGTGTCAGTTCATGTCGTAACTCGTGGCGTACTTCACAGCAGTGTCAG
Source organism: Eumaeus atala (assembly GCA_017140195.1). NCBI lineage: Eukaryota > Metazoa > Arthropoda > Insecta > Lepidoptera > Lycaenidae > Eumaeus > Eumaeus atala. The sequence goes on along the minus strand of JAFELO010000182.1, from coordinate 596,771 downwards.
GTCATGTCGTAACTCGTGGTGTACTTCACAGCAGTGTCAGTTCATGTCGTATGTCAGTTCATGTCGTAACTCGTGGCGTACTTCACAGCAGTGTCAGGTCATGTCGTAACTCGTGGTGTACTTCACAGCAGTGTCAGTTCATGTCGTAACTCGTGCCGTACTTCACAGCAGTATCAGTGCGCCACAGATCTGCATTTAGTCTGTGTTTGTACCGCAGTAGATAGATCATCACTAGTTACTTCTTGCCTCGTGGTATATTTCGATGCAGTTGTTCTTCTTTTGGCGCGTCAGGCAAAAATGATGAGACTATGCGCGCGCAACCGTCACTATAACCTGAAGTTAGCTCTAGTGAATATTTAAGTTTCTATCTTGTACCACAAAGAAGTATAACTTCTAACGTGTACATAATTACGCACACACTTTTCTCTAATATATGAGGGCAAACGAGCAATCGGAGCCTTTCCTTCCTTTTCTCCTACCCTCAATTGGTCCACCGGTAACTCCCAAACCGCACGTAACGCGACAACGAAGTTATGTATGATATGTACTGCTATAGTAGTTTGTTTACACAGTTGTTATAAAACTACTGACCTACTTCTGGTCCGATTAGCTAAACTCGTTAGCACATATCATTATGTGTGGCCAGTGTACCATGAATGTCATTTGTCAGCTATTTAAGCTGTATACTTGCCAGCATACTGAGACAAAAATGTGTGTAGTGTACTACGACTTACGGGAGAAACCGCAGTGAACTGCTAGAATCTAAAACAACACCAGGCGAGCTTTGCTTGTTATAACTTATAATATATAGGTTAATATTTTCGTGATCTATGGCGTTGTATGGAGCTACCTGTGTCCAACTGTGGCCATCGCCCGGCTGATGATGATTAAGAATTATTTACTTACAGTACGTACATAGATAGGCAGACATAACAGTAGAGGAGTGGCTTCAACCCATCAGTAGGTGAAGGAGAACATTCTCCATGAGCCGTTCACGTCAGCGCTGCGGCCATGATTATATTAACTAACGCGCGCGAGCTGCTCTCGATATCAAAGTCGGGTGAGGAGGGACCTCTCGGTCTTAGCTATTACGACCACCCTCATATGGGGATACGTCGCCCATTTAAAGGAGAGAAGGGGATCGGTCCCTTCTTCGTCACTATATGTTTGTCCCCCCTTTTTTGTCACGTTATTGTTACTCCACTGGGAAAGAAGTGCATACCACCCGCCCGTGGCGGTGTGTGCGACGATGCATGGCCAACTTTAGCTGCCGCGCGTGTGTTATAACCCCC
>JAFELO010000182.1:541610-593272 GCA_017140195.1 Eumaeus atala | reverse complement strand
CCACACACACACACACACACACACACACACACACACACACACACACACACACACAATAAGAATTAGTGAAGTGTTAAGGTAAAGAATGTCGCGGCGGCATCTAGTGTTACAGTATGTGCAACATTGTGTGCTTATAGCGCTATCTACACTTTACGTGCCCAACTTTGATAATTGTATTGTAGCATCTACTCTATATGACGACAGATGGCGCTGAGCTGTATATAAACTTTAAATCTGTTGAAGAATAATAATCGTAATTTAGTGTGGCTATGCATATATTATATGAATATTGTTTTGTTATTTAATTTATAATGTAATATGATGATGTGTGCGCTTGAGAAAGCAATGTTAGTTGACCTTGTTTAGGATTTCCACAACCGTAGGTTTACTGGGATTTTACGCGGTTATAAAATAATGAGTTGGAATTACTGCCTCGTCACATTTATGTTTCCATTCGACTTTGGTACATTCCAGACAATAGAACACCGATTTCTTGAATCTACAAGTCTGCGGTGTCTTTGTCGACCAGTTGGCCAAGTGCGTGCGATCACACCGTGTGGGGTTCCGTAGTTGTTTCTTGTTTTTTCATAGGATAGAAATTCTTATCTGTTGTATCACATTTAATAGGTTGTAAATGCTTCACAGCTTTAATAGTTATGTTTTCAAGAAAAGACCGTATTTATCTCATAAAGGCCGGCAACGCATCTGCAAGGCCCCTGGTGTTGCGGATGTCTATGGGCATTGGTGATCACTTCTATAAAATTTTTGTTTTACCTTTTATCGGGGTGAATCCTGCTAATCCCTATTAATATGATAAGTGTGAATGGCAGCTTGTTAGTTACGCTGTCACGCGTTGTACGACTCACTCAAATATCATGAAACTATGTACTATAATTATCATGAGACTTTAAGATATTAGAAAAAGCGAAGGGTACTTTTATTTAAAAAAATACGGAGGAAACGCTATCGAAGCCGCTGGTAAACTCGAACATGTATACATATAAAATGTATGCTTGTTATTCTTTTATATATAACCATTAATTACTGAATGGATATTGTTGACACTGGGCACAAATGTTGTTTACAATATGGGATATCGTAATTATCAACAAAATGGATTGCGTCGAGATATTGTGCTGGTGAAACCGCGGCGCACAGCTACTAACAAGTGTCGATGTCGAAATACAGACAAAACTAGTTCGTGTATTTTTATAATTCAAAATTTTGTATGGTATTATCTTTGTAACGTCACATTGTATAAACATGTTTGCAGCAAATAGAGTATTCTTTATTTTTATAATAATCTCTTTTGTTCTTATACTACGGAACTCTAAATATCAATTAAAATACCCCAACGCGTCATCAGTTGAGGGTCATGTAGTTAGGCGAACTCATTTCTGCACCTTGGAACAGGTCTGTACCAGCTGCCGCTACATTATCATATTGTGAGTCGAGCAGTTTCCGACAACTTACGCAAGCGGACCACTCATCACAGGATTTTCTTGACTTTGGTACATTCCAGACAATAATATACAGATTTCTTGAAGATACGGCTGCGGTAATTTTATGGACGCCGTGTGGGGTTCCGTATTTTTGGTATTAACGCCACTATTACCGGCCAAGTGCGATAAAATACATGGGTAATTTTGTGTCCGTCACGTGGCAAATGTTTGGGTTGAGATAAATAATTGTTTGGTTTGTTTTGTATTTTCATCTGATGAGTTGTAATGTAAACACTTTCATATAACATATTATGGTAGGCACAATAATACAAGCTGAGCACCGCAGTTCTACCTGTGCCAATATATAAATTCTATCACCAGGAAAACACTCATTTTTGGGTTTGTAACGTTTTCCTATGTTCAGTTCATTGGAGGAGCGGAGAAGAGGGCTACACGACATGACTAACAGTTATGTGGATGTCTATGGGCGTATCAGCAGTCTTTAAAAGGCACTGACTGTTCGCTTGTCCCCTCCTATAAAAAATTATTATATCGGTGCCAAATTTCAACCACATCCCTTTGGTAGTTTTGTCGTGAATTATAATGGGATGACAAACATACATTTATAATGGGATGACAAATATAGATTTTATTTTGATTTTATAATGGGATGACAAATATAGATTTTATTTTGATTTTATAATGGGATGACAAATATAGATTTTATTTTGATTTTATTTTATCCGTTACAAAGTCCACAGATCTTAAATATAAGCATACAAACAGGCAAAACCCCATGAACAAGTAAGTCAACAACTTTGTTCTTTCGAAGTTTCTGCGTGGCCCTTCCACGTTCCTGCACAAAAAAGCTGCACACAAACATCTGCATGTGTAATATAGACTGGAGTTTATGTTTCATCCGACGGCGTAAAAAGGAAGGTAATATTTCACCAGCATAGCCCGTAAGTATGTACCCATGTAGTTTTTCCACGTTCCTGCCAGCCTGAGCGGCGTAATGGATTCTAGCGTATACCTCATAACATAAATATAATTTAACAATAAAAAAATCAACGGGATTCTCTTTTTGTTATAATTAAAATAATTATTTTTATTATTATTTAGAAAAAATATTTATGCATAAAAATATATTTTATGTACTTAATAATTTTGCAATAAAAATATTTGTTGTGGCCGGTGGCACGCACGGCATGTCTCCAGCTGTGTGTAGAGTCATTCCGTCCGACAATAGATGGCGTTGACCTCCAATAACCATAAATTACGAAACAGTTTGAGGAATCATTACTTCCAGGGTTCTTCCACTTATAATAGTAATTTATTAACAATAAATTCTCTTTTTTATTATGATAAAAAAGAGAATTTATTGTTAGTCCGTCTGCTCGCCTCACACACTTGACCTTCCAAAAGTTGTCAAAGTTACATTTGCGGCTGTATATTGTTATATTGTATAAAACAAACTACTAATATAAGTTTGTTACACATTTGTCTGTAAATTATAGATATTTTAGATTTCCTCCATTCTCTGAATTGTACTATGACTCTGGAGTCTAGACCACCAAGGAGTGCGTAGGTTTCCCTGACAGACGCGTCCTGAGTGATCATTTACGAATCCTTTTTTAAGGGTAAGTAATTAAGCAAACCCAGAAGTGAAAAACACAATAAAACAACAACACACCTTCACGCCAGTTCCCTAATGGGGCAGGGAGAATAGAGTGACACATATCAGGATCCTTTCCACATGTCTATCTGGCACTCCGGAATAAATATACTCGTACATACGAGGAGCATAAAATAAAACATAAATTGAAAATATATAAATACCACACATTCAACCAAACATGCTTCGCCTTCAAACCCCTTTCCTCATGAGCTGAAGGCGAGCCGGTGTCTCCCACCCATTTCGTACGCGGCGGTGCGTGCGCACGCAGCACGTCGCCTGTGCCTCGTAGAGCCGCGCCCGCTGCATGACGGCACTCGTCACAATGACACCAGCGTGACACATTCCTCGTGACGTGCCAGCTTGTACTGTGGAAGCGAAACGAAGCCCAATACAGCTTCACCGGATTACTATTTTTTTTTATAGAATACGGGGTCAAACGAGCAATCCCAGCCTTGTTACGACTACCGACGCCCACGAACATCCACATAATTACTATGTCGATGCGTTACCCTCCTACCCCCCCGCCAATGGACCACCGGCTACTCACATACCGCACGAAACGCGACACTGAAGATGTCACTTTACGGCGGTACTATGTCAGCGAGAAGTACCTCCCCGGTCGTGGCGGCCCAATTCCATTGCATTGGAGGATGTAGTGTGCACTATCTCCTCCTATGGCACTGCCATTTCCTAAAATGTTTTCTTGTCGGGCGATGGGACTAGATTTGGAGTCTAAAAGAGGTCCGACCCCCTCTCACTCCCGCAGGTGGGAGATACATCCCCATATGAGAATATATAATAGCTAATTTAACTATTATTATCATCATGGCCAAAAACCCCGCTGGGTCACTCCTCTCCCGACTCTGACGTCGAGCGCAGCTCGCGCATGGTAGCTTACGCTAGACAGACAAAACTTAATTTTTCAATTAGAGTTTAAATCTACAAGAATTATGTAAACATTTGTTTTGTGTTGTGAAAATTTTACCTAAATGGGGATGCTGATTGGCAATTGCCATCTCCTCTTAGTAAAATTCTCGTATAATGTTTTATAAGTGGATGAGGCCGCAGCATAAAAGCTAGTGAACACACTGAAGATATCGTAATTATATATTGATTTACAAAAGTACAAGATACTCGATTTTACACTGAACTGCCATTCTAAAGCATCCATGATTGTATATAATCATATATTTTTACAAAATAAACCTTACGCAGTTGATTTTAAGTCGTTTCTTCAAAGTGCATAATTTGACATGTGCGCGTCCTTTACACGGACTATTTTTGTAAATCAATATATTCATACTAACATTATCACTTTTAGCATTATGTGACAATGTAACCAATAGCTTGCTAAAGACCATATTTAAACAGTACACTTAAGACTTTTAAAATTACGCAACTTATTTACCGACCGGCCTCGGAGAGGTCATGTCCCAACCTTTTAACTGGGGGGGTCACATATTTTGTGGTCTTTAATGATATTTAAAGCACAAGGTCGTATTGGTATCTGTAAATACCGATCTGTATACACACATAAACGATATAGTTGGGTCTCCACGAAATTAGAGCGTAACGTACCCCGGGGATATTGGTTATGTAGATACCCAAGTGGGACTTGACTTAATTCGTGTAAGTCGAATTTACATAAGTTAGAATATGTAAAAACACTACTTCTGATAGGGTTCGAATGTTTTCAGCGAAAACTTACTACGTGCTTAAAATATATGCGCATTAGTTGGGAAGGAAACCATTTTTTTTAGCTAACAACATGGCCGGAGATTTTCTCGGCACAATTATTAATTTATTGGATCGAAGCTTTCTATAGCAAGTTACATACGTCGCACGCTCCTCATCCCGATACCCTGAACAACGATCCGCGTGCGAGTCTGACACGACACTTGTCAGGTGATCCGCCGAACATCAGGTCCAGTGAGATTAGTCTGGCTCTTGCACAGCTCAAAGGGTAAACGTAATTACAGTCGAGCTTCTTAGGGCAGGAGGCGAACCTGTGTTACGAGAGCTCAAAAAGATCTTTAATTTTGTCGTTCAGCGACGCGTACCTCACAAGGCATGGCTTAGAAGTGATGTGGTTTTGCTTTTTAAAATAGGTGAAAAATCACTTCTTCAAAATTACAGACCGATTTCACTTCTTGGCTATATTTACAAGTTGTTTTCAAGAGTCTTGACGAATCGTCGCACCACAAAGCTTGATGAATTAGCCAAAAGAGCTAAATAGAATGTACTAAATGTGGTCCATGGTGCTAAATCATCTGCAAAACCCATTCGCGGAGGATTTAGCACCATGGACCACATTTTCAACATAAGGCAAGTTGTACAAAAGACACATGAGGACAATCAGCCGCTGTGCCTTGCCTTTGTGAACTATGAAAAAGCTTTTGACTGAGTCGAAGCCTGGGCTATTTTGGAAGCCTAAAAGCGAGGTCAGGTCAATTGACGATACGTCGAAGTACGGAGAGCATTTTATGACGCTTTTATGTCCGCTCTGATTCCGGGAGGTCAAACAAGGCCAATCCAATTGCATCGAGGAGTGCTACAGGGAGATGTTATTTCCCCGAAACTATTCACTAATGCTTTGGAGGACGTCTTTAAGACTTTAAACTGCGCAGAATGCGGCATAAATATTAATGGCGAGTACCTCGCACATCTTCGTTTCGCCGACGAGATCGTTGTGTTGGCCGAATCGTTGGAGAGCTGCAGGAAATGTTGCACAGCCTAAATTAATCATCCCGTGTAATTGGTATTAGGATGAACTTGGACAGGACAAAGGTCATGTTCAACGAACACGTTCTCACAAGGCCGCTCAACGTCGATGATGTTGTTCTCGAAGTCGTAGACGAATACTTCTATCTCGGGCAACTATTGCAATTAGGTAGACACAACTTCGATAAGAAAGCCGATAGAAGGATTAATTTGGGTTGGGCTGCTTTCCGGAACATTCGGAATATTCATCGCCGCTACCACAGAGCTTGAAGACAAAAGTCTTCAATTAAGTTGTTCTCCCCGTGATGACCTACGGGGCCGAAACATGGCCTCTTAATTTAGGACTCGTCCGCAAGTTTGCGGTAGCTCAGCGGGCTATTGAACGTGCATTGTTGGGTGTTTCCTTGTCAGACAGAATTCGTAACGAAGTCATAAGGCAGAGAACTAAAGTATCCGATATCACGCGACGAATAAGCTCGCTCAAGTGGTCAAGGTCTCACACTCAGAAGATCAGATGGCAGATGGGCCAGGAAGTTTCTGTAGTGGAGGCCGCCTTTAGGAGTTGGTCATCCCTTCACCAGGTGGGAAGACGATCTCCGTGCATTAGCTGGTCCGGGATGGATGCGAGTAACAGGAGATCGGTCGTCTGGGCGTTAATTGAAAAAGGCCGATGTCCAGCAGTGGACCAATAAGGGCTTATCAGTCCGGGATGGATGCGAGTAACAGGAGATCGGTCGTCTGGGCGTTAATTGAAAAAGGCCGATGTCCAGCAGTGGACCAATAAGGGCTGATACTGATGAATGAATGATGATTATTAATTTGCATCAGAATCCGTTAAGTCATTTTCACATGATTCGCGGTCAAATAAAACAGGTCTTATTTCACAGCAAATCTGTTCAGACAAACAGACAGAAAATGTAAAAACTGTTGGAACGTGTTCGCTTATCAAGTACAAGTATCCTCAGCCCAGTTCACGACTACACGTACAGACAGACATTCGACCCATAGCTCAGATCGTTTGCTTAAAAATATGTATGTAATTACATTAGGTATTACAGATACATTAGTAGACGTGTGTGAAATAAAAACTATTTTTCATATACAATATCATCATCATATATCTTTGTGAGTAACCGGTGCCCCATTGATGGGGAGGAGGATAGGCGGGCTATGCATAGTAATGATGCGGATGTTGATGGGCGCCGGTAGTCGTAAAACGTTTCAATTACCCGTCCTCTATATTATAGAAATAGAAGGAACAGATCGGCGTCCCATGTCGGCGGGGATTCTGATGAAGGGTGACAACAATCAAGACGGCTCTTGGGCGTGATGTGATTCAACAAAGAGGAGGCAGGAAGAATTTCTGATGGATCAATTTTCATCATCAGCCGGACGACGTTCACTGCTGGACATGTCCCCCCCCCCCTACAGAGCGCCACAGGTCACGGTCACGAGCCCCTTGCATCCAGCGGCTCCTCGTCTCCTTGGCTGTCCCACACTCCGTCTTCGAGTGCGGGGCCGCCACTCGAGATATTTGCTGCCCCAAATGTTGTCGGTGCCGTGAGCAATGTGGCCTGCCCATTGCCACTTCACTTTGCTGATGCTCCGAATCGATTACCCTGGTTATATAATATTGTTTGTAATACAAATTATTATTATAAGGAGGCCCATGTCCAGCAGTGGTTGGTCCACTAGGCACACAAGGGCTGATAATGATTATGATCAAGTTATAGCTATCCGTATATTCTGAAGAAACTAGAAATACAGCTGAGAAAATATCGGTGCATCACAGTAGGGGTCCGCACTTAAAGGCTACGCACCTGCAAGACATCTGCTTACGCAGGTGAAGCGGCAGTCACCGTCCAGCTGGAGGTAGTTATCCCCAGGGGGCGTCATAAATTCCTCCCGTTATATCTTTTATTGTCGCGTCCAATCGGCTCATAGTCCACTGGCTCGTTTTCCCCGTATATAAAACGCCATGAGGTGTCTATGGGTTTCATGGGAATGCAATTCAATGCTTTTTGTTAGACGCAGACTGTATAATATTTTCTATTTTAAAATATTAAACATAGATACATAACATAGATACATAACACAGTAAACATAGATACATAACACAGTAAACATAGATACATAACACAGTAAACATAGATACATAACACAGTAAACATAGATACATAACACAGTAAAAAAATACAGATAGAATATTTGTGTAGGACAATTAAATTACTACCTCACAGTCACGTCATACTGACAGCCGCCGACGCAGTGTTGTGCAGGCAGACAGTGCTTGGTGAGGGGAGAATACGCGTAAAAGCCTTTTTAGTCTTTTTACGACGAGCATCTCGCATGTGAATAACTGTGAACCGTAGGAATAGGAAAGTATTCTCAAAGGAAAAGGCTTTTTTGGAATTTAATTTTATGCTCTAAACATTTTACCGATATATATATAATTATGTCTACCGCCATGATAATAATAGTAAAATTAACTGTTACAAACACTCATATCGGGATGCATCTCTCTAATCTGCGGGAAAGAGGGAGGTCGGTCCGTTTTACGACCCCAAATCTAGTCTCGTCGCTGGACGAGCGCTCACGGCAACCCAACGAAGCTGTATCCTTCTCTACCCCAGCATCAGCTCAGCTCCGGAAAAAACAAAAAAAATGATGTCTCATGTAAATGCGAGTGTCACTCATTACAGTAAAACTTGAACGAAACTGACAGAAAACTACCCTGAAACGTCGGGATTGTAAAATAAATCCTGATAAAATCTGTTACAGTAATTTTCTTGTAAAGGTGATACAACTACTTACATATTGGATAATATAACACCACTCTAGTGCAACCGAAGATTTGTTTTAACTATGGCCCATTGGAGGGGAGGAGGAAAGAAAGACAACACATTTACGTGCGACGCTCATACATTGGTGTTCCCGATTACTCTCCTTTACCCGAGCGCACAGTGGCTCAACCGAATTAGTCCCTCCTCTCACCCCAAACCTCCTGTCTCCTGGTCAAAAAAGTATCAGTCGAAACCGCACTCAGCAGGTCCTCGCAGCTGCCTGTGGCGCTTCGAGGGCAGCAGGTGGCACTGGTTCATAATGATGATGACATTATTTGCTTTGCGAATAACTCGATACCTCTCGTTTGCAGTCGGTAAACAGCGATCATAGTACATAACGTGCGTGTGTCTGCGGTCTTTATAGACTCGAGCAACGATGTATCGTAACGTATAGATATTGTATACCTGGACACACGATCGGTGCGACCGGCAGATTAACTTTACAATAAAATTGATTGGTATTAAATTTATTGCACAATAGAATTTCAGTTTTAAATTTATTATTGGAAATTCTGATAAAATTTAGCAAAAAATTTCATAAACATCACATTGATTTATTTATTTCCGTGCATGAAGCAAAGAGGTCGCAAGTTTTCGTGTTATAATTTAATATTTTTTGTTACAACAGAACGCAGAGATTTAAATAACACATTCACTAATTTCAATTTCTTCAATTTATTATAAAAAATAATAAATTATATATTATAAAATAAATTAAAATCAAGTTAAATTAAATTAGAATATAATGAGAAAAAAAGAATGTTACGAATAACATTTCTTAATAATAATTAGACGACACGCGATTCATATTAGAGTTGTTAAAGATGTTTTTCTTAGCAGCATGCATGATGAACTAGATACATCTGATAGACGGCTCCAACTCTGATAGTAACAACTTAGGTAGAAGAAAAAGGCAAGTCACCTTGAAAATGTCGTATCGCATTCCATGTTTCTAAAATGTTATCATAAACACTATTCGTCAATCTTTCCCTTTTTCTATTAATTGTAACTCTTCCATTCCTTCAACGTTAAAAAATATCATATTGATAAATTGGAATCGATCACCTGAATTTCAAATTCTACAATTCGTGTTAGAGTGAAGTTCAGTCAATCAAATGACATCACATCAAGTTATATAATGAACGTTTTCGATATTTCTATGAACTGACAAAGTCTCACAGGAAATTATTTTTTGAAGAATCAATTTTTTTTTCTTAGTGCATAATGATTTTTGTGATGGGTAATATGCCCAAAATCTTGGCGTCTCATCGATGACGCGTCTGGTAGTTTAGACGTGACAAAATCTTGGCGTCTCATCGATGACGCGTCTGGTAGTTTAGACGTGACAAAATCTTGGCGTCTCATCGATGACGCGTCTGGTAGTTCAGACGTGACAAAAGCGACGACGTGTCAATAAGGAATCATGCTGTAGTTACTTTTAAACAAAAATTATCGTAAACTGTTGTCCTGTTATCATGCTGTAGTTACTTTTAAACAACAATTATCGTAAACTGTTGTCCTGTTATCATGCTGTAGTTACTTTTAAACAACAATTATCGTAAACTGTTGTCCTGTTATCATGCTGTAGTTACTTTTAAAAAACAATTATCGTAAACTGTTGTCCTATTATCATGCTGTAGTTACTTTTAAACAACAATTATCGAAAACTGTTGTCCTGTTATCATGCTGTAGTTACTTTTAAACAACAATTATCGTAAACTGTTGTCATGTTATCATGCTGTAGTTACTTTTAAACAACAATTATCGTAAACTGTTGTCCTGTTATCATGCTGTAGTTACTTTTAAACAACAATTATCGCAAACTGTTGTCCTGTTATCATGCTGTAGTTACTTTTAAACAACAATTATCGTAAACTGTTGTCCTGTTATCCACGTTGTTCAAGTGCTCCTTATTAATACATTCCTGTTATTGTGCATTTTGGAGTATTTTAATGAATAATAAGTATAACCTGACAGGACAGGGTTCAATTCCAGAATACAGAAATCAGCACACGTACACTTATTTTCACATCATTTATTAATTACTCGATATACTTTCACGTTGCATTTGTACACAATTGATATTCACTAAGGTACATTTTCTTCCCGCGATGATCCACGAGGGCGAAACTTGGCCTCTTAATTTAGGGCTGGTCCGCAAGTTTAATGAAATCCACTGAGGGAGTTTTACTATATGTACTCGCGTTATGGAGGCAAATCTAACGACATTTCATACAATAATTGGACTGATAAGGACTGATAAAGACTGATAAGGACTGATAAAGACTGATAAAGACTGATAAAGACTGATAAAGACTGATAAAGACTGATAAAGACTGATAAAGGCTGATAAAGGCTGATAAAGACTGACAAAGACTGATAAAGACTGATAAGGACTAATAAGGACTGATAAGGACTGATAAGGACTGATAAGGGCGGATAAGAACTGATAAGGACTGATAAGGACTGATAATAATGATGAATGTACATGTTTCCTTTTCGAATCCTCGCCCCAAAATGTCTGTGGCGCTCTGTTCTCCCTCCAATATTAACTAACTAAATGTGCTTAAAACATGTGTTAGACCGGAAACTGAATTGTTAAAATATCTCAACTAGTGGTAAATTTATTTAAATTACCAAAAGTAGTTTAACAATTATTAAAGTATACACACATTTAATGGGATTTAATAATAACGTTCTATTTAATTTTAATCAATTGATAGCAGTTGGATTGCATTTTACAAATGATCAAATCAGTAGCACCGGAAGTGAGAACAGCGCAATATCTATTATTAACTACGATTTAAATTGTTTGTTATGGCCTACTTTACGTTAAATAAACTTACAAGTTGCATTGAATATTACAAATGATCAAATCAGTAACACTGGAAGTAAGAACAGGGCAATATTTATTATTAATTACAACAAAACTACTTGTTATGGCCTACTTTACACTAAGTAACCTTAGATACCTATGTTGTTTAATGAGATGTAATTGTAAATTCTTAATCGTAATTTTGTACAAGAAAATGTTCTTTTCAATATTTACTTTCTTGGCTTTCGTGTCAGTAACATATCCAAATAGTACCTACCAAACATGAGCAGTTGTAGATTAGAACGCCCTATCGACTTTCGGCATTTTGACTAGGTATTTCATATATCAATTATGTTGTAAATGTAATTACTTCTTTAATACTAAGTAACACCATACGTATCAACATTACTTGGTCATGAATAACACAAACAATAAGAGCGTAACAATTATTTACGTAATTCGTCAAACGAAAAATGATTATAACAACATTATTTTGTCTTTTGTTCTAGAATATGGCGTTGCATTAAAATCGCCAACATTCCAATCGCTTAAAGTTCAAACTTGTTACCACAATGTGATATCACATAGTGGTAACGAGTTTGAACTTGAGACAGCATGAAAATATTAAAAATAAAAGTGAACTTTAAGACGTTAAGTAAAGGACTAAAATCGTAAAATAAAATACCATTATTTGCTGTTATTAATAATGAATAAGTAATAATGAAACTTACATTTTTCTTTTCTTGTATAATAAGCAAAATTTCAAAATATCCGACATGTAAACGTCTTAAACGTATCAGACATGCGCTATCTCTCTTACACTATTAGTTTGTGTATAATGCCTCCCCGTTCATACCTGTGTGACATAATTAAATCATAATATCAATAATAAAAAGCGAATAACGGGAACAGAATAAGCGTGAGGTTAGTAATTCGTTATACGTTGCATAAGAATAACGAATTGTATAATCTGCTGTTGCAATAATGACACCGCTGCTAGTAATTATAGCTTACAGCACAGAGACCGCAAAACAAATACAGATATTCTCTATGATCTATATACCTAATCTGTATTTGCTGTGAGACTCTCTAGACCATAGAGATTTGAGATAATTTAGACAGTCTTAGAGAAGGAAGATAAAAAGGTAGTACTACCTTTGTTTATCCAATCTCGAAAAGAATTAGATGGCCTCGTTTTAGGCTGGCTTCCCTACTTTGTCCATATTGTCACTAATGTCTAGGATCTAAACTGATCAACTGAAATCACACCAACGATAGAATAACAGATAACGCTTGTGTGGTATAAAAAAATATTTTGACGCAAACTGCTGAGTCTAGATATCACGCATCGCGTCTTAAACCTGTTTGTCCGTCCTTGCGTAGGCGCGGAGCTGAGATGTTACGCTGTCATATTATATGTCATTAATATTTTAACATTTTAAAGGATCTTTGAGTGGTTTTCGTTCTGACGGGGAATATATGATAATGCGGAAATAATATTAGACATCCATCCTTCTTTTATATTACCGAGATCATAATATGCTTATGCGCATTTTTGTTTTTAGGAATAATATAAATTGAATCAAAATTTTAGAAATGTAAGACAAAAAAGCCCACCTTTCGCCTGTGCGTACTTTATCAGATATACAATAAAAACTATTCCCAGCCTATATCCAAGATGGCAGCCGCACTGCTAGAGAGGCGACCCCACCAACTTGAAACTAACCTTACCTTAAATAAACCCTCTCGAAACTAAGGGAACCCAAAGTGTAACACTTCAGTGGAACACTACTAACTTACAAAAGAACGTCGATACATATGCGCTGTCTCCTTTCACCCCGAAAAGAGCCACCGGTGACTCAAACCAGACGGTATGATGAATGAAGGTGTAAACGGGCCGCGGGGTCGCTGACCCCTGGTATTTCTCGGCTGAGCGTAAGTCCGCGAGACTTAGCGTTAACGCTCAGAACAGGTCTTATCTTACATTACCTATAGATACAGCATCATCATCTAACGACATTTCATACAATAATTTTAAAAATAATTTACAATAATTTTAAATTTCATACAATAAATCATCAATTTTATTAATATAAGAATATGAACAGCAGAAGCTTTTTAACAATCGACTATGATAGACATCCGCATGTAGATTAAAGATGCGATCATCTCCTTCAGCCCATCCTCCATGGGAGAGCCCGGACTCTCCCAAACAACTATATTCACTCCGTCTCTGATATGTACCTACAGAGATAATACCTACAGATACATAAGAGCAGCCAGCGTGAGGCGCGGCCGTCTAAGTCAAGAGAGACAACAATCTCTGTCTCTCTCGTTTCATTCAATTATTTCGGCGCTATGCGTATTAGTAGCAGTTGTAATGTTGTATGTTAGTATTGTTTGCATTTATTGTACAATAAAGTTATTTTAGCCGTCCGATGACCATCTCCACCTGTGGCGCTGGGTGGAGCAGTCGGCTGGCAGCAGTCATCTTTAGTATACGACGTCAGATAGACGACAATAGTTTTTTTACGTAGCCGAACTCATGATGTGGAAGAGAAGAAAAGCCTGAGCATTAGGATACAGGTTCAGCGGATTTCTGCGAGTGCTCGTCTGGCGTGTACAGACACACATTCAAATTCTCCAACATAACTCTAATATTGCTAATATGTAGCCATAAATACCTAATATATATATATATATATATATATATATATATATATAAGATGCAGCTCACTCAAAAAATGTTACACCAGCATTCAAGATGTTAACCATTTTATAATTGTTAAATCACGGTTAATGGCCGACGCGGTAACACGACCGGCCCATTACTTTATCACATTTACATAAGTTGATCTCAGTAATAGGTAGTGCCATGCGCAGGAATGCGACCAGTACCCCCCGGTACGCGGTCACGCTACCGTAGCAAAGTGGCAGCTTTTACGGTTTGTGAGTATCCAGTGGCCCATTGAAAAGGGGAAAGGAAGGAGTGGCTTGTGTGCGAGGCAGCAGAGAGCCCTTTGCGCTGTCGTCATCATCAGCTGACGTGAGTGGAGGGATTCCCCGAATTTAATTGTTTCACTTTACGTCAGGGAATTATATGAACGTATAATAGTAACGAGTTCATGATTGTTCTAGTAGGAGGTAGTGCCATATCGCATTGCAGCCGAATTCGGCCGGCACGACGGGTCAGCTCTCTCACATCACACCGTCGTAAAGTGACAGCTATGTTGTCACGATTCGTGCGGTTTGTGAGTTGCCGGTGCCCCATAGAGGGAAAGAGGAGAGGAAAGCGACGTATTTGTATGACAACAATATTACGGATGTTTATGGGCATCGGTAGTCGTCAAGAGCTTTACTCGTTTGCCCCCATAATAAAAAATTAAAATTAAACGAATATTTGGTAATAGTAAGTAATTTGACACTGCTATTGTTACATTGCCGCTGAATTGGTCGTCACTGAAGAATCGGTAAGGTAGAAAGTAGGCTGTTTATATCACACGATAAGAGGCAAATGAGCAGTGCTAGCCATTTGACTACTGCCGACGCCTTGCCTTTCGGGTCCTTTTCTGAACTGAACCTCCTGTCACTTTCACTCACAAGTTGCAAACGCGGTATGATGTGAGCGAGAGATACCTCTCAGGGGCATGGCGCTACCTCTTACTGCACGCGGTGCCGTCGCGGGCGGCGTCTACAGAGGTATCATATGAGCGAGAGATACCTCCTGGGAGCATGGCGCTACCTCTTACTGCACGCGGTGCCGTCGCGGGCGGCGTCTACAGAGGTATCATGTGAGCGAGAGATACCTCCTGGGAGCATGGCGCTACCTCCTACTGTACGCGGTGCCGTCGCGGGCGGCGCCTAATGCGATTTACAACAAGGAATTGAAAGGAAATATTGTATTTAGGGATCGCAATAAATCAGACCGAAAATAGGCTCAAACACTGAATATGAATTAAAAACCATAAGCACAACTGCAAAATTTATTTCAAATCGTATCGAGTAACTCGCGTAATGTCTAGACGTAACAACATCTCTTAGATAAAAATCCGTTAAGCGGTTCAGTCTGTAGCAGGGACCATACAACATACATACGCTCGCTCAAAAACCAATGCTCTTCTTCTGACACAGTCAGGTAAAAAGATATGGAACATTAAAAAAAAGAATCGGATTTCGATGACTACAGGGAGGGGCGTCTGTATATAATTCGCATTATTCTCATGCAGATGCGCAGCCCTCTTGTCCTCTTCCCCTCCAACCCCTTGCTCGCGCCGGGTCAATTCGGCTGCAATGCAGCACGGCACTGCCTTTTATTAAGTAAACGTTTGCTATTTGGATCAAGAACAAAAATATGCTGAGTCATTCTAAGAGGAAACTACGTGCAACAATGAGCACGAGTTATTAAAGATTGTTAATTTGTAGAATAAAATTATCATTATTGTAAATCTATCTGACTGCATGAAAATGATAAACGTCAATCAGACCAGTGGTCACTCACAGGTATTTGAGTACGCTCACAATGAAGAAATACGTACGTGATCTTCACATGATGTGCGCTTGACAGTAACAGCAAGTACTGTCTGCATAACTGAGGTAAACATTAAGTGGTACGTAATATTTACATTATCATTACACGTTGACTCGATGTACCTACGAAATCATGATACATGTGCAATTTTATTATTCTTTCAAAAAAATACTATTAGAGAACAAGTCGATACTAGTGAATGAATTTGGCTCAGAATTTACAATTAGCGATAGCATTAAAATACTTTTTTTAGACAAATAATACTTAGACGACCGGCTGGCTCAGTTGTACCGTGGCTGTTAGTCCGCGTGTTACGCCTGAGGTCGCGGGCTCGAATCCCGCCTAGGTCATGGATGTTTATCTATGTATTATATGTATTTCTATAATAAAAACCTTAAATATATAACATTTCTTAACTCTATAACAATATTAAATATATCTCCATGAAACACGTGTAGCACAAGCAGTCCTGTGCTGTCTGTGTGCTGTAGGCTAGTACTAGGCTAACATGGTGTGATATGTACACAGATTTTATTATTATTATTATTATTAGACAATAAAACTATTTTTACGGATTCTGTCGCGGTTTATTTAATTATTTAACTAGCCTAACGTTTCAGAAACTTTACAGCAACCATGGTGACGGGCGGACTGACCATAGTTCGGTTCGGATACATTAAAATTAGCATCATATTTATGGGAAGACACTGGTTTCTAAAACACCATCATCATATTTAGTACTATTTCACGATAAAACCAATTTTTAGGCCCATTTAGTAATAGTTTATTTTTAAAATACATTATGAAAGTTATCTGTGTTATCAACTCCTGATACCTGAGCATTTTGCAACCGTAAAATATTCAGATACCCATTGATAGTAGATATTGTTATGAATCATATTTACATAAACTTTAGGACCTCATAAAACATAAAATGCTACCGATTACTGTCGTTTCCTGTAAATTAGCAACGGAAGTACAAAGTGAATTAAGTATAGGTATCTGTTTCTTACTGAGGTGAGGGTAGCTTGCTAGTAATATTTGCATAACGTTAATGCGTAGTGAATGCCGCAGGAGGTTAGCAAAGACCAAAGTCCTGTAAACTTAGAATGTGTAGACAACTCCATATTGAGATAAAACATTGAGGATTTATGACGTGTCAAGGTTGTGCAATTCATGAAAATAACAATAAGGAATGTGCTAATTAGACTTTTTACTGTTTAAGCGTTAAGTAGATGACAAACATTTATGTATCTTATTTTATAACAGTACTGCCCGAAAACCTAACTTTACACACATTTTACATACACCTTGAGCAAATAGGTAGTGCAAGCGTACTGCTAGACAACTGGATTTTTTATAGTACAGGGGACAAACGAGGAATCGGAGCTTTTCAACGGCTACCAACGCCCATGAACATCAGCATAATTATGCCGATGCGTTGCCCTCCTTTTTACCCCTTCCCCAATGTGCCTCCTGCTACTCACAAACCGCACGAAACGCGAAACCATAGGTGTCACTTTACGGCGGTATTATGTGAGCGAGAGGTACCTCCCCGGACGTGCCGGCCGAATTCCGTTGCACAGGAGGATGTAGTATCATGCACCATGCATGGCACTATCTCCTGCTATGCAGCATGGCACTACCTCTTACAAGTTATTGTATCGAGTGATCTAAAATGTCAATCTAAAATTATATATAAGTAGGCAAAATACACAATACCTATTAATCTCGAACGATATTCTTGATAAAAACTATCAGCATTTATAAATCTAGGAGCATTTGGATCTGTTAAACATTCCTCATTTTCAGGAATGTTTTCTTAAATTTCGTAGGAGCTGGCCCGACCAATGCCTGTAGTCAAATCATCATTATCTTGACATCGCGTCATATGTTTGGCACTAAACATTAACGTTTAGTGCCAGGGTTACATTACAGTCTACTATTGGGGCAATAAGAAAAACCCGACAGGTTTCGTTGCCGAAACGTCTTGCGTCACTGCCGCAGTACGTACCGGATCGGCCCGCGGCTTCGAAAAAAGAAGGCGAACGAAGGCAGCAAATAACTCACTGTCCAGTACGAAGACGACCGCGCGTCGACACGCACGTCGGTCGTTGGCCATTCAGAATTACGCGCCAAGGATTAGAAAGTTCTGATTAAAAAATTGGTGTATTATAATTTTGGTGTTCTTGTGTTTGTGCCAGTGAGTGATTTATATACAAGGAAACTGAGAGGCCACCAAGATGCTTATAACGTAAGTTTTAACCGTGCCAGCGTGATCTGAATCTCAATTAAGAGCAGTTGATGGAATTCTATTGTAACACTGTTCCAATTACAACAAAGTGAGACGGTCAAAACTAAATACATAATCCGACAGAAAGATAGAGCAGAACGATAAACCCATCGAACGGCTCATACAGGTCTGGCGGATAAGTAACGAGAGATGGGCCAAAGTACGCTGTAAAAAAGAAGAAATATGAATATGAAAAAAATACTTATTATAATCTTGTAAATGCCTTCGTCGATAAGGTTAATTTAATTAATTATGAACGTAGACCTCGATGAGGCATCTTAGATAATCGTTGAAGTTACAATCATAATAACTAAAGGCGTACAATAGTGTGAGTTTGTTAACAATGGACCATTAACGAATAAGGGGAAATAATCCAAAACGAAGCAAAGGAGGTTTGTTATGAAACAAATTGCAATATCTGTCATCCGGTGCAGGAACTGGTATCCTTATTGCTATAACCGGTATACCCCAGGGCACACATCTGGGTCACGCATTGTATAACATTTTCGCCGACGACATTTAATTCGCTTGACGCACTTATCGCAAATGCAGCAAAAGGTTAGGGAAGTGAAAGGAATTTCTATATAATAGTCCATAGATATGCGCAATTGCAAATACTACTACGTTTGATATTATAGAATACTAGCGTTTTACCGTGACTTCTCTACAGTAAAATTACACACCTTGATAGTAGAATTTCCATAAACGCTAAAACGTATGCTTATTCAATTTTAAACGGTAGCTCACAAATAAAGTTAATTTAAAAAATCACGGACATTTATACTAACTTTAAATCCCTATTTCAGTCCCTTAGGGATGTATTTAATTCTATCTTAACGGTTATGCGGTTGGAATATCGCGTGTATTTTGGTGTTTTTCTCTTTAGCGTTTTGAAGGATTTGCCTGTACAGAAGTGGGATAGGTGTTCAGGATGGCAATGTTGACTTGTTTTTCCAACAGCGTTCAGTTTATCTCATAAAATGATCGGAGTTAACATGTGACTCATATTCGTAATTATGATTTCATGAAGAGAAATTATTAAGTAGCTAGTAGCGTATGTCGCTTGTAGCGCAGTGAAATGTACAGATACAAGCTTTTACTCGTGACTTGGTAAGCGGAGATTAGGAATCTTTGAAAAAACATACAAAATATCCTATGTTGGAAGAGGTAATGCCATGCTGAAGAGGAGGAGGCAGTGCCATGCCTGCGTGACACTACATCCTCCTAAACAGCGGGATTGGGCCGGCACGACCGGGGAGGTACCTGTCGCCCTCACGGTACTGCCGTAAAGTGCCATCTTCAGCGTCGCGCTCCGTGGTGATCGTGAGTAGCACAATGGCGGGTTGGGAGCAAGATAACGCATCGGCATAGTAATCATGTGGATGTACATGGGCGTCGGTAGTCGTAAAAAGCCTCCGACTCCTCGTTTATACCCCTATTTTATATAAAAGGAAATGTTGATCTCAATACTTTCAAGTATCTCTCTATAAAATTTCACCACGATCAGTTCAGGATGTTGTGCGCGATGACGTCACAGGCAGAGCCACTTTCGCATTTAGTATAACATAATATCTGTGGACTTCATCAACACTATCAGCCCTTACCGGTCCACTGCTGGACATCGAAAGAGTCGATGAACGAAGACGACCGATCGCCTGCCACTCGCATCCGTCCCGGACCGTGGACTTATCACACCGCGTTAGCCTAGTCTTGTGCTAAGTACCGTAAGGACTTGTGTTACAGGTACTACATAACGGAAATATAGTTAATATTTTTTATAAATTTTATATAATACATATATGAACATCCATGACCTGGGCGGGATTTGAACCCGCGACCTCTGGCGTAACACGCGGATTAACCGCCACATTACGAACTGAGCCAGCCGGTAGACAATGTACCTGTCCACATTTATACTATCAGTCTGGATGAGTGGAGGATGGCTACTGTTTACCAAGCACAATTCTCTTACAAGAAGATCACGTCTCCAGGCGGAAGTGGATGAGATGGATCACATCATTCTTAACTAGTAGCATCTGCCTCGTGGTCCAGTAGTTAGCATGTTCGACGAGTCGTGAGGTCCCGGGTTCGAGGCCCGGGTCAGATCAGAGTGTTATTGAGGTTTGTTAATTTCTAAAAACGTAACGTGGCACAGCTGTCATGTTGCGGCAGCATCTTCCGAATTGACCCGGCACGGGGAGGTCCCCGTGCCGGGTCAATTCGGCCGCAATGCTACCTTTTACTGTTACAAATGTTTGCTACCATGGACCAAGAGCAAAAGTATGGTGAGCCACGCGCAACAATTGTGATTTACAGATTAAAGATTGTTAATTTGTAGAATAAAATTATCATTATTGTAAATCTATCTGACTGCATGAAAGTGATAAACGTCAATCAGACCAGTGGTCACTCACAGTCTACTCTACAGCCTTTTACTAGTCTGAAGTCTAAAGTCCAAACAATCTGGACACATTGTAATATCCGCAAGCACTGAACAGGTTTAGGTCTGGTCATTCAAAAGGCAAAACGCGTACATAATGATTAACCTTCGTCACCTCCATCATCACCTGAACTGATGATGTACAGCTGAAGAGTTCGTGTGTTTGGTCGAATCTCAGGCACTACTGGCCCGAATCTCAGGCACTACTGGCCCGAATCTCAGGCAC
Organism: Eumaeus atala; assembly: GCA_017140195.1. Taxonomy (NCBI): domain Eukaryota; kingdom Metazoa; phylum Arthropoda; class Insecta; order Lepidoptera; family Lycaenidae; genus Eumaeus; species Eumaeus atala. Next base: position 572,286 of record JAFELO010000182.1, on the reverse strand, counting down.
TACTGGCCCGAATCTCAGGCACTACTGGCCCGAATCTCAGGCAATACTGGCCCGAATCTCAGGCACTACTGGCCCGAATCTCAGGCACTACTGGCCCGAATCTCAGGCACTACTGGCCCGAATCGAAAAACTCTATTTGTGTTGAATGGTCCATTTATCGGGTAGGCTGTAGGATATACACCGCGACGCTACTACTAATAGCATCGGATTTACACGGGTGAAACCTCGGGATGGTGCCGTCATTTCCGTTCATATAAAAATATCAAATACTATTCACGTTGAGAAATAGGAGTTACTGTTTCCATGGCCTAGTAGATTGCTGTCCTCCTAGAACCCTCCGAATTTCGTGTTGAAGCGGAACAGGACAGCCTGGAATAGGAAATACTATTCGCTCACACAATGACCGCGTCACCAAGCTACGCTCATGCGTTTCGTGCGGTTTCTGGGAGTAAGGAGTGGTTGGTTCGTGCCGGTAAACTCTAGCTTGTAAAATAAAAAAGCAGTCGAGTGCGAGCCACACAAACGCACCAAGGGTTCCGTACCGTAAGTACGAGCACGACAACTTTAAAAAGTTGCGACCGTATGTACTCACCTTGTATGAAATGAACTGCAAATATAAGTTTTTTTTTATTTATTTAAAAAAGATTTGATCAGACTTGACCATCCCTATTGGTGAACACAAAATGGGTTAACAATTGTCAATATGTGGAAATACATTTTTACTTAAATTACAACACACCTTCGCTTCAACGCTCAATTTACTCATGGATATAATCTTGTCGCTACCTCCGATCAGGGAGTAGCGAGAATAATATTGCAAACACCAGTATCGTGTAATTCAATCCCGTAGGCGGTTCCAAAAGCAACACTCGCCTCGTTGCTGACACATTCCACCAGCACATGAAAGACATCTTCAACTGCCTTACATTCGTTACAATTTTTAGAGGTACCTTTTTTATAAAGTAATCGAAACTATTTAGTGGGAAGTGTCCAGAACGTAACCGCGACGCTGTCAAAACCAAGGGGTGTCGGATAGGTTAGGCTGAATTGTTTTATACCAAGTACCTTTGACAAGAGATCCTTCGTCAAAAACCCTTTCCAATCTTTCGTGTAATTTAACTTAATCTTATAAAATACATCAGCATGATCAGGTAGACAAAACAAACTAATTCCGTCGGATAAGGCTTCTCTAGCAAGGTCAGGATATTATAAGCTATCTAATCTAAGTACCCCGAAAGTTCGAGGTGTACCGAGTAATGTGTTGTAACGCACTCCTGTAATCGGTCAAGATGACATACTTACCAGAATTAAAAGATTGGATATAACATATAACGTCTAGTATGGTATATGGCTCGATAGACATAATTGACATATTCCTTTCAAATCGTAGTTTGACAGAACAACTCGCCGACTGATCAAAAATGCCTAGCCCAGCCATACCAACAGCCTTCGAACGATCTATATAAATTTTGTAAAAAATTAAATATTTACTATCGTATACAAATATTAGTTCGTAATCGATTTTTCCTGTTTTCGTTATAAGTCACTAAGTATCCTTTTTCACGCTTTGCCATATTTCATGATTGTGGGTCACCGAGAAAACCTTACCTTTAGCATTTCTTAGCAGATGGACAACAATAATGGTTCCGGATTCGAAAGGGTAACTTATTGTAAATAGATAGATAACTCTGGCTGCACACACGAAAAAGTAGCTGCATGTGTAGTAACGTTACGAGTCATGGTAATAACGTTCCTAATGGGCGGAGCTTGTGAGTGCAACGAGTAGTCCCTTCCCCTCCATCATGTGATGCATCACAGAACAACTGGATAATTGTCATCACGTAAATTTATATCCTGTAGATACCGATTAAAGACCTCCTTCGGTCCTTAATGATGATTCCTTGCGCTCTTTATAGTTGCAAGATATCCCAGCGACTGGTGCATGGATTACGGTAAAAAGAGTCAGCAGTGGGATAGAGGCTGAAGAAGCTTCGTGATCGAGATTGTGCGGTTGCGAATTAACATGATCGAGAATTGCGTTACCGACGTAATGAGCGTCGCAGCCGGTCACGCAAGGTCGGAGGCAATGCTTGTGTTTGGAAACAGTGATGAGTCACCGTCATGAGCAAACGCGGCCCGTCAGACCAGGTGCTGCCGGGTACATCGAGCTGCTAGATATTAGATGTAAAGTTTTTATGAAATTACAGAATAACAGAAATAGAAAAATAAACTTACACTAGTACACAAATATTAGCAAGATGAAGTGTCATGCTGTATTGCGGCTAAATCTGAGCGCTCCCACCTCACCCCCACATACCGCCTTGAAGCTAAAACTGGCAAGTCCTTGTGGCACCTAGCACAGGGACTGACACGGCGCGACAACTCCACACATGTCATGTCACTATCACTTATCACATATTATAGAATATTGCAAACATTCATGGGTTTACAATAAATATTAACTTTAATTTCGGGCTCGTAGACGTTGCAGCTGGTAGACAAACATTCCTGCTGCTAAATAAGGGTTTGCTTTAATATTTTTTTTCACACTTCTGATAACATTCTCGTAGTTTTAATACTGATTTCGAAAATGTTATGCAGCCTTTGTTTAGCACAGATAATGTAGGATTCCAATAGTAAAATAATTTTTCAATACGACCCAGTAGCTTCGGAGCCTATACAATGCAAACAAACAAACAACAATCAAATGTTTGCTCCTTATGTTAGTATAGATAGAGCTTTTGCAAGTGCTCGTGACCGTGACCTATGGCGCTCCATGGGGTAGCCTATGTCCAGCTGATGATGATGAAAGCTTACTGTTTAGCTCACTCGATATAACATCAAGCTGCAAGCAAAAAGAGCGGAGAACGCGGGTCATGCGAGTGAAACCGCGGGTTCTGCGAGTTACATATTCATAGTTCCGACACAAGGTAATGCCTTGGTTGTGCCGGAGGAAGTTAGACTTCCTAGGCTATTAGCATGCCTGTCGCGCGGGGCTGCGGCCTGGGCTGCTGGCGCGCGGGGTCAGCCCTCAGGCGACGTGACCCAGATAACCCAACTTCCTTGCGCAACTCACAATAACCGCCGGAGGGACATGCAACTAGCCACGTAACTGTGCTTCCATTAAATCTATCCCAATATCATTTTAATATTCGGGATCCAGAGTCACTATTATGTTATTCCATTGTAAGAGGTATGCCCTGGGCCGGACCGGGGAGGTACCTCTCGCTCACCTGATACCACAGTAAAGCCGCCCTGCCACGTAAGTGCAGTTTGTGAGTTTCCGGTTGTCCATTGAGAGCAACATAGATGATGCATGAGAATTATGCGCTCGTCTATCATCAGAACTCAGTCTGCTCGTTTGCTGTTACACTATAATTATTTATGTAATGAAAACTTATTTAAGAAGAGGTAGTGCCATGCTACATAGAAGAAGGTAGTAGAGGAGTAGGACAAAATATAATATGGCACCACATCTGACCGGCACGACCGAAGAAGTACCTCTCGCTCACTTGATACCGCTGTCGCGTTATGTGCGGTTTGTGAGTAGCCGGTGACCCATTGGATGTTAGGAGGGCAACGCATCTGCGTAACAGTCATGCGAATGTCCATGGGCGTCGGTAGTCATCAAAAGGCTGCGATTTCTCGTTTGCCCCCTGATGCTATAAAAAAGAATGTACGCGCGTTAGAAGTTCTGCTTCTTTGGCGTATCAAGGGAAAAATCTTTTCGAAAATTTTACCTGTCGCCTTCTACGTTTGAAGAAAACGTCACTGACAATAGGTACCTAATATATTGAAAGGTTTATCATAACGCATTATATATTGTTAAGTACAATGTTGACTATAGCTAACTTCAGGGTGTCGGTTGCACGTGACGGTGCGCGCGCGTCGTTAAAATATACTCTCGTCATTTTTCCCTGACGCGCCAAAAGATGTATAACTTCAAAATATAATATTTTGGGCGCTGACGTGGAAGCCTGCGGCCTTCGCTTTGTGAACACAAAAAGCAGAAACCTGTGTGATGTGGGAAACTGTTGCCAGTTACTACGTCCACAATGTTATCATCACAACTTATCATCCAAAATATTTTTTTTTTTTCGCTAAATGCTGAGCATGTAAATGTAGTTTTTGTTTTTATAGCTTAAGGGGGTAAGCGAGCAGTTCGTAACCATAATTATTGTATTAACGAAGTGAACATATGATAGGATAGTATAGTTCTTACTTTGCAATCCGAAAATTGGTGCAGTATAATTCTATGACTGAAAGGAAAAATTACGAAGATAAAAGTTTAAACAAAACTAGCGCTAGCAGGGACCCTCTGCGTGTAGGCCCGACTCGCACTTGACCGGATCTTATTACATGTACAGTTTATGGGGACAAATGAAACGTTAACGCCAATTTACACTGTAACAATACACCCGTTGGGTCACAGGTCCCGCCGGCGACCTCAGCGCACGGAACGCGCACGTAATCGCACCATGATCTTTGGCATTTGCGTGCGCGGCGACGTCAGGCTGCTTGCACTACTCGCCGGCGGGTACGCGCTGATGATGATCACGGTTGACTATTCTACTCGTCAGCAGGAGTTAATCTTGATTTTTGTTTTCTTTTCATTGACTGTGTAATGTGGTACGTGGTTGGATCGGATGTTGCTTGCATCTTCTGTCTCTTTTCTCCTATATATTTTTGCCCTAAGAACAAATCTATATGTTTATATATCTTCGAGTACAAAGGTTCCCACTCCGTTCGGTTCGGCTCGTGTGACAGAGATGGAAGCGCCTGTCGTTCTCTTTCTGTGTGGAGCCCGAGAGCGCGTTGAAGTCTTTTATCGAGTCACACTTCACGCCTTTTTATACAGTCTCTAATCTATACTTATCATGTCTGTCTGTATGTGACCGATTATCTCCAAATCTGCTGCACGGATTTACTTGCGGTCTTCGTATAGTCATAGAGCGCTGCCTAAGAAAGGTTTTATTTACGAGCGAAGCCGGGGCGGCTTATTAGTAACACAAATGATTCGCATTTACATTACTTTATGTTCAGTTGTCGTATTTTTACGCAATGATTGTACAAGGATCTGATACGCACGGATAAAAAGTAAACTCTGGAATGAAAAAAGCGGTTCAATTCGGGTGTTTTTTTGTGTTTAAAAAAATGAAGATTTAAGGTTGGTACAGTTTGTTTTGTTACCAAGCACTGGTGTGTGTGTGCTAAGTAAATGTAGGGTCTCGTGGACCTGTACTTCCGTACTTCTAATTTAACACAAACATCAAGGAAAATAAAATAAAAAATAAACAAAACATCCGACTGCTAAATGAACTGAACAGTCTGGAACTTATACTTCTTTGGTGTCAAAAAAGAAAAACCTTTTTAAATTTTTACCTTTCGCCTTATTCTACGTTTGCAGATAAAACGACTAGCAATAGAAAAAAGTATATGACATATATGACTCTAGCCAGCTTCAAAATTGCGGCGCTTCGAGATGGTGTGCGCGTATCGCGTAGGTTGCGTAAGGTTTACGCTCAAATTTTTCCGTAACGTGCCAAAAGAAATGTCACTGGAAAAGTGTAATATCATTTATAACATGATTATAAATTGAAGATTTTCAAAAATTTCCAACCGATAGAAGTAAAACCTTACTCCTCGGTTTTTATTCACCGATAGAAGTGGAGTGAACTCCTCAATTAATATTCCATCGGTGATGGTCGTTTTGCCATCATCACATGGCACACGCAACCCAAGGTCGGTGAAAATGATTCGACCTCCACGGAAGGAAGAGCCGGGCGCGGTAAGTAGTGCACAGGGCCAAGAATGTGATTATATAACGCTTGCCAACAGTTGCCAATAGTTGGCAATGCGCAATTGAATTGGACCAAATATTGTGTGTAATTTCTTTTAACACATTACCTTTTGTAAGCGGGTCGATGCGATTAGTTGTAACATTATAAAAGGGACAGTTTGTGTGTCTGCTCGTGCCCCTACCACGCTGAGCCTTCTGTAGGAACCGGGACGAAAGGCACAGGTGTGGAGAACAATCTGGCGTGGAATCATAGTTTTATCCCGAAAATATAACTGTTGTTTATAGTATAACATGAGAGTGCTAGCGAGCAATCAAAGCCGAGTACCGCCCATAAACATCCGCAGTATTATCGTGTAGTTAAACAGTTTTGCTGTCAGGCCGATGCCTGACAGCAAAACTATCAGGCATTGGTCTGACAGGAAAATGTTATGTGAGCGAGGGATACCCTCCCGCGTGCCAGCCCATGTCGGTAACAATACAGCATGACACAACCTCTTACTGAGGTCTTTACGGGTATGAGACTGCGAGGCGTGCGCCGTTACGTTTGCACAAATATTCCTCCAAGGGAAATGTGTTTAGGTATAAAAAGTAGCCCAATGATGTTAGTAATATAAATATGTGAGGCAAATCTCATACACATGGGTTTGTTCGATTTTGCGTGGTTGAGTAGGAAACACTCACACATTCATTTGTCGTACATCCTACTAATATTCTCAAAATTGTTGCAAGATTACGGACGAAGGAAATATAACTTGTCGGGTGATAAACGGCTACTGACGACTACTCCCTTCCCCACAGTCTCCATAGGCCTCAATCAGCCACCCGTCCACTTTAGAGCCGCTGTATCCTGCGTACTACCAAATTTACATCTTGCATCAAGCCGACGGGCGTACAACGTTGCGACTACAGGCGAAGAGCAATCCCACTCCATGGTTCAAGCCTTGTCGTGGCGTGAGCACCAGCTCAGTAGCCTGGGGTGAACCCAGGCGAAGCTAATTGGACCGTGGGAGATGCTCTTATTACCCCTCTTATAAGAAGATGGGACAAAATAGCAACAGGAGGAGGCGCCTTTGCGCACGGGACAAGGGGCGAGGACGGGAACCTCACCCTATTGCACTGTCCCAAAGTTGGTGGAGTTGTCCTGTGGTGCGGGGCAATCCTACTGCGGAGGCGGCGGTCCCTTAGGGGGCTGACTGGCCGTCGAGGTGCCCTGATGATTTATTGTTCCGGGGCACCCCACCAAAGGCGGCACTGATGGCACTCGCGGCAGTTTTGGTGGGTATTCGGCACTATAATGAGCCGCGAGCCCCACACACCACTGGACCCCACCCAGGGCCGGTCAAGGCGCGTAAATGCGTTTCTCCCCGTAAACAAATAAAAAGGCGAATAGCAGTCGCGTGCCCCGCGGCGCCGCGCGTCATGTTCAGTTATTAATTGCGAGTTACAACACAGTTACGTCAGACGCTACTGGGTCACGATCTCAGGAGAAAGCGATCTGCCGTGCCCATTTGTGTTAACACAGGTTTTCCTCCTTCAATTAGTTTGGATTACTGAGGGGTTAAGAGGTCTCCTTCACCTCTGCACGCCCCCCCTGGACACCTTCTTTCATGTTTCAAGAGGTTATTGCTTTGACTGAAATATTATGGGGGCACAGAGCACAACTTGAGTAATGGATGTGGTTTATTTTGTGTAACGTGTAGTATGGTACTTGATCTTACAGACAGTAATGTACTGTAGCTCAACTGTGCCGGCACGACTGGGAGCTGGGCTGATGCGTTTCGTGCGGTCTCTGAGTGTGTGCCTCTTGGTGGTAAAGAGACAACATGTGAGCATAAGACGTGGATGTCTATGGGCGCAATTATTATGAAGACACGTTACGCTCTTTTACGCCTCTCCAATGGATGAACGGAAATTGGACTATTCAACGCAAAATATTTTTCATTTCGGGCCAGTAGTTCCAGAGATGAGCGCGTTCAAAGAAAACAAACTTAATATATATTAGTAACAGACTAATGATATATATTAGTAACAGCAAGCTTAGCAAACAGAATGTATATTTATTATATGTTCACTACGTTTCTTCAAGTAACAAATGTGTTGAGTAATAACATAAGTGTCCTAGTGCCATGGCTACCATCACAAGTCGGCATTCGGGGGAACGAGTAGGCGAGTTTTTTAGCTAATCGACAGCAAAAAAACTGTTGTCGGAAGGCAGAGTCTTTACCTACTTGTATACCAAATTGGATTGAATTGGCAAGAACATTGTATGAATGGTCGCTATTCAAATGTATGTCGTATAGAACTATTACTTGTGAAGCTCCCCGCACCCCCTGGTTCTGTAACATCGAATCATCGACAACAAGTAGTTATGGCTGCGTCTTCGTTCTGGGCATGTCCCAGTAAATAAGTTTGTCGTATAGAACTATTACTTGTGAAGCTCCCCGCACCCCCTGGTTCTGTAACATCGAATCATCGACAACAAGTTGTTATGACTGCGTCTTCGTTCTGGGCATGTCCCAGTAAATAAGTTTGTCGTATAGAACTATTACTTGTGAAGCTCCCCGCACCCCCTGGTTCTGTAACATCGAATCATCGACAACAAGTTGTTATGGCTGCGTCTTCATTCTGGGCATGTCCCAGTAAATAAGTTTAGTTTCTCATGAACAAGGCTCCGTCGTCTAATTTCGGTTTGTGCGGGATCATAGAGAATCATATTTTGGTGGCATGTATCCGGAACGAGGATAAAAGACAAATGTCACGAGGATGATGTGATTTCCCAGCTTTGGATGTGGGTGGTCTCTAAAGCATATGGAGTACTCCAGTGTCGGGGGCAGGCGGGACACTGTCGAGTTAGAGGTTAAGATGAGATTGTTGTGGTGGTGGCGCGATATTAACTTTAGGTTATGATGGGACCGTTGTGATAAAGATCCCTAAATAAAAAGAGATTTCTTTTGTGGTTTTTATATTTTTTACTGTTTTGCGAACGCCAAAACAATTAATGTGGGCTCATTATTCCGCAAAGTACTCGTGAAGTTCTCGGGATATTGCGCTGTCTTAACGCGTGTCATGATTTAACACAAAATCAACAATAAGACATCTTCACGCTTACGTCTTTTGCGAACATTCGCTTCAGAACATTCGCCGAACGGTCATTCGATATAATTAATGTCCATATACACTTATAGCTCAGCGGGTCATTGTACGTGCTATGTCGGGTGTTCCTGCGTCCGACAGAATTCGTAACGAAATCATAAGGCAGAGAACTAAAGTATCCGATGTCACGCGACGCATAAGCTGGCTGAAGTGGCAATGAGCTGTTCACACACACAGAATAACAGGTGGCAGATGGACCTGTAAGGTTTTGGAGTGGAGGCCGCGACCGTTCACCAGGTGGGCAGACGATCTTCGTGCAGTAGCCGGTCCGGGATGAAAGCAAGTAGCAGGAGATCGAACCTGGCGTTCATTGAGAGCGGCCATGTCCAGCAGTGAACCGATAAGGGCTGATAATGATGATACATTAGTCATAAATCTGTGGATGCAGTGTTCCCTAATCAGGAATTTGACTAACATTTAGTTCACTCAGTTACAATGAGTGAATTAAATGCTAGACAAAATTCTTGCCGTCTCGTGTCTCGTGACATACGAACACGTATACATAGTTGGCCGCTCGTTTTCACTTTTTGCTACTATTAAATAAATAAAATGGCCGCAGTTTTTTAATTTACCCAATAATAGCTCTGCTGGAAAAGATTCCTTTATGGAATAAGATGTACCTTTGTACCCGCCAAAAATTGTTTCAGCGTTTAAAAAAATGTTCATGTCAGTGTCGAAAATTACGTTAAAATACATAGTACCTTAATTTTAAAAATGGATACTAAAACTGTAAGATTGTGAGATATTCGGCCAAATGAAATGTCTAACCGAGCGCAACAACAGAACACGTTAAATGTAATCTCCTTCAGGCGCAGTCGGTAAAAGTACATAACAGAATAACAGAGCTCAACCTAGTAAATGATGAGTCATGACAACTACTCGAGTCGAATGGTCGTTGTCACATGACAAATGTTTATGCATTTTTCACTGATTCATGTTGCTTTTGTCCGACAGTCACATGGAGACATGGAGGGTCATGTATCGGGGGGAGATGTAAGAGCAGTATTTCAATGAAATTTCATATAGAGATGGGTCTCGAGATGAACATAAACTAGTGTCTTTATGGAAAGAGTAAAAAATGGTTTTTACTTATCAGCCAATATTCTAAATGTGAATGAATATAAGCTTGTTACAGATAAAATAATTAAAACCTACATCGTCGACAACATTTTAAGACTAAAGGGTGAATTTCCGAGCTGTCAAAATTAGTTCCCTTATTTTGCCGTTAGGTAGCGTACTTATCGGTGACAATGGCTGTTTGAACAAACAGCCAAAGCTATTAAAAATAAAAATTACACACTCAAATGGCAACACAGTTTCACAATTCACATATTGGATATAAACAATTCTGCCAAACATTATATTCAATCGTATTTTACGTAGAGTTTGGACTTACGATATGTTTCCTTGGAGTTTTTGACAGGTGTGTAAATGTTACGAGTTAATAAAATGTTTGTATTGTGATGTTGGAGATGAAAAAACCAAAAACCCTCCATCAGATTTGAAGAGAAATACGAAAACTTAAGTAATTTTAAATATAACCTTGATATGTTATGATTGTTTGTCCTAATTTTATCGTTATCGTATGTAACAAACAGGCAGTTAGAGGGACCGCCCATAGAAGTGTTAACATAAGACTATCTTCAAACAGGCAGTTATAGGGATCGCCCATAGAAGTGTTAACATAAGACTACCTTCAAACGCTATACTTAGTAAATAGCGCTTTATAATAATTTTCTCTGAATAAAGAAGATTCACTTTTAAAAAAATATTCTTGAAATTTAAATTGCTTGATTGTCTGTTTTTTTTTTTTAACTGAACGTTCCGATGTTCAGATATCAATGGAGGTCTCATTACTAGTCAGTCCTCTGATGACCACAACCAACAGAAATAATCGTGATTAAGGAACTCGATTACAGTTTAATGAAATACTAAACATAATTGTATAATACAACTTCTTTAGACTGTAGGTAGGTAGGCAGTGTTTTACCTCTTTAAACATGAAAGATTAAATATATGTAATTTTATTAATAAACGAACAGACACGATCCCTGCATTCATTCTTGCTTTTGTTGTAACAAAGTCCAATATCCAAGGTGACACGCAAAGCAAATTTCGAAAATAGAATTTGCATTTCGGCTTTTCTTCCTTTTTATCATTAACATCCCACGTCATTCGTTTTGCCAATGCCAAAAAAAAGGAAAAAATACCAGTATGGTGGTTTTGTCTCAAAGCCATAATTATTCACATTTCTGTCAGAGGTAAGAACAAAAAAGTGTCACTAGCATCATCACGATCAATGATTTCAATATTAAGAGACTTCCTGGAATCTAACGAAGTATACAAAAACTTGTTTACCGTGTTTATCACCTCGCAGATAAAAAATGGTAATAGGTAATAAAGTAATATATTATGAAACGGAATGTTGTCTGTGTATATAATTAATACGTTTCATGGCTTAAAATCAGGAGATGTATGCATTATTATTTTAAAAATATTAGCTCGCCAGCCAGTAAAATTTATTTTAAGAATGCACTATTCCATTGTCAAATTAATTTTTATTTAAATACGGAAAAATTATTTTGCCACTCTTAAATTCCATTTACTAAGGATTTTTGATTCATTAACTAACAATAGAAAAAATCAATGAATATTAATAATAGCCCTATATTATTTCTACTTGTATTTTAAAATAAAATTTAATTTATAAATGTATCTAATATTTTTGCATCGGAACAAAATTCTCATGAGTATAATTGCGAAATATGATGATAAAAAAACTAAACGCAAACAATGGCGTACGACTTTGACCCAACATCACCTTAGTAATCACATAATTCAGGTATTGTTCTTTGTTTTTGTGATGATGGTTTTTGAGACTTGCGTAAGATTTGACAAATTACTGACTATGCTTATCAATTAGTCATTGATACTTCTGTCGCCCAACAAATATCTCTCACTGACAAATGATAGGCATATATAGGACTATCTTTTAACCCTGTTTGAACTTGGCCGCGTGGGAGAACTCATGATCTCGGCTCGCACGCGCACTGACTCTCACACGGCACCAGGGAGAAGACAAACAGGACGTCGGTGAGTATAGCTCACACGTCACGTGTCAGACGATCGCCCCATCTTTCATGATCATCATTGTCCTTTATTGTTTGCTCTTGAACATTGGCTTCTCTCAATGAGCGCTAGGACCGATGTCCGATCACTCAGAGCCACCCCGGGTCGGCTTCTGCACGACTATAGTCCCTAATCTCTGGTCGCCCTCTCGTGAGTCGTTGAGCAACGCTCGACATTCCTATCGCAGGACCGCTTTAGAATCTAGTACCTTATTTAATTGAATCTATTAAAATTTACTATTTACTGACACAATTTCCATGTACTAGGGACATACTATTTTATAGAGCTAACAAAGACTGTTGTGCCTTTGTGTTTAGACGATCCAACAAAAAATATCAAATTTTAATGTAACAAAGATATTTCGCCTTACTCCCTTAGTAATATAGATAAGAAGATATTTTTTAGGATATTCTATAACTCATGACGAAGCTACAGAACGCAGCCAGTAGTAATACACATGCCAGACAAATGAATCCAGCGAAGCCTACCCATATTGATACTCTTTGAATAAAATATTCGTATTATAGACCTAGGAATGCGCTCATCAAAAGTCTGTCGCCGTCGCCATCTGACAAAAGAAGTATAAGTTATACAGAATAAACGTATTGTTCTAACAATGTATAGACGCGCGTCAGCAAACCAACTCGTACAATCATTACGTCTTTAAAATCAGTACGACCGAAATAGGGAAAGTTCTTCGACGTCAGACGCTCGGTTATTCAATCGAATTAATTATTCGATATTGGATCATCACTGTGTCAAGTGAAATGGCAGCACGTGCCAAGGTTACGATAGAAAGAGACGCCGCTATGTTAGGGAGTTTCGCCGTATAAATTTCGCCACGCTGACCGTGAGCGACTATGTCAAAACGAATAGAATACGCCGGCAGAATGTGGGATTCCTATGCCGCTTGAATTGAAAATTAAAAATGTAAATATTGGATTAATATGTGACAGCTATACGGTTACGTCTACTCTCGAAGGTCTTTGCCATATTCGTTCAATAATTAAGTATTCTAGGCTTCCTTCGATGGGAGTGGCTGGGTCAAATACTGTTTTAGGTAGCGGAAGACTAATATTAAAAACATTCTACTAAATTAGAATTAAATGTTTAAATCGAGTCAAATATCGATTCATCCCGAATGTATCGCATTACAAGTAGCTTCCATTCTTGGGATACTAATACACAGCCCTTGTGGTCAGCGAATTGCTACTGTGAGAGAATGTATGAAAAGTACTTTTCTTAAAAAAAAAAAACACTTCAACGTAAATGTCACAGGCGTTTCTTAGTCGAATCGATTTAGGTCACACTATGAAAGCGATTTGCTTTATGCTCAATCGATTTTCGATACTCTTAGGGAATAACAGCGTAATTATTACCATGATTACCAGGAATCGAATAGCTTTGCTGTGTGTAAAGCGTCAATACGTACGCTAGTCAGAGATGACACTCGTTATAACCATTTAATTTCCCTGCATCCGTCTGAGGTGTGCTGTTCTACATTGGTTACCTTGTTAAGAACGCTCATAATTTACGTGTAAAACGTCATGCTACTCTTGACCTGTCCGTAGGCGAGGCGATGATTTATTCTATCTTCACGAACTTACTCAAATGTATAAATTTTCATTCCGGCAGCTGCTTCATATCTGTACGTTCATCGCCATATCTGTACGTGAAACGACTGTGTGTGTGGCTCCGGTTGATCTTTGCTCCTCTCTTCTTGTAAGCGGGATACCGAGAGTGCTTCCTCCTCCTGATATTTAGCTCCCTCTTCCTATTAGAGGGGTGCCAAGATCCCCTCTGTTCAATTGGCTTCACCTGGCCACGACAAGGCTTGAAGCCTGCTGGGGAAACGTTTTGTCCTCCTTCCCTAAGCCCACAAATCGCAACCCCCAGGGACACCCCTGGGCGGGGTGTTCCAGACTGTATGGTCCTGGTATCCATGTAGCGGAAGGAGAGCTACATAAACATTAGTGATTTGCACTTCTGGGTTTGCGGATGTTTATGGGCGCGATTTCGTAACTTAAGTCGTTTCTCCCTTTTCATAAGGTAACCAGCTTGTTGTCTTCTGCGCGATTTAAACAAAGTGTTAATTATTAAATTCGTATACCTTCCGAGGATATTTAATAATCCAAATTAAAATTATCTCAACTTTCCGAGTTTTAACTAAAATAAAGTTATTATTTGAGTCATAAGACAGGAAATTGTCTTGTGTCATTGAAGAGCCAGGGTCATGGCGGAGGTCTCTTAAGCCATGACATAACATTTACAAATTATGTCTAATATTTTTATTGAACATTTTTATTTTTTGTAGTCGTTTTAGAGTTATGTACAGAAAAATACACCTACAATTCTTAAATTTCCCAAGAAGTTACAATTTTAGGAAGAGGTAGTCCAATGCTGCATAGGGGGAGGTAGGGAGCACTACATCCCCCTATGCAACAAAATGGGGCCGGCACGACCGGGGTACCTCTCGCTCACATAATACCGCCGTACAGTGACATCTTCAGTGTCGCGTTTCGTGCAATTTGTGAGTAGCCGGTGGCCCGTTGGGGCGGGGGAGAAAGGAGGGCAACGCATAGGCATAGGAATTATGTGGATGTTCATGGGCGTCGGTAGTCGTAAAAATGATCCCATATCTAGTTTGCCTCTTATTCTATAATTTAAAAAAAACTTACAGTAGATACAAATACAAAAAATTAAAATCTCCGTGGTTTATAGCTGATGTTTGCTGTTCTACTTGATACAAAATGCGTAGGAATGTCCGCAAATTCAAGTGCGTAAGGAACACTTGACATAAGATATGTTATGTACAAGTTAGTATCTTAAGTTTTTTAGTTATTTCCTACGCATACGAACAGCCAGATCATCCGGTAGAAAGTGATGCGCTTAGGGTTAATATATGTCAAGATTTGGACACTTAGGATCGCGGCCGGATTTTGCAAATCTCCACTTTGAAATTTTATTTTAAATTTATCTGGACGCTTGGGCTTTCCTGTGAGATCCGCATTATATTTTCTGGGCCTATTTTCTGGACTTACGATTTTGACTTCTGGCAACCCTCCACTCACACAACACATTTTTTTTAGAAAAAGTATACTTAATAAATAAATAAATAAGGTACTCGCTTGTTTGATGTCGCTGTCATAAAAAGCATTTTCTGCGACAGCAATAATAGATATTTGTCTTTTTTTTCACAAATCGTTAGTGGTTACAGCGAATTTTGCCAGTGTGTTTTTGCATAATGGCGCTGGAGTGACGTCTTTAATATATTAGTGCCTGCGTCTGAGTGATTGGGAACCAAACGTCTATTAATTACACCAATGTATAACACTTAAGTGCGACTTTTAAGCGGAAATCAAAGTACATTTTGTTTCACCTGACTGCTGTCATAAATAATGTAAATTTTGTATCGTTATATCCTGGATGCGAGGCAAAGGTCATATCTTGTTCAGCTTCTCTGTGACGTATTTCGCTAACTACTAAGTAACACGCGTCAACATAATTATATAATCGCCATGTTTATTAATGTGATCATTTTTGGGGCTTATAGTTAGGTATGAAAAAAGAGAATATTCGAGTAAGAACACACTGACGAGAAACGAACTGCATTTTTCTAAATTTTGGCTCATATTAATCATCAGCTTAGCATATGGTCATTATTTTGGATTCGTTGGATGTGCCTCTACCAGCATCGAGAAGTAAAACTTGACTCATATTCTGCCGATAATTGTTAACATCACTTAAATCCCGTATTTTAGTTTCTTTATTTGGCCAGCGACCCGCAAGGTCCGCTTGACATGTGGACCGATTTTAAGGCGCTTTTTACATTTTCAATTGAGAATCATCGACAATGGTTCCTGGATAATAGTGCAGTTTACAAAATTTTAAAATTGATCTTTTTTGTTACAGAGAAACATCACCTTCGTCGCCGATGGGCGACGAAAAGGAGTCCAAGATGGGCCAAATACAATTTTCAGCGCCGCTCGAGAAAAAAAATAGCACAGTAAGAATTTTATTTAATTTTTACTTATGTACAAACATGATGCCAGAGTTAAGAATCGAATAATACCTTCATTGGAATATACATTGGCTATACAATCGTTTTATTCCCAAAGAGATTAATTTATTCTTTTGGTATTTTTTTACTAAGTCTGGGGTGAGAACGACTACTGTTGGCGAAGCTATTGTTTTGGCTTTAACAGTCGAACGAACGAAAGTTTTGTGTCTTCTAGTTTAGGGATTCAAAAGGGGACACAGACCCCTCTCCCCATCTTCTCGTTGATGGGAAGAGAAGTACGCAGATGGGAGGATATGGGAATCTGGATATGATTGCTACACTGCAGATGGCTCGATATGGGAACATCTATCATAATACCGGCGTGCACTAATAACCCCGATGTTTATGGGCATGAGTAATCAGCAAAATGCTCCGATAGCCCGTTCGTTCGCCTGTGAACATTTAGTTGTTGGTTTGTTGAGTTGTGCGTGTTTAAGCTGTATAATGTTTGTGGGGTTGTGCGTGTTTAAGCTGTATAATGTTTGTTGGGTTGTGCGTGTTTAAGCTGTATAATGTTTGTGGGGTTGTGCGTGTTTAAGCTGTATAATGTTTGTTGGGTTGTGCGTGTTTAAGCTGTATAATGTTTGTTGGGTTGTGGGTGTTTAAGCTGTATAATGTTTGTTGGGTTGTGCGTGTTTAAGCTGTATACTTGTTTTGAAAACATATTCAGAAAAAAAAATATCCAGAGAAGAATATTTAAGCAACGTTTTAAGGATTAAGCTGACTATAGTCTTTTTAATATAGCCTTTGACCGGCATTATTAAGTGGCTATGAGCAACACTTTCTATGACACGCCAGGCGCGCGCGCCATGCCCCACAGAAATTGATGACACACCTATTGAGCCATCAGCCCTTAAATAAACATATTTCTTTTTTTGACTCGATTAAGTCATGCCCTGGTAAACTATCTGCAAAGGCACTATAGCCTTACAAGGAACTAGGTTTGCTCTCTAACAGGTAGTGTTACCGAGACTTCAGCTACGGGGCCACTTCTAGATAGAAAGAGACTAGCCCACTTCTCATGTATTGCACAAGTGCACTCGCTATTACCTCAAGGCCTTTTCCGATGATATATACTAGTCAAAACAAAATAAGGGCCACTAGTATAATTACATTTAAGTGCAATTTAGTAAACTGATAAGTAGTATTATATTCATATTACGAACTCTTTTTAGTGTTTGATCTCATTTATGCCTTTTTTTATTTTAGGAGTTCGTGTTCCTAATTTGAAAGTATTGGCCATCATTTTCAGAAAAAAATAAGTGGATGTTATTCTTATGTTTTTCTTTGATTCTTCGTATTTCGTATTATCGTAACTTGTTTTGGTTATTTTAGGAAAAAAGTATTACTTTTTCAATGTTAATTGATTAATTGATTATCTCGCGTTAATCATGCCACCAATACGAAGGCACACGGATACAATTACAGCAACCAGAACCATAACTATGATTCAAGAAGGACGTTCTCGGCGTTACGTGGGTTTGCAGTTGGGTTTTTCGAAGAGCTGTTCAAAATGTATAGAATCGCTTCCAAGACACTGGCAGTGTTGTCAGGACACCGGGATCAGATAGAATTCGCATAACAAGGATCGGTACATCCAACTTAATGCTCGTCGTGATCGTACAGTAGCGGCCCGTAAGTTACAGCAGCACCTGCGGCTGACGACGGGTACCCGTGATCAAACTATATGTAATCGATTGTACGAAGACTAGCAAACGTCAAGACGACGAGTTGTTCGAATTCCTCTGAGCAGGGTTCAACGAGCAAAACGATTAAGATTCTCCCGTCAGTATTTGAACTGGGGGATTAATCAGTGGGGCAATGTGGTTTTTACAGACGAGTGCAAAGTAAAGTTTCTTAATGATGGTCGGCATGTTAGAGTGTAGAGACGACGCGGCGAGCGGTTTTCGGAGTCCTGCCTTCACGAAGTTGACCGTTTCGGTGGTCACAACGTAATTGTTTGGGGTGCAAGTAGTTTACACGGCAAAACAGAGCTAACCATTTTAAATTTGGGTATCGTAACTTCAGAACGTTACATCGAGGACTTCATCAGGCCTCAAGTGATCACATTTGCACAGCGAGTCCCCACTCGCTGTGCTGGATTCATCCTGATGCAAGATAATGCCCGTGCACACACAGATCGATTAACCCAAACTGTCCCAGAAGGGTCTCATATTGAGGTATTACCATGGCCAGCAGTCCGGATTTAAATCCGATCGAGCAATTGTGGGATCAATTGAAACGAAGAGTTAAAGAGAATGAGCAAGGGGTCTACAACCGCAGCTGATTGACGTTTTAAAAGATGCTTGGGAAGAGATTACAGATGAAAACGTGAGGAATTTAATCCATGGTATGCATACGAGACTTCTGGAGTGTATTGCTAAGAGAGGAGAACATACTCGTTATTAAAAAGAAGAAACAAAAGTGACAAGAACAGTAGTATGTCTTTTTCCGGTGATTTCTTTTGTTCATGATTTTTATTCAAAATGGCCAATTCTATTATGAACATAAAAAAACAATTCATGATCATTATTTTTATTATATTTAGCCTATATTTTAATCAATAACATTATTTTGTAGTTACACAAGTTAAAAAAGTTAATGTCTTTATTATTTTCATGATACATCAAAAAATCTTAGTGGCGCTTATTTTGTTTTGTGTAGTATAGTTGATTGAATGTATTATCACTTCTAGCTGGAAATTCATGTTAACACTTGAATAAACTTTACATACTTTTCCACAATTATTAAATTTTCAATTTACATTTACTACCGGTTTCGACTTATCATCATCAGGTAAACAAGTAAATTGGAAAATTATTTGTGGAAAAAGTATATAAAGTTTATTTACTTATTCAAGTGTTAATAGAGAGTGACCTTGTGCAGTCAGAAATGACGTTTAATTTCTGACCTGGATCTGTTCATTAGAAATTGGAAGAAAAGTAATAACACAATAATTATTATTTTCAACCAGAACTCGAAGCCTCATGCTTGCCTAGTACCACGACGTACCAACAACGGGGAAGTCAAAAAACAATTGGATCAAAACAGATGAAAACGTTTTCTACGATTACTTTTGACCTAGAGGCGACATTTCCTCAACTATGTCCCGTGGATACTAACATCCTAACAAACAATAACCACTTAAGCCGAACATGGCGCGAATTTGTCTTTATGGACGTTTGTTTGTTAGATTAAGGACCGACGCTTGCGTGTTTTGACAAGGCTGGGACTGACTAATGGTTGTGCTCAGGGGCAACGACCCTCTTCCTATTCATGATTTCCTAGACATTTTGTTAAAAGTAGCTTGTGCCATTTTTTAGTGAAAAGGGCTAACGAGCAATAGGAGCCTATTGGCGACCTACGCAAATTGACATCCGATTAATTGTCATATTTTATATTACAATTGCATTGCTCTCCTCCTCCCTCCCCAACGGGCCACCAGAAACTCACAAAAAACACGAAACGCGACAGCTTAACTGTCTTTTTGCGGTGGTATGCGAGTGGTATGCGAGTGACCTCCCAATTCAACTGCAATACGATATGGCTTCTTAGTGCTATTGCTGAGTTTCAGCTGAATCGGGACCAACTATCATATCGAAGTTGAGCGACAGCTATGCTATCGCGTTTCGTGCTGTTTATTTCATGGAAGGCGATGATCTCGGGAATTCTTGGCCCGAATTGTTTTTTTTTTGTTGAATAGTACATTTATCGAGGCAGGCTATACATCATTACGCTTCGACTCATAAGACCGGAATTACGCGGATGAAGCAGGGGGTGATGCTAGGAGATTATAATTATGTCCGTAAGTTTTGACAATAGCTCAGTAATATACGAGTGTGTAATGCTCACTGTTAGTGGGTTTTAAAATAAGTTTATTATCAAATATCAAAAATCGATATTTTTATAATTGTTTTATTATAATTACAGCCTTTAACTAAGTTTTTAGGTCAATAATAACGTGAACAACAGCTGTTTGGCCTTTTACTTTAAAAGAAATATAATTATTTATCATTGTTTTGTAGTCTCACATCGGCTTCATTGATAACGTTCATTAAAATCATCTTTCTGTTGTGTGCGCTTTACCACACGAATGAAGTCAAACTACAAGTTACATATACACTAACAATCTCTCTCCTTCTATCTTCACTAACGTCTTCCTCTAAACGTCACCACCACGGAGGTTCTACCTGGTCCTTCTCGTAAAGAATTACTTTAAAAATATTTGGGAAGAGGTAGTGCCATGCTGCATAGGAATTGGGAATTGGGCCGGCACGACCCGGACGACGAAGTACCTCTCGCCCACTAGGTACGGGCGTAAAATGACAGCGTCGCAGTCACGTTTCGTGTGGTTTGTGAGTAGCCGGTGGCCCATTGGTCGATGGGGGGGGGATGATGGGAGGGCACGCATCTGCCTAACAATCATTCGAATGTCCATACGCGTCGGTAGTTATCAAAAGGCTCATTTGCCCCTTATGCTATAAAAAAAAGTGTTCATAAGTTTGTGATGAGTAACTGGCGATGTTGTTGCAGATGTGGCAGAAGCGCCAGCAGGCGGTGTGCGTGCGCAACGCGTTCAAACACTACGGCTCCAACAAGAGGCCCAACCACGTGCTCAGCAACCTGAACATGACCGTCGCCAAGGGGACCATGTGAGTACCGCGGGCACGGGCAGGCGCTGAGTAATGTCAGCCGTACGTCCAAGAGTGAGAGGAAATATTGAACGAATTTACCACAAATCATCATCATCAGCCGGACGACATCCACAGCTGCGCAGAGCGCCACAGGTCATGGTCACGAGCCACTTGCATGCAGCGGCTCCCCGCCACCTTCACCAGGTCGTCAGTCCATCGGGTACGAGGCTGTCCCACAATCCGTGTTCCTGTGTGGGGCTGCCACTCGAGAACCTTTCTTCCCCGCCCCTATCGGTTCTGCGAGCAATGTGGCCTGCCCATTGCCACTTCAGCTTGCTAATTCTCTGAGCTATGTCGATTACCCTGGCTCTTTTCACAGCGCGCTGTGTGCCTCTAACTTTACCACAAAACCATTTATTGACTCTCCTAGAGCTCTGCATCAGATATTGACTCTCCTAGAGCTCCGCATCAGATATTGACTCTCCTAAAGCTCCGCATCAGATATTGACTCTCCTTTAGCTCCGCATCAGATATTGACTCTCCTAGAGCTCCGCATCGGATATTGACTCTCCTAGAGCTCCGCATCAGATATTGACTCTCCTAGAGCTCCGCATCAGATATTGACTCTCCTAGAGCTCCGCATCAGATATTGACTCTCCTAGAACTCCGCATCAGATATTGACTCTCCTAGAGCTCCGCATCAGATATTGACTCTCCTAGAGCTCCGCATCAGATATTGACTCTCCTAGAGCTCCGCATCAGATATTGACTCTCCTAGATCTCCGCATCAGATATTGACTCTCCTAGAGCTCCGCATCAGATATTGACTCTCCTAGAGCTCCGCATCAGATATTGTCGACTCCTGCACATCAACAGACGACGTTTATCGAGATCAATATGATTACTTAAAGCGCCACTTTCATGTCTCCTACTGTTCTGCCGGACTCTTAGGGGCCTTTCCTTGTTGACTCAGGGGCATCCACTTACGGATATCACGGTCTGGGGACCCGGGTGGCCCCTGGACCGTATGTCGGACTCGGCACTCGGCGGTGCCATGCCGACTAAACACCCTTCAGCCCATATATTGGAGGAGCCCGGAGCTGCAGAGCTGCAGACTCGGCCTCGGCGAGCAGGCCAGACTCCTCCTCCTCGAGACCTGTCCGGCTGCCTGTGAACAGTCCCCGCGATGTATCTGAGCGAGCGGATCTCAGTCCCGACCCGACACGAGCACAGGGGCACTACTATTGCTCGTGATGTAGTGCCATTAGACGCTTAGGATCCTGCACGATGGAGACCAGCCATCAACATAAATTATACCCTATACGATGCTCAGGGTCAATAGCTTGTAAAGAGAAAAGAATTATTAAAATTCGTTCGGTAGGTTCATACACTAACGGACAGGCTACAACAGATAAACAGACAAACAGACGCACAAACGACTTGTTTGGAGTTCTGACTCCACCCTCAATATTTTTTTAAGGAATGTGTTATGTAATGGATATGCGCCAGTGTTGCTGTCGCATGTGTATTATATAATGTATATGCGCCAGTGTTGCTGTCGCATGTGTATTATAGTGCAATACATACGTAATAGGCTTACATTATATGCATTGTACGGAAGTTCTAGGCCTGCACACATGGCCAGTGAGTACGTACGTGCACTGTGCATTGCACCTGCACTTTATATAAACTATAGATGTTATAAAGAGCAAACATTTGATTGTTTGTTTGTTTCCATTCAATATTCTCCAATGCTACTGGAACGATTAAAAAAATATATTTTACCATTAGAATTCTACGTTCTCAGTGACGAACATAGGCTATATAACATTTCCTGAAACGTCTTGATCTTTATAAAAACTTCGATAATGTAGCCAAAGTGAAAAAAAATATCAAAGTAAAGTAAATAATAAATATTTAGCAGCAGAAATTATTGACAACAGCCGTCCCGACAGAGGTTGTGCTGTCATAAACTGAATATATTGTCACAGTGACGTGTAGTGTTCTAGAGGCCGAGATTAAAATTCTTAATTTTTATATTCTTGGAAATCAATGAATTTATAGGCGGGGTGGAGTACTCGTAAACTACAGTCACAACTCACAGATACGCTATGAGTTGTGAATGTAGTTGTGACTGTAGTTGTGACTGTAGTTGTGACTGTAGTTGTGACTGTAGTTGTGGCTGTAGTTGTGACTGTAGTTGTGACTGTAGTTGTGACTGTAGTTGTGACTGTAGTTGTGACTGTAGTTTACGAGAACAATTGATTCTGGTACCTCCTAAACTGCAGCTGAGCACGATTACAACTACCGACCAGGCTGAAAGAAGGAGCAACAGATCTATACGGATGTCTGTGGACGCTGATAGTTACCATTGTATAAAGAACGAAAAAGAACTACTTGATATCAAAACAACTTAATACTCGTATTTAGTTTCCACACCTCTACAATTCTAAATGTGGAGTTAACCTACTGAATGTTACCTGTATGAGGTCCCACTGAGGTGGGATTATTTTGCTTGCTATCAGCGCGACGTCAACACTTCGATGCTCCACCGTGACGAACATAGCCCAATGCCGTCTAATTCTGTTTTTATGTACTACAGATGCATTGCAGACAAATCGTTCCGGCACGAACGAGAACTTATTTCTCGGTAAAGTACCAAAGGCGCGAAAGAATAGAAAGACTCAGATATTAGTTGCATACAACGTGAGTTGAAAAGATTGTATAATATTTAGCACACGGTAGGCAAATGTCTTATGTAACCAATAAAAATAATTGCATAAGTACACAGTAAACTTCACCGAATTTAGTGTCATTAATTTGGAAAATGTGTTCACCGCACGAAACCGAGAGCCCGGGCGCGTTAGCTGTGTGGGCGAGTAGCAGCCGCCCGGTATAGGTAACCGTAAAGTAAAATTAGGTCAAATTTTAGGTACCTATTTATCACATATTCGGAATCAGCATCGACTACTGAATATGTTCTGTGATTTTGTACATTGTCTTACAAACCACTCTGTATGTGTTAGTTAGTAGTTAACTGCCTCGAGTTCGAATCCCGGGTCGGACCATATAAAAAGTGCTATTAGGATTTTTCAAATTCTAATAACTGTCCGTAGTTATGAAGTTGTGACACCCCCGTGCCTCGGAGAGCACGTTAAGCCGTCGGCTCTGCGCCTGATTCCGCTCCGGTCGTGTCGGATTGCCGTCCCACCGGAATAGGAGAATGAAGGAATAGAGAGTGCACTTGTGTCCGCGCAAACACTTGTGCACTATAGTATGTCCCGCGCAAGTGGCTCTCTCAATAGAGATTGACGCTGTAGCGGAAATCCGGCTAGGGCGACATTATCATTATATCTTAGTTAAGCATATCTTCTTCGCAACTTACGCACTTTCATCTGATCTTTGATGAAAATGATCTTATGAGGCTGGAAGGACATTATAACATATGTAAAATATGTTATAATGTCCTTCCAGCCTCATAAGATGTAGTAATGAGCCCTGCCAGTAATGAGTAGGTTTGGTTTCTCAATAAATTATGTGAAAAGTAGTGAAACTGCGATAGTTGTGTGACTCAATGTAGTAGCCTTGTAGCTTGGACCTGAGGCCTTCGCGCGGGCACGTTCGAGGAAGGGTCCTGGCATACATATGTCCATTGTTCCACTACGCCGGACAATACCGGTATTGTCTGTACCCTTACGTTCTGGGCACATGTGTTTGATTCATTTGTGTGCATAATATTTTATAGAATAGGAGGGCGAGCGACAAATTGGGGCGCTTTTTACGACTACCGACGCCCATGAACATCCACATAATTACTATGCCTATGCGCTGCGTTCATAACCCCCCCTCCCCCTCCAGTGACCACCGGCTACTCACAAGCAGCACTGAACGCGACACTGAAGATATTACTTTACGGCGGTATTATGTGAGCGCGAGGTGCCTCCCCGGTCGAGCCGAAGTAGTTCTTTCTTCCGTAGCATATTTTGACCACAGACATTTTTTTTACACCGCAGTTTTATAATAATAATAATAATACATCTTTATTTCAGACAAAATTGTCTATATAAAGTTAAGCAAATTATAATTTTATAATATTTGAATCTAAATTTTTGTAAGTAACATTTATTCTGAATCTACGTTAGTAAATTATTATTAATATAACTTAGTGTAATCTAGGTCTGCGTTCAAGTCTGGTGCTGGTGTGTACGTCATTCCATTTTACCCAGAGGAGGCTATCGAGCTTTTGAGCAAATGTGCCGAGGAGGGTGTTGGTGCTGATTATTGAGCTACCTATCATAGACGCTGTACGTTCACGGATGATCGAGCAGAAATCGTCAGCTCGTGCATCCACACATATAGCAGACGCAACGCAGTATCTTGGGTTGCCCAACACCGCCCTCAGCATATTATTGTACTGGACACTAGTTGTGACCGCTCTTGTTATAAACCAATTTGGTACAATTTTAGGAGAAGGTAGTGCCATGCCGCATAGGAAGAGGTAGTGCCATGCATGATACATGACGCTCCATCCTCCTATGCAACGGAATTGGGCCGGCACGACCGGGGAGATACATCTCACTCACATGATAACAGTGTCAAATGACAAAAACATATCCGTGGCCCATGGGGTAGGGAGGAGGGCAAGGCATCGGCATAGGGATCATGTGCATATTCATGGGTGTCGGTAGTCGTAAAACGGCATTGCTCGTTTGCCCCATGCTATAAAAAAACTCGTGATACAGCACCACGTGCTGCTGAATCACGTGCTCGGCTGTAATTATTCTGGTTAAACTAACGTTCGTGCCGCCTGCACATAACATGGCAAATGTTAAATACACATTGTTATGATGTTAATTGTTATTAAGCTAATGACGCACGCTAGAAGTATAACTCATGAATATTGGGTCATTATCATCAACCGCACAGCTGTACAGCTGGAATAATCGTTCTAGACGAATTTCGGCCTCAGCGGCCATCTCTATTGAGAAGAACCAACTTCGCGGGACATATTATAGTCCACAAGTGTGTGCTCAGGCACAATTGCACTCCCTGTTCTCTCAGTCTCCTGTCCCGATGGGACGGCTCCGACATGCGCGGAGAGGAATCAGGCGCAAGATCGACGGCTTATCGTGCACTCCGAAGCACGGGGGTGCTTAGCAGGTGACTACCGCCGCCCATAGACATCTGCACACCCCGTGATTTTCCCGGCGCGCTGCCGGCCTTTGAGATAGAAGGCTGTTTCCTTGAACAACCCCAAGTCGTATCGGTTTGGAGATATCAGAACATTGTAAGCGTCGTCATGCTGCATTGCAGCTGAATTTGGACGGCACGACCGGGGAGAGGGTTTAATGCGTTTTGTGTGTAACTGGTGGCCCGTTGGAAGGGAAGAGGGAAGGAGGACATCTACATGACAGTAATGCGGTATCCATGTGCTTCTGTAGTCCTCAGAAAGCACCGATTGCTCCTTTTCCCGCTATACTATAAAAGGAACATCTGCAACAGTACGCCGGTCTAATTCGGGTGCAATGCAGCATGGCAACTCTTACAATGGTAGACCTAATTCCTGTTAATACGTCAATAGCTAATGAAATAAATGTTATACGCAAGAGGGGACAAACGAGCAATCAAAGTCAAGTTGCTGACTATTGTGTCCACAACAACCTACCAGCTACCCGAAAACCGCACGACAATGCAACAAGATAGCTGTCTAGAATCTGACTAGAGTTTCTGAATTGACTGCTACACACAATGTTTTTTTATAGAATAGGGCGGCAAACGAGCAATCCGAGCCTTTTTACGACTACCGATGCCCATGAACATCCACATAACTACTCCCCCCAATGGGCCACCGGCTACTCACAAACCGCACGAAACGCGACACTGAAGATGTCACTTTATCGTATTTTGTGAGCGAGAGGTACCTCCCCGGTCGTGCCGGCACAGTTCCGTTGTCCTATGCCGCATGTCACTGCCTCTTCCTCGAAATCAATTTGTTGAGTCTCACTCATTTCACGAGAATCGAACCAAGAGCCACCCGATACTCGTCACCACTACACTGCGACACGAGAAATGCCCTGACTCATGGTCTCAGAAACCACAACCGTCACAACAGTAGATTTGACCGCGTTGTGAGTCACTGTCATTTGTCTAACTGACAAATTCTAGTTAGCGGTGAGTAATTTCTTACCGAAGTTTTTGTGACGTCCAGCGTCGCAGGAGTGGGCAATGGCTAGCTACGCCTCGCGGTTCCCCCCGCGTTACCTCCTCTAATTCGTTCGTACTGATTGTGTATCTAGTAGGAGGAAGGAGGAGTCTCTAAGGAGTCTATAGACGTCGGTACTTCTCAGAAGGCTACAATTGCTCGTTTGTCCGTTTATGTTATATAACATATACATTTTTACCTTTTTTGTGTTGACGAGGGAAAACTCATTTACGCGTCACCACCGCTACGTACTTACGGCCCTGGGCTCGGACCGGGATAGGGATATGGGGTGAGGGTCCCATCCTGTTGCTCTTTTGCCCCCTCATCTTATAAGACGGTTACATAGAATCGACCCACTCGGTTCAATTGGTAACGCCTGGGTTCACCCCAGACTATGGAGCCCCACCGCCACGACTAGTCTTGAGCTACGGTGGATCCCGGTATCAGCCTGAACTATTTCTCGATTATATTATACGTGTGTGTCATTATATTATACGTGTGTGTCATTATATTATACGTGTGTGTCATTTCCATCATCATTGTCATTTGGTGATGAAAATGACGTGTCGTTAAAACCTCCTGATAACGGGACTGATATTGAGATAACGGGACTGATATTGAGATAACGGGACTGATATTGAGATAACGGGACTGATATTGAGATAACGGGACTGAAGATAACGGGACTGATATTGAGATAACGGGACTGATATTGAGATAACGGGACTGATATTGAGATAACGGGACTGATATTGAGATAACGGGACTGATATTGAGATGACGGGACTGATATTGAGATACATTAAAATATATTTTAAGCAGTTGCGTTTAATCTATTTCGTATTCTTTATAGTATAGGGGGCCAATAGAGCAATCCGAGCCTTTCAACGACTGCCGCCGCCCACGAAAATAAATATACCGATGCGTTGCCCTCCTTGTCACCTCCCCACCCAGTGGGCCGCCGGCTACTCACAAACCGCACGAAACGCAACACCGTAGGTATCACGTGACAGTATCAAGTGAACGAGAGGTAGAGAAACGGGGAGGTATCACCGGTCGTGCCCACGCATGGGTCTACCTCCTCCTATGCGAGGGTCTACCTCCTCCTGTGCAGCACTGACGCAAACAATTGTGCCGGAAGCAGATACATGTTCTGTGTGTCTTCTGTTACGTTCTCGCTTTCGCACTTTCCCACAGCACAGCACGAGACACGGTGCACTAACCCTTTCTTTTGGCAACTTTTCGGTCAATGTATTCCCAAAATTGGCGAATTCACAACTTTAAAATTAGACTCTATCTACACTGTACACAAGAATTATAATGCATTACGAAATATATTTTAGTACGCACAGGAAAATAAAATGTTTTTTTCGCTGAGCGATAGTAATCCTTATACGTATGGGGCTAAGGTTGCTTAACCTTTGCGTGCGTGTGTCGAAAGACTTGCGTGCGAACAAACAGACCGTTGAAATTACAGATGCCTTGAACAGAACTCGAAATACGACCTCGATATAGTGAACTGGTGCTGTTGGTGCAGCCTTGCACGCGAACGTGGCGAGAGCCTCTGAAGTCTGAACAGAGTTGGCTCTTTTATAGTACACGTGGCTAACGAGCAATCGGAGCCGTTCGACGACTATACGACCATAGAATTCCGCATAATTTTCATGCAGATGCTCGCCTCTACTCCACCTCTATGGGCTGGCTCCTCACAAGCTGCACGAAACGCGACAGGGTACCTTAGATATTTAATATTACATGCGGTGTACATGTGTGTGTGCAATTGTTACGATGTTATACAGACACTAAGGTACGTGCACATGCATAACTTTGGTACTACACTCTTTATTAAGAAGAACTGTCACAGAAAATCCAACAAAACCGTGAAAGTCATAACTTCAAAATTCGTGGCCCGCATTTTATTTTGTATCGGCCACGTCCCTTGGTTTTACTCGCGTAACTCCGGTCTTATTAATCGTAGCGTTATGATTCCACATTAATATAGCTATCATACACTAATCATGATTTTTAAATTCCACTTGTATTTTGAGATTAGAACGAACCAACAAAACCTCTTTTCCACTTCTTTAAATTAATTTTAAACGTACGTCCATCTAAGTATAGCAAAACGGACAAGCGACGGTTAGAGGTACAACCTGTTCAACGCTATCACAAACCTGGGAGGAGCCGGGCAAAACAGGTTTCTTATAGTGCCTTCTGACGTCCATCAACATCTCCATAATAGATACACACAATAGTTAACTCGCGATAGTGTTGCTGTCATTTTACGCACGTGTCATCGTTGACACGAGCGAGAGGTGTCATGCCGGTCATGCTGGCCCAACAATTGCAATGCAGCAATGAAGGTACTTATTACTTGTGTATATGCTATCCAGTTGTATACAGATCGGAGAGAACGAATTAGAAGTGTATCCTTGTGCACTTCCAACATTGCCGCCGATTCCTGCCCCGTTTAAATACGCGGGAATTTGCTTCCGCCATGTTTTTCCTCACTATAATGAACTTTTATCGTCTCGCTTTCAGATTGTCATTATTCATTACAACATTTATACTTAAAGAAAAAAATTAAACCCGTTTTTAAGAATTGCGCGAATGAAAATTCGTGCATTTGAAGACTGTATGTTATACAAAGAGAAGACTCCAGATAATTAACATTTTATTTAATATCCATTGGAAATATATTAAATTTATAAAATAAAAGAAGTCACAATGTCAAACGAATTGTTCTTCCTTAGAGCGATACAAGTTAAGGTGGCTAAGGTTGGATGCAAGTGGCTCGGGACCGTGAACTTTGTATGTTCATTATGTGACATCATCATCATTATCAGCCCTTATCGGTCCACTGCTGCACATACGCCTCTTTCAATGAACGCCAAGACGGATGATCTCCTGCACTGTGTGTATATTCTTTGCAAATTGCGACGTATAACATTTATTTTTTTGTTCAAACTTTTTTTACACCGGAATCATATATATGTTCTTTTCTTATAATTAAGTATGAATTTCTGGGCGATCACTAATTACCATAAAACTCTCTCAAAGATCATAGCGGTCCGAAGTCCAGGGGAAGACCTAGGGCTAGCGGTATTATAACATCTATGGACTTATCACACCACGTTAGCGAAGCCCCCCTTCCCATTTTTTCCACTTTAAACTGTCCACAGCTTTATCGCGTCAACCAGGCGCGTACCCCTTGAGATCATCTCCCCATCTCCTGTTTGGTCAGCCGCGTCGCCACATATAGTCTGTGCCCCACGTAGTACTTAGCAAATACATACTTATCTAAGCGGAAGATTTCTTCGAAACTTTGATACAAATATGCCTCAGCACAGCGCGTCTTTTGCGTATAGACTTACTGACAAGAGAATAATTGGCTATAGGCAGAACGGCCCTCATCACTTGCGCAATTCTATTTACCAGACATAAATGCTTGTATCACACACCGAAAAAAACAATAATAAATGGTAGCAGACATTCGCGGCTACGAGGCCTCAAAACATTCCGGTTCCGGTGTTCCGCAAGAAATAAGAGAACCGGACTATATGTCGGACTAGCATCGCCCTGCGGTTTCACGTGCGTAACGTGGTTGCATTCAACATAAACTACACCTCCCTACTTCACCTAGTGATTGAACTTATAAAAATCCTTTCTCATTGCTCTCTGACATCATCATATATCTC
>JAFELO010000182.1:489679-534083 GCA_017140195.1 Eumaeus atala | reverse complement strand
AATATTATATAGCAGATGTTCACCAGCAGTAATGTAGGATTAGCAAATATTATATAGCACATGTTCACCAGCGGTAATGTAGGATTAGCAAATATTATATAGCATACGTTCACCAGCGGTAATGTAGGATTAGCAAATGTTACATAGCATACGTTCACCAGCGGTAATGTAGGATTAGCAAATATTATATAGCATACGTTCACCAGCGGTAATGTAGGATTGTAAGGATAACAGATTTTTTTTAAATCTGTTCCGTAGTCTCGGAGTGTATTCAATAAGAGATTGAACAAACAATGAAATGTTTCCTCTTTATAGTGTTATAATAGACGACACACCTTCACGTCAATTCTCTAAGGCGGCAGACGGAGCGCACACATCTCCACATATCAACGAACATGCTATAAAAATCCAACTGACCCATTGTGCTAGTACTGTCCTGCAGCAAGCTAATTCCGGAACTCTCACAGGTTCCGGAGTGCCGGGCAAGCGCGTGGGATACATGCCTCAGGAGATCGCTCTGTATGGAGAGTTCACCATCAAGGAGACCATGATGTACTTCGGCTGGATATTCGGCATGGAGACGCGCGAGATCGTCGACCGCCTGCGCTTCCTGCTAGACTTCCTGGACCTGCCCAGCGAGAACCGCATGGTCAAGAACTTGAGGTGAGTGCTTACACCATATTAGGTTTCTTTAATATAGTATAGGGGATAAATGAGCAATCGGAGCCTTTTTTTTGGAAATGGTGAATAGTGTAAAGTCTAAACTCTTTCATCGTGAATTCTAAAAATCTATAAAAACTGTTCCGCATAGTTTTTATCAAGTAACACATATGTCTGCGTCTTCAAGCAGATAAATCTTACTAAAATTTAGACTTACAATATTTAATAACGCTTTATATAAAAACATTATTGCAGTGTTTTGTATGTTGAAGGCCAAAGACCGCGCATAGGAAAAACACAGCGTGCTTTTAGAGTCCCGCATCTTAACAGAAAAAACGGAACCGTTTTAGGATCATTTCGATGTCTATCTTTCTAAAGCCCAGAGAATGTTTACTTCCTGATGATCTAAAACCACGAAATTTGCCAAGAAGTGAGGGACAGTCTAACAGCCGGCTATTTATATTAATATCTCTAAATATAAAAGGGCATTACAAACTCATATATTTTGTAGTTCGTTAGGCAAGTTTTAAAGGTTGTCATCGTATCTGCCGTTGGTACGGAACCCTCAGACTGATTCGCGGATGATCGGTTTTTTGTTTCACATTTACTATTTTCTTAGCGAGTAACCTAAAGTGAGGAGAAATCGAAACCGTTCGTTGTATACTTCTGAAAAACGTTCTTTCCATCGTGCGGGAGGTGGGGGAAGGGGGGTTCTTACGACGCTAAACCTAGGCTCGTCGCCAGGCGAGCACTCGTAGCAATCTGGTGAAGCTGTATTGGGCTTCCCTTCGCTTCCACAGATTAAGTTCAGGTCGGAAAAAGTATCTAAATAAATGGGGGGGGGGGGGGCATTTATAGATATTTATAGGACCGTTTGTAGGCATTTATGATACCGCTACTTTGTTTTTAAATATACTTATGGTTATCCAATAATATCCATTCTATTGTATTGGCACTTTTTTCCCCTATGGGAGGCTGATAATGGCGAGGGAATATTATATTGTGGTACTGAACCATTAGGAGAGCATAGCAGGACGTCGGCTGTCTCGGCGGTCACTGAGAGAGGCCTGCGTCCAGCGGTGGGCCGATAAGGGCTGATAATGATGAAGGTAATGATGACTGAACCATTATTATATTATAATATTTCGCGCTTGGGCTTTTTTTACCAACAAATATACCATTTACATAAAATGCCAAATAAGTAATGATTTTAGCGTTAAAAAACCCGGATATAGTTGTGATGGTACTTGCGTGCTGTGTATGGCCACACCACGAGGAGGGGGGGGGGGACACACGACTAGGGTTGCCATCCCTAAATTTGAAAATCTAGGATTTTAATATTATAACATAATTTCTTGATCTTAGGTTCACACCCATATTGTTACAATTACATTAAAAAACTTTAAAATCAGTTAATCGGGAAGCCTTACTGTGAACCTTCTCCTTTCTAAAAGCAAAAATTTTGCATTATTCTGAAATAAAAAAAATGTCTTTTAGTAAATAAAGTTATCCAGTGAGGAGTACACAGCTTCGCTGCTGTTTTCACTGCGGAAACATGTCGTGGTGAGACCCGCTTGAAACTTCATATATATTGTCGCATATCGATTAAGAGATTTATAGTCTTGTGTTATGGTGTCACCGCACAGCTGATGTCTGTACACATGATATAATGTCCAGTTCGGCCCCAAGGACACACGTTACGTCAGGAACACATCTGGTAACACGCCAACACATATAAACATACTGCATATCCCATATATCAGATCGTCGTGCCACAGTGTCAGCGACCTTGCTCCTTCGATACGGCTTTACCGGTTTTCATCAAATTTTATATGGTCAGCGGATCGGCTACTATCTATTTCTCATAACCCTAAATGATAACACCTAGAAATAATTTATATAGCTAATAAGAATATTTGCCGGGTCAGCGAGCATATGTATACTATTACATATAATGCAGGCACATTTCCGGGAGTACCGAGTTTTAATCACAAATTGTCTTTATTTCTTAAAGGTATCGGTAAAAAACGAGATGACAAGTTTTTTATTTCTTTATAAATTTTCCAATTTTTTATGTGCTAATATAATGAACACGTCAGATACATTATTCTAGACATTAATACAAATCGAAGGAGTCATCTCACGTATTTTTAGGCGCACTAAATCTATTTACCACCACTTTCACCTTAATTGAGCAATCGAATAACACATGCTCGCAGTATACGCTCAATGTAGCCCGTCAGCACCATTGCATATCCGTCCCTCGATCCGCACTCAAATACGATTTATAAACGTATCAAATGTGAAAGAATCGGTGGTGGCCCGTAGGCTATTTTCAGCATATATTGAACTAGCAGCGCCCCACGGCTTCACTCGCATACCTCTTATAACGTTAGTCGTGGCGTGATGGTCACCCATTGTAGCCTGCCTCGATAAATGGACTATACAACATTTTAAGTTTTTTTTAAATTGGACCAATAGTTACTGAGGTTAGCGCATTCAAACAAACATACTCTTCAGCTTTTTTTATATTTTTATAAATTATTTTCGGTTGAAATTACAGGAACTTTTTAAATTTAAGTTTATGTGTTAGAATAGTATGAGTAAAATAAACACTTTTAAATTTACTCTAAAAATATTCTAGATTTTTAAGAAAAATTATGGTTGTTGTGCCTCACTCGACATAGACGGGTACGGTGCTTTTGAACATATTTATAAGATCTGCAATTAATTAGAACATTTTATGATTCTATATTTTATAGTTTAGGCAACTTACTGGACCGTATTTTTTCCTCCCCACAATAAACGTGTATACCAATGGCCGATATCATAAGTGCTCGTGCTACTGGCGGAGCCCCAGACGGCTTGTTATAAATGTCCTACAAAGTTGAGTCACAGGCTCCATGGAAAAGAATTAATGTGAAGCTGTGAAGTCGGACCTAGGTGTCTGGTGCGCAAATTGTAGCCACTATTGATGTTGATCAAAAACCCAGGACAAAAACAGGGGACAAATCCTGGGACATCTTTACCGTTGGCAACCCTACACAGAACAACTTCCTTATTTACTTTACGCATATGTCTTTGTTTATGGTAATATCATCTGCAAATGGTCTATGGGCGGTGAATTTTAAATGAGCATTAAGCCGTTGAAGGCCATGTCAGCTATGTTGTCGCGTTTTGTGCGAGATCCGGTTACCGTTGATGGATGGATGCAATGGGAAAGAGGGAATAATGTGTTAACTCCTTATCGGGAAGAGGTAGCGCCATGCTGCATAGGAGGAGGTAGTGCCATGCTGCATAGGAGGAGGTAGTGTCATGCTGCATAGGAGGAGGTAGTGCCATGCATGGTGCATGACACTACATCTACCTATACAAAGGAATTGGGCCGGCACGAACAGGTATGCCTTAAAGTGACATCTTCAGTGTCGTGTTTCGGGCGCTTTGTGAGTAGCCCGTGGCCCATTGGAGGGTGGGGGGGCGGACGGAGGGCAAATCATCGGCATAGTAATTATGTGGATGTTGATGGGCGTTGGTAGTCGTTAAAAAGGCTCCGATTGCTCGTTTTTTGTTTTTTTTTTTACGTACATTTTTTTATATTATAGGGGGACAAACCAGCAGTATAAACATCAGCATACTTACTAAACCGGTGCGTAGCTCTCCTTACCTCCCCTTCCACCACCGGTAGGCTACCGGCCACTCACAAACCGTGCGAAACGCGACATTGAAGTTGTCATTTTACGGCGGTATCACGCGGCAGGTATCAACTAACCTCCCCGTGTCGGCCCCATGCCGGCGCCATGCAGCGCTACCTCTGCGTTCGGTAGGTCTGTGGACAGCTTTTATACTTCATCCCGATATTTCCTCAGGATATAACTTAAACGGCTGGAACCGCGGGGTAGCTACGTAGTACAATTTTTTTTTCGGAGGGACCTACTACTGGTTGGAAGACTTTTGTGTCTTCTGGTTTAAGGTACCTTCCTTACCTTCAGTACCCTCACGCCTGTTATCCCCGAAGAGGTAGGCGGAGGTGTGCTAGTACACCCAACACTCATAAGTCTACGACTAGCCAAGGTACTGAGGCCCAAGAGTTGGCAAGCCTATTGCCACTTCGGGCACATTCCAATCCCAGGCAATGTAATGCGTGCTCGGAATAATCTGAGAACCATTTAATAACAATTGCCCGACCTGGGGATGGAACCCAGGACCCCACGCGGCCAACAGTCTTACCAGGCGACACCCGCACCGTTACACCACATTAGGGAGGCGATTAGGGCAAATAATTTATAATGTTTCCGTATCTGTATGCACCGCACACGATGTTTACAAATAAAATAATGGCCGCTCATTAGTTGACAATGGCGATGGCTGGCGGGCATGCGTTAACGAGCGGTGCGAATGCTTTGTCCAATTGCGTTAACGCAACGCTTGTTAAACACATTACCGCTGGTCAAATTGTGGGAAGCACACTTGATGTCTTAATACTCTAACTTTGTAAGAGTGTTAAGACATCAAGCATTGCTTTTCTTTTTCTGACCGACGCTGACAGAAGTGTCCTGTGCAGCTTCATCGGCTACTATAAGACACGTCGGGCGAAGGTCTTGGTGAGATTGTGCTCGATAAGGACAGACGCCCTACCTTCCCGCAGATGGGAGATGCATTCCGATAGTTATTGAAGATTAGCTAAAGCAACTGTTATTACCTTGGCTCTGCACTCGAGTCGGACACGGCTGGGCTTACCAACTGAGACATCAGGACAGCTGGTACAGTAACCGGAACCATGATGTTCGTTACTTTTTAGAGTTAAATGTCTCCGAGTCCGTTGGGGTGAAATTCTGAGAGACACCAAAACCACCGACAGACAGGAGGTTGTCTGGAGGTTGCCTGTGTCCAGCAGTGGACTGATAAGGGCTGATAATGATGATGATGATAGTGTAGTGGGACAAGCGAGCATTCGTAGCCTCTTGACGGCTACCGACGCCCATAGACATCCTGACCATTATTATGCCGATGCGTTGCACTCCTCCGATCGTCCCCTCCAATAGGCCACCACCTATACTGCCTAAAACGCAATAAAATTTTTACTTTACGGCGGCGTCATGTGAGCGAGAGCTACCTCCTGTGCCGGGCTGGCCCTATTCGGCTGGAATGCTGCACGGCACTACGTACTAGCGATGTTATTACGAGGCTATTTTCGTAACTCAGACCGGAATGGCATTGGCATCATGGTCACGACTGTACAAGTCACACTCTTTTTTAATATTTTTGTTTTTCCATCGCCTCCTCTGGTTTCCTGTTGGCCTGGTCTTAAAGCCGCTTGCCAAGGTATCACACAGGTGCTGTGTACTTGTCTTGTTTGCATGGTATATGTGCTACTAATATTATAAACGCATAAGCAAGTATGGGTGGATGTTGGTTACGCAGCCGGTGGCCCATTGGCGGGGTGATCGGAGGGCAACGCATCTACGTAACAATTATGCCAATATCCATGGGCGTCGGTGGACATCAAAAAGCTCCGATTTCTCGATTGCCCTCTTATGTTATAAAAAAACTGTTTCACTGGACTACTGAATGGATTTTAATGAAACTTTACAAGAATAACTTTTGTCACAGTCGCGGGTAACAGCTAGTAATACATATTAGTTAGCTAACTTGAAATTAACAGCAAAACAAAACGTGTACCACTGGGTATTATTTCGTTCGAGTGTGCGTGCTGTGGGCACATATAGAACTGCCAACACGATCGGACCCGGCGCACCACTCGTGCCCACCTCCTCTGCACCCGTCCAGCCAGGATCGAGAGCGGTCCCACCATGCGTCAAGCCTTGTCGCGGCGGTGGTACTCAGTAGCCTAGGGTTAAACTTGAAACAACAAATTGAACAGAGCAACCCCCTTATAAGAAGAGGGGGCTAAGGAGCGGGTGGAGGATCGCTCTTTCTACGCCCCTTTATAGGAAGAGGAGATAATAGAGCAACGGGAGATGGCGCTTTTGCTTACTGGGCAGGGGGCGAGAATCGGAACCTCACCCCATGGCACTGTTCCAAAGTTGTACTGTTGTACTGAGCATCCCTGTTGTGGAGGAGGCGTCGGTCCCTTAGAGGACTGAATAGCTGTCAAGGCGCCCTGGCGATTTATTGTTCCGGGGCACCACACCAAAGGTGGCACTGATGGCAGTCACTGTGGTTTTTGCGGGTATTCGGCACTATTATGTGCCGCGAGCCCCACACACCACTTGACCCCACCCAGAGCCTGTGAAGACGTGTAAATGCGTATGCCACCGTCAACAAAAAAAAAGGACCAACAGCGGCGACATTAAACTACATGCAACAAAGTTGGATCACGTACCTGAAAAAAACAATTAACGCTTTTATTTTTTTAAATTCTAGGGCTATTCCTATTTTTGCGATATGAGAGTAGATACAAAAGGAATGTGCATTTTTCTAAAATTTCAAATTTTGAACAGCTCTCCTGAACTATTTGGTTTTTGTCGGTTATGCCCTATATCTTTTTAACCGTCGATATATAAATTTGGCCAACTTAAAATATAGTTAATATTTTATTTCGATTCTTGCCCAGCAAAGTGGGAATTGGTCAGATAGTTGCTTCATACATTATGTATATAGATGCGGATTCCAAAATTCTGTCGCAAAATCGTGCTACGGACAAGTTAAAGTAATAAATAACTCAAGACAGGATTTAATTGAGGAGATAACACATGTTTCATTACAAATTTGTCGTTCGAAATGGATGTTAAATTTTTGTTACAGTTGCGATTTCAATTATAAATTTATACAAAAACATTTTGCGATTTTAATACAAAAGTTGCTTAAGGCCTCACCTCACGCACTGTACTGTGCTCTGACATCTTGGCTCGCTACAGAACATCGATATCCGCTCTCTGCCCACAGTGGCGGGCAGCAGCGCCGCGTGTCCTTCTCCGTGGCGCTCATGCACGACCCCGAGCTGCTCATCCTCGACGAGCCCACGGTGGGCGTGGACCCGCTGCTGCGCCAGTCCATCTGGAACCACCTGGTGCGCATCACCAGCTCCGGGGACAAGACGGTCATCATCACCACGCA
The DNA here is from genome assembly GCA_017140195.1 of Eumaeus atala. Taxonomy (NCBI): domain Eukaryota; kingdom Metazoa; phylum Arthropoda; class Insecta; order Lepidoptera; family Lycaenidae; genus Eumaeus; species Eumaeus atala. Next base: position 526,346 of record JAFELO010000182.1, on the reverse strand, counting down.
TTACATCGAGGAGGCCCGCCAGGCACATTGTGTGAGTATTATATCAACGTGACATTACATCGAGGAGGCCCGCCAGGCACATTGTGTGAGTATTATATCAACGTGACATTACATCGAGGAGGCCCGCCAGGCAGATTGTGTGAGTATTATATCAACGTGACATTTCGTCCTAGCCGACTTTCGACTCTGAGGTTATTAGAAATTGAAAAGTGTCAATAACACTTTTGTCCAGCTCGGGACTTGAGCCCAGGACCTCCAGACTGTGGTCTAACATGCTTACCACTAGTCCACGAGGCAGTGAGCTAAAATCTACTTTGTACGTCCGCCACTGATCTGCATACAATTCGGGTATATAGATAACTGATAGTGTACGCTGCTGTGCCACTTTTACCAGTGCCTCTCTTTATGAATATGAACTTAATTACAGCTTAGAACACTTACGTATCAATATTCTGATGGATCACAATTTTTAATTTAAAACTGCACCTCAGCCTGGTGCGTGCGACAACAACTTAACAATACAACTTGTTCGCTGACTGCTCAGACGTATCCTATATTGGGACACGTGTCTTTATGTAATTTAAGGAACCGTGAACCTCAGCATAACGTTGTGCTATCTCTAGATCGGGCTAATGAGGAGCGGGCGTCTGCTGGCCGAGGAGTCTCCGCAGGCGCTGCTCGCAATGTACAGCTGCATCTCCCTGGAGGACGTCTTCCTCAAGTTATCCAAGAGACAGGGTAAGCTTGCGGAATTTCGAAGTTTACACCTAAGTAACTATTTAAGTCATGCGCTGTGAGTGTGAGTATGAGGTGTCTTGTAGTGCGAAACAGTAACGGCCGTAACACCAGTGAAACGTTCTCAAGATCACTAACAGATTTCTACGAGTCTTATTTTGAATAAAATTATTTTTGTTCAAAATAAGATTCGTCTTCACTTACTACACAGACACTCAGTTCTTCACGCCAGTTCCCCTATGGGGTAGGCGGAGGGAACGGAGTGCCACATACCACGGACCTCACATACCAGCCTCGCCTCCTCCACATTCCTAGCTCTCTTCGCACAAACCCGCCGGTTGCGAAGAGTCCGGACACCTTCAGACGGTACCCGATCAATCCGATCATGAGATGTCAGTCCTGGTCATGATATCTCCATCGTGCCACATTCACACTGTAATATTTGATTTAATTTGCACATATTACGCTCTGTTTAAACTCCTTGCACATCATTATAATTAGTATTTGGCCGGTAATGAATGTAGTTACGTGTGTCGTGTTGAGAAAGACTTGTGGAGATGGTGCGGACCACGGCGTTACATAACCCGACGTGTGGCCGGCACGTAACACACCAGCGCCTGCCTCAGGCTATTGCAGCATTGCTGTGGTATCCGGACATGACCGCGGAGCCCCTGCGAATCTAAATGAGGGATTTGATGGCTATACTGTCGCGTTTTGTGTACACTCTACTTTGTAATGGAGTATGAACTTATGACTCATTACCATAATCCTACTCATATTATAAACGCGAAAGTCGCGTTGTATGTATGGATGGATATTTGTTACTATGACACGTAAAAACTACTGATTTGATGAAACTTGGCAATGTTGGAGCTTATGTACCAGCATAAAATATAAGCGAGAAGAGTTAGTGGCATGCTGCATAGGAGGAGGTAGAGCCATGTGTGGTGCATGACACCACCTCCTCCTATGCAACGGAATTGGGCCGGCACGACCGGAGAGGTACCTCTCGCTGACATAATACCGCTGTAAAGAGACATCTACGGTGTCGGGTTTTATGCGATTTGTGAGTAGCCGGTGGCCCATTCGGGGGCGGAAGGTTGGCTACACATCGGCATAGTAGTTATGTGGATGTTCATGGCCGTCGGTAGTCGTAAAGAGACTCCGATTGCTTGTTTGCCCTTCTTTTCTATAAAATAAGAAATAGCTATAGAAATACGAACCTTTCTCGTGGTTCTGTCTGTGTCAATACGGACGAAGTCGTGGGCAACAACTAGTTATTATTGTAAATATTTAAGACTTCTATTATATAGCTCATTTTAGACAGCTCCTCAGGTATTGTGGTCTTTAGCTACTTACTCAATCCCGTCCCGTCTACTTCCAGGGCAGGCCAACCAGGCGGTGGAGTTGAACGTGTCGGGTGGAGGCCTAGGGCTGAGCAAGACGTGCAGACGGGAGGAGGCGCCGTACGCGGCGGAGGACGCGCAGGTGGTGGGCCTGAACTTCCATCAGAGTAAGGAGGTGTTGATCGTAGACCACAGCTCCAACACCAACGGCGACGTGAGTATCTGAGGATCCGGGCCTTTTTCATCACTTTTTTATATAGTAGGGGACAAATGAGAAGTTGCATTTTGATTCTACTGCAATCGATAGCCGTTATGTAGTCGTGTTGCCCTCCGCCCCTACCCCTGGGCTGGGGCCAAGTGTGAGTTTCCACACGAAACGCGATAGCATAGCTGCCACTTTATGATGTGCACGTGAGGAAGGTATCGCCCCGGTTGTGCCGCAGGGCACACCTCTTACAATATGGAAGGGCGAACGTAATGATTTATCGTTCAAACATGTCTTGGCTCACCGACTTCTCTCTACATCTAGAATGTATTTGATAACATCATAGCATTGGAGCCCGAGGCGTCTCTCCTGCTATAAGGTCCCCTCGTGGTTGCCGAGGTTTAGTGGAAAGCATGTTTGGCCACTAATCGTTTGAAGTCCCGAGTTTGAGTCAGTCTCGAGTCGACCAAATAGTGTTGCTAAGAAAATTTAGTTTCTAATAATGTTGGAAGAGAAGTTTGAGAAGTTGCATCGGGCATTCTTCTGCAGCCATTTCGACCTGCCGTCCCATCGGAACAAGAGAAGTGAAGATGAGGAAAGAGAGAGTGCCGTTGTGTCTGCGGCAGACACTGCACTTCAATGTCCGTGTGGCAAATTCTATGGAGATGGCCCCCGTTGCCGATGTTTGGCAGGTTCAAATTACACCCGTGATGACGATTTAAGAACTTGTGTGTCTGTTCCCAGCTGCCCGGGAAGATGACCGAGGCGGCGACGGCGGACTGCGCAGACTGCGGGGACTGCTTCAATGTAGGCGCTCATCACTTTAAACTTGAAACGAACGACAATCCGCAGGGGACGCGATGTCCCTTTATAATCCGCAGGGGACGCGATGTCCCGTTATAATCCGCAGGGGACGCGATGTCCCGTTATAATCCGCAGGGGACGCGATGTCCCGTTATAATTCACCCCTACTTTGATTTAACTTTAACCTAACTTTGAGGCAACCTAAACCTCACTTTAAGCTAGTTGTGCTTGCAACCTCAAACCTCTGAGATCACGGAGCGCAGTAGTTTACTTCCTTTCAGATAATTTTAGTCACACTTTGAGCTAGCTGTAATTTCGCTTTAAAATAGCTTTAATGTCACTTTGAGGTAAATTTAACGTCGCTTTGAGATTACTTTAACGTCACTTTTAGCTAACCGTAACGTCCTTTGAGCTAACTTTGACCTCTTACCTTCCAGTTCACGACGCGCGGTAAGATCAAGGCGCTGGTACAGAAGAACTTCCTCCGCATGTGGCGCAACATCGGCGTCATGCTGTTCATCTTCGCGCTGCCGGTGACGCAGGTCATACTGTTCTGTCTGGCCATAGGCAGGGACCCCACGGGACTTAAACTGGTAAATTATACGCCAATAAACCTTTCTGGTGATTCTGGATACCCTTAAATATGTGTAAACTAACCTATGCCACCTTCTGTTTTTTACCTTTCCATGCTCACACTCAATGTAGCTATAGCGCGACGGTGAAATTGTTCAGCGCCTCACTCACATTTATCGGCAACTTTTCAACTCATCCATTTTTATAACCCGTCAGGCGATAGTAAACCACGACGTACACGTAATCGACGGTTACTGTCCGTACAACACGAGCTGCTCCATGAAGAACCTCTCCTGCCGCTACCTCGCGCACCTCAAGAACCAGTCAATCATCAAGGAGTACTACGCGGACCTGGACAGCGCCATCGGGGCGGTGAAGGACGGGGAGGCGTGGGGAACGATATACTTTAATGAGAACTACACGGATTCGCTCGTGGCCAGATTAGCTCTTGGTAAGTTGCATTTTTTTTTAACTAAAAAAAATTGTATTCCTGAGGGAAAGACTTATCAAAGGACACAATCAAAGGTTCAAATTTTGCTGTCAAACCTGGAGACACAAAAGTAACAGTGGTGGGAAAATGTGGCGGTAAGAAAACTTAAAAAAAATAACAAATGGTGAAGTTTATTATGATGGACGAAAAGGTTTCTCTCGTTCCCTCCCGACTACTCTACTTTTACTCCTTTGTCTTTGCATATAATACAAGGTGCTATGGTTTTATAAGTCAGAAAGAGACAACGCTACAACATTAACAAGCACGTGATTATGGCACATCGACCGGTATGACCAACACATTTCATGATATACAACATGTTGCTTTATATTGAATATGGGTGGGTGTGTGTGTGTGTGTGTGCAGCGGACACGGCCGACAACGAGACGATCGAGTCGTCGGAGGCACAGGTGTGGCTCGACATGTCCAACCAGCAGATCGGTCTCATGCTCAACCGAGACATACAGTTCTCCTACCGGGACTTCGCCAAGGTCAGTTGTATTAACGTGTCTGCCTTAATGTACTTAAGAATACTTAAGAAATAGAAGGGGGCTAAAGTTGAACCTTGAGTTACTCCATTGTACAAGTACTGGGCCTGTGTGTTTATTTCATAAATTTCGACACGATGTTTTCTGTTTGCGAGGTAACTTGTTATCCAGTCAGTGGTAAACCCTCTAAATCTTTGGGTATATTTAAATTCTATTTTGCAAGACAAATAGGATGCCTTCGTTGGATCTGAGTTTTTAGCATTCAGTGCTAAAACCCAGACCTGACCTGGCCTAAATGACGAAGGCTGTGGCGTTCCACAAGGAAGTGTGCCTATTACGCTCTACATTAATGATCTTTCTGACATTTGTAATGACATATACACGCTATTTGCAGATGATATTTCCGTAATAATTAATTAATATTGACATGGAATTAAATAATTCGATAACAAATGTAATAGACTGGTAAAATAATAACAATTTAAATGTAAATTTCGGCAAAACAAACTATATGCAATTTAAAAACTTTGCTACTGAACCGAAAAACTTAAATATAGCATATGGAAAAGATATAATACAAAAATCTCATCAGACAAAGTTCTTAGGTATATATATCGATGAAAGCCTAAACTGGAAGTGGAAGTTATGTTAGTGGCAAAGTCAATAGTTTTGTATATGTCTTATATAGACTGAGACAAATAACTTCTCTACCAACTGTTCTTGGTGCCTACCATGGTTATGTAGCCTCGGTGTTTAGATACGTACGAGTGTTGTGCGGTAACTCGGTCGATATCGAAAAAGCTTTCCCGGCACACAAAATGTATCAGAGCAACACAGATTGCTCTGAACCATGTAAGGCCACTACTCAAAAACTTGGGATTTTGCCTCTTCCGTGCATGTACATATATGGGTTAGTAAATTTCTTTAAAACGCACTACACTCATTTCAAAGAGGCACGTAGCATATATCCACGAAACACGAGAAATCCTGACCGACTAGTACTGGAAGTCGTGCCAAGAACGGCACAGTTTCATATAAGTTATCAAGTAATGTGCAGAAAAGCTTACAATGCTATACCAGGTGTCATAAAAGCGTTACCATATAACCGTATACCAAAATTTAAAAAAGAAATCATAAAATGGCTTAAAATTGACGACCGGCTGGATCAGTTGGTGACGTGTGTTTGTAAGTCCGCGTGTTACGCCAGAGGTCGCGGGTTCGGATCCCGCCTAGGTCATTGATGTTTATATGTGTATTATATGTATTGCTATAATAAAAATCTTAAATATATAAAATTTCTTAAATTTACAAAAAATATTAAACATATTTCCGTCAAGTACCTGTAACACAAGTCCTTACGGTACTCAAAACAGGGCTAGGCTAACGTGGTATAAATTAAAATAAAATAATAACTTTTATTAAACTGGCGAATTTTTAAGCTAACTTATGATATTGTGGTATTTTATTTAATTTTTTTTCTGAATCTTACTTATTGAATATTGTTATTTTAAATTATTGACATTTTATGACATTTTATTAGGTTTAATTACTATCATTGTTTTATAGACTAACGAATTTTATTGTCACTTTTATGACACTGGTAACCTAATTGATTTAACATTTTAATCCATTATTTAATAAATGTAAATTTATTTTTTAATTAATTTTTTTTGTTTAATATTTAGTTATGTTTGCATACTATTTATAAGTTAAAAGGGTTAGAAACAATATAAAAAAACCAACACCCACTGTGTACCACTTTTACAGCAAATAAATGATTATGATTAGGATTTTTTTTTTATTTTGTCATCTCCTGAAAAGTTAAAAACAACATTTTGCCGCTGATCTGAACTTATTTTACGCATAGAAATTCTTTTTGTATACTGTATGTATATTGTATGGTGCACACAACATACTACGTTGTGTCTAAACTTATGTTTAAATGCTGATTATTTACCCGACGCTCTCTTCCTGCCCCCCAGAACCTGCTAAAGACGTGCAAGTACAACGAGAAGGTGGGCGACATCCCCATAGACTTCAAGGACCCCATCTACGGCGACAACAATCCCTCCTTCACCGATTTCGTCGCGCCTGGCGTCATACTCACGTGAGCAACGCACAAATTGTAACGCGGGCAAGCTTGGGTTATGCTTTTTACGGTTTAACCCTGACGCTATGCTTAGTTTATCAGCTTTCCAGACACAGATTCCAGGCATCATTAAGATTTGCAGAACTTTCCACAAACAAGTGCCGTGTCGGCATTTACACAAGTAATTCTTTAAACCTTGATGTGCGGATGTATATGGTCGCGTGTCCACAGGATCGTGTTCTTCCTGGCGGTGGCGCTGACGTCCTCGGCGCTCATCGTGGAGCGCACGGAGGGGCTGCTGGACCGCTCATGGGTGGCGGGCGTGTACCCCGGGGAGATCCTGTTCTCGCACGTGGTGACGCAGTTCGTGGTGATGTGCGGGCAGACGGCGCTGGTGCTGCTGTTCATGATCCTGGTGTTCGGCGTCAAGTGCAACGGCAACATCGTGTACGTCATCATGCTCACGCTGCTGCAAGGTACGCTGTTGGTGTGCGCCCAGAAGAACGCCCCAGAATGATGCAGACCGTTGTCCACCTTTGGGTATCCTCCCCAATGGACGGCCTTGCTTTTACAAACCGACAACAGTCATGTCGCGCTGGTGTTATAGGAGCGAGTAGTACTCCGCGTCAGATCAATTCAGCTCCATGGCAGCAAATGCACTAGTACATGTCAACTGCAATACCCCATGCGGGAACTTATCACTTCCTACTTCGGTTTCCTACTGATTTCATAAAGAAATTAATGTGTGCTGAGGCTGAGCGCACAGTAGTTAAGCTGATGTTCTTGTAAAACAGCGATTTACGTGCAGGTTTTAACTGATAAAGTTAACACAAACATGTTGCTTATAGGTCTCTGCGGCATGTGCTTCGGCTTCGTCATCTCCGCGGCTTGCGAGCTCGAGCGTAACGCGATCCAACTGGCGCTGGGCTCGTTCTACCCCACCCTGCTACTCAGCGGGGTGATATGGCCCATCGAAGGCATGCCCTGGGCGCTGCGCTATGTGTCCCTGTGCCTGCCGCTGACGCTGGCGACCTCCGCGCTACGGTCCGTGCTGACCCGCGGCTGGCCCTTCAGCGAGCCGGAGGTGTACCTCGGCTTCATCTCTACACTCATCTGGATTGCGTTGTTCCTGGTCGTGACGCTCACCATACTGAGGTTCAAGCGCGGCTAGTGATGTGACGGCTGGGTCGTGATGGAGCCCTCTACTGATACGAATTTCTTGATATAATATTATATTTAAAAAGTGTTAGAAGGTGACGTACTAGAGAATAAGATTATTTCTCAATGTTTCTAATCAATTTTCAATTCAGGACTTTAACAGATTCTGCTCAAAAACTTATTCAATATATATCATACATTAGTAATATTCTATCTAAATTGGGTTTGTTGAACAAAGTTTATTTTAAGATATAAAAAGATTTTTAGGTTCGACAGTAGAGGTCACGGTCGCGAAGATGTTAGCCTCTAGTACTAATAATTGTTAGTCGAAGTGTAAATATTAGAGTATTTATGATTAGTCCCCTGCGGGACCTCACCGGTATGGGTCTTTGATAAGACAAATGTTACCATAGATTAGGATGGTGCCATATCGATATTCTCTCCGATCGATTTTAGTTTGCAAAATTATCGATACCAAAATCCGTGAAATCGACCATCACTATTGTGAAGCGCGCCATCTGTTATTAAGAGTTAATAACTGTAATACTGAAGTAGCTGTAACGTTAGGTTTAGTTGTGAAAGGAATTTATCGTAACCTGAGTGCGGATAGTCCATTTAGGATAAGTGTATTTTTACCACAATGTTATATATGAGTATATATTTCTATGTATCAGTGTAAAAATATTTTGTTTAGAAATTTCTAGGACAATTACTAAAGGTGATTATGGTGTGGTAGTACTTCTTTTAAGTTTGACATTTCTGCTCAATAGCGTAACGTGTGTATATTATAAAAAAACATTTTGTAAAACATGGACCACAATTTTGTGTTTTGTCAAGACTAAATAACTAGATAGTTTTTTTGATAAAGAATTCTTGATTGTCTAATTTGCCAACCTTTTTAATAATTTGTCATTAAATTAAATACAAGTATTATAGATTATAAACGTAGTGCCACTAGCGCGCTCTCCGAATTTTACCAAATGTTTTTGTTAATATGTTCGTTGATGCAAATCTATTTATAAGTTTGTCTTACGTGTAGTGTGGCGTGGGCGTCGAGCGAGAGTCAGACTGTGATTGTTCTTGCTAGCATTGACATTTTTGTAATGACAACTAAAATAAAAGTATACCAAATTATTTGCCTTTTCTTATAATAGTGCCTCACACAAACTCTTCAATATATAAAACTTTATACTACACCCGTCTTAGCTTAGCTGGAAGTATAGCGAATTTTAATAAATTAAATATTCAATGGAGCAATGAGCAAATAAACACTAATTTTATTGATAAAAAAAATATCCCTGTCATATGTACTGCAACACTGGAATTTTTAAATTATACAAAAGCGTTTGTTTCCTATAGTTTGGTACCAATGAGAGAGTGCTATTACTAAGGCTCCGCTACCCGTCCGTCTGTCACCAGGTTGCATCTCATGAACCGTGATAGACAGATGATTTCTAGACAGATGACTTATTACGTTTATTTTCTAGACTTTATGTAATTTTGTTAATTTAAATTGCTTGTTTGTGTCGTGTTTGTGCGTCAGCTTTTTAGCGGAACTTTCCACTTTACAGTAGTTTTCGCAATTGATGAACCTCCCGACCCCGCGGAGGTTGTGCTTCACACGTCCCTACGTTATTAAAAATGAATATAGAAATCGAGAATAGGCGCATGCGTCTAAATTCAGACGTAACTCCAACTTCTAACCCAAAAAGAAATGTTGCCAATCCCCATAATATGACTTCCTCTATCCAACTAACATACTCAAATCTGGAATTTGAGAAGGAGAATAACCGGGAATACTGGTTCCCTTCATGATGTCGGACCTTTTATTGTTCACATTTCCAATCAAGAGCTAGAGCCTAACTCGGGTGCACCTCCTAGAGCCATTTGGCCAATTCCTTTTCAAAAATAAGGTTCAAAATGTAATATCGGTTGGGGTAAAGCGTATGGGATGGAAATGGAAATCTATCGAATTTATCCATCCATCGAATTCCCAGCTCCATCTACATGTACCAACCAATATACCCATATATTGGTTCAATTCCGACGTACAGTGTTACACAAATGGAGAGGGTGCGAACCATTCCTACCGAGTGGTATATGGAGTATGTGGTTGTTACCGAGTGGCCTATGGAGGATGTTGGTCTCCCCAATAGTAGTACGGGCAGGATTTGGCAAGGCTGTTAAGGCCCGAAGACTAAGCACATAGTCATTTAACGACTATACCAAGTTGGATTCCTACTCAATCGGTAGTTCTAACTAAAAACCGGGACAAAAATTGCCAAAGAAACGTATTTCCGTAATTCTCTTCACGTGGAAACCCGACATACAATGCAATCTATGCTGTGGATATGGTCACATCAAATCTCAGTGCAGATCAACGCCTAGATGCTACAAGCACGACGTTGATACATGTGACCTGTTCCGGCTCTCATCAAGACGACCGATTTCCTGCTACTCGCATCCATCCCGGACAGGCTCCTGCACGGAGATCGTCGTCCCGCCTGGTGAACGGTCGACCAACACTTCGTTTAATATTAACTATTATTTCTTCTTTTACCATTAATAATTTTTGCCTCCTGGCTTAGTGATACCGGGCTACCGTACAAGTTTTTAAATACACTCGCTAGCTTCATAATACATATAAAAGCAATGGCCTACGGCCTGATTCAGTGGAACTGTTGGAGCATCAAAAATAGAAAGTAAGACATTTTTTTCAGCTCAGACTAATGAACCTCTTTGCAGTTTTTAGACATGGCTGAGATCGGGATCCCATTTCGGAGTCTGGGGCTACTCCTGTCTCGGGGACGATAGAGCTGATGGCAAGGTTGGTGTTGCTATTCTTGTTCCTGGCGTTACTACTTATTCTTCTATTCCTTTTCCTTCTCATAACATAGATTTTAATATAGTTGGTATTCGAACTATGAATATATACTTCCAGTCCAAATCCAACAATATTATTTGAATTTGATACCTTTATTTAATCTCCACCTATATTTATTCAATATACATTGAAGTCACCCAAAAGTATGCACCACACCAACTAGTGTGGTGCATATCTTTGGGTATATTTTATATCTCATGCGTGTCTGTATTTCCGTGATCAAATTTCTCCAAAATTTCTTAGTATTATCGCCTATCTAAATCTAATAATCCTAAATGTTTAGAGTATACCCAATCCATATATTTGGATTGCAAAGCATATGTGCTGGTGGACAGCAATATATTGCCCTGGTTAAAGTTAATATTGGCGTTAGGCAGGGTAGTGTGGTGTCAGGTCACCCATTTATTCTATATCTGGATAAGTGTATACAGGGATTGAGCTCTCTAAATATGGGAATGCGAATGGGTGATTTAGTGGTGAACTGCCTGCTTTATGCAGGTGATGCAGTTCTTTTAGGTTCCACTCCATCTGAGCTACAAACACTAATCACAATTATGAAAGATAATTGTGAGAATATAGGCTTACAAATGAATGTGAACAAAACTAAAGTTTTAGTATTTGAAAGGGAAACCAGAACAGACGTAAGAGTGGTGGTAGATGACGAAGTGTTGGAGCAAGTGAATGAATGTGTATATCTTGGTTGTGTTTTTAGCAGGGATAGAAGGTGCACAGCAGATGTCAACGGAAGAGTGTGGAGCGTTAGGGAAATTGTCTAAAAGCAGGTTTGAGCCACGGTGCCCGGCTTGCCCTGCATGACTATGTGCTAATGCCAACGTTATTGTATGGTAGTGAGAGTTGAGAATGTCTGAAAGTGTATGAAAGTAGGATAAACGCGGTCGACATGAGGTCGTTGCGAAAAATATGTGACGTAACCTTCGGCGACCGTGTGCGCAATAATGAAGTGAGAGAAAAAGTCGGTGTAAAAATGAGGTTCACAAAGCGGATATACAATGCGAATGAGAAAGGACGTAAGTACCGAGGCAGACCAAGACTGACATATCTTGACCAAATTGATCGTGCTCTGTTCGAACATGGTGTCTTCAAGTCGTGTTCAACGTTCGCAACGGGCGTGTCCGTATGAGACAGTATTGAATGTGGAGGAGGCAAGGCAGGTATGTAAGGATCGAGATGTATGGCATTCTGTTCTCTCCGCCTACCCCATTAGATACCTGGCGTAAAGATGTGTTGTTGTTGTGTAAAAAAAATGTTCACACTCTACTGAGATATTTAACGATGCCTCAAAATTATCAAAAGAAGGATTTGTTGGATCTGCAGTCTGGACTCCTAAATCTTACGTAGTGTTAAATTTTGAATTATGTCAGCTTTCATCATTTTTCACGGGCGAACTCTTGCCTATTTGTGAAGCACTATCTTACACATAACTTCATCAATTACACAAACCTGTTATACACTCGGACTCACAGTTCGATACAAGCAATGTTCTAACCAATTAAATCAGAATCCAAATCTTAGTTATTTAATCATTCTTGTACACGAAAGTTTATTATTTATTTAGTCTTTAAAACAAAGCATTCGCTATTGAAATGCACAAAAGCCAAACTGATATGGATCTCCGGTCAGTGAGGTATAAAGGGTAATGAAGACGCAGATTACTATGCTAGAGGTTTACACCTGGAATTTTGAGTCAACATAGATTTTACTCGACCTCCTGTCTCTTGCCAAATCTCGTATGATCTCAGACTGGGGTGTACACTGCTCCCGCACGTCTCCTACTAAGGGAAACACTAGGCGCGCATCCAGTATTCTGTATTAGTAACCCTATGGTTTTTTAAATACCACGATGTGAGCAAATTGGTTACCTAACATGGCTGGGGCTCATTTACTCCTGTTTTCTCGATTTGTGAATGCAGATTGTATGATGCCACTTCAGATCACATATTTTTTCATGTATATATATAGGTACTCCTATATATATACATGATATATATATATATAGGAGTGGTAGACTTTCGTACATATTTCGTTAGGCAAAACTGGAACCGAACTTGTTTCCTCACAATAAATCCAAATCTAGAATAAGTTCACTCAAAACTCTGATATTGGCATATCAAAAAAAAAAAAGGAGCCAACGCAGGAAAAATAAAATAAAAGTGATTCTCGTAACCATTATGTAGGCGTGTTGTCCTCCTGCCCCTCCAGTGGAACTCCAGAAACTCTCAAACCGCACGAAACACGACAGCATGTCCAGCCTTTTATGGCAATAAGATGTGAGTAACAGGTACCACCCCAGCCACGCCGGCCCAATACCGCAGCAATGCAGCATGTCACTGCCTAATACTAAACCCAATGAATAAATAAATGAAAGACAAATAGAAATATAAACAGTTTAATGGCTTGAACTTTACTTTAGTCACGACTTCTTCGTCAAGATTTCACTAATAGCCTTCTTCTTCTTTTGCCCTTTGTCAAACTTGTTTTTCTGGAAAAAAAGATACAATGAATAATAAAAATAATCAAAAAATGATTTGTCTTCTATTTTAATGATTCACACATTTGTTATATTTTTATCTTTGGGTAATTGATGAGTGAGTCTCAAAGCCGTCCGTATAAACGATGTGTACATGTCAAATTATGCACTTCGTAATGATAACTTAAACACATGCGCGTAAGCTTGAAATTATAAGGGAATATGTTTAAATTTAGCACACTTTTAAATAGATTCTGCATTGTAAAAACAACTTATGTTAGGCTGACCAGCCTTGTGGGGCGAAGCCAATTGAACCGAAGAGCTCTTTGTAGTCCTCTTATAAGGGCAGGAGGAGGCGCCGCTCGATGTGCACCACTTATAAGAAGAGGTGGCTCAAGGGCAGGAGGAGGCGCCGCTCGATGTGCACCACTTATAAGAAGAGGTGGCTCAAGGGCAGGAGGAGGCGCCGCTCGATGTGCACCACTTATAAGAGGAGGTGGCTCAAGGGCAGGAGGAGGCGCCGCTCGATGTGCACCACTTATAAGAAGAGGTGGCTCAAGGGCAGGAGGAGGCGCCGCTCGATGTGCACCACTTATAAGAGGAGGTGGCTCAAGGGCAGAAGGAGGCGCCGCTCGATGTGCACCACTTATAAGAAGAGGTGGCTCAAGGGCAGGAGGCGGCGCATTTGCGCACGGGGCGAGGGGCGAGGGGCGAGGATGAGAACCTCATCCCATTGCACTGACCAAACGTTGTTGTGGTTGTCTTGTAGTGCGGCGCAGCCCCATCTGTTTTTGTGGGTATTCGGCACTATGATGTGCCGCGAGCCCCACAGACCACTGGATCCCACCCAGGGCCAGTGAAGTCGAGTAAATGCGTTTCCCCGAGTCAACAAAAAAAGGGTTGACATGGATGCTTTAGAATAACACTTGAGCATGAAATTGTACATCTTCTATTTTTGTAAATCAATGGTTTGGCATATGTTTTTACTTAGTCAGTACTTATTGCCTATTGGCTCGCACAAATCGTAAAAATCTCAACAGCATAGCAATCGCTATTGTTATGTGACCACTTTACTTGTTGGTGGTGGAGACTTCCCTCTCCAGGTCAGTGCCACTGCAGGCTGTGTGTGATACCTCTCACAGGAGGCCCTGCTAGGGTCACATACCTTTTTCTTCTCTGCAGTCATGCCCACAAACTCCTTCCTCTCTTTCTTTTCTCTCGGTTGATTTATACCTCGAGGACGCTTGTTTGGAGGACCGCCGTCACCTTTCTCCTGTAACAGACAATTTGCTGCATCTGTAAATGAAAGCTGGTGAAGTTCCCACCGAGGTATAGCATTGTAAAATAATATAATTGACCAATTTTATAGGTATATTGTAATTACAGTATAACTACTTTTATGGAGTCTACTATTACTTATTGTATGGCAGTTTATTTATTTAAGTAGCCCGACGTTTCAGCAGCTTACAGCAGCCGTGGTCACGGACGGCGGATGTATTTTGTAAGTTCAGTGCATAATTTCATGACTCTACATCAATAGCATATCATTACAGCTTCATCATTCTACACTCTCTCAGGAGTGCTTCAGAACATGAGTGCTTCAGAACAGTCTACACAGCTAAGTATTCATTATTCCGATTAAACGACAGAACTCCCAAATTTGGTTTTTTCTGTATTGTGAGATAACACATACAAGCACTACTAAACTGCAGTTGTATCTTTCATAGTAAGTCAGCTCAGCTTAGTGACATGGGATGATGTCTAAGCAACTCAGCCAGGTCCTTGTCAAGCGCTTAGGACAGATGTATTCCCAGTCAGCCTGATACACATGTCAATACTGTAATGACTATAGGTTCCAGAAGACTAATTCTAAAAATTTTACATACGTCTTTCTGTCTTTTAGCAATCCGTCTACTCGCTCCTGTATTTTCATTCTTCTGTCCTGGAGGAAATTTACGACTTTGGTTTGCAGCAGCTAGGAATCCTTTTGTAGGCCGTCTTGCCCTGTTCTTCTGTTCAGTTAGTGTACATCTCTTTACCCTTAGTATTCTATTCTTTATCGTCAGATCCTCCTCAGATAATGCCAGAGCAAGTTCCACTCCATCTTTGGATGCAAAATTGACATATCCGAAACCTACAAACAGAGAAATCAGAATAGAAACATAGAATATAATGTAGGCCAAATTCTACACAATAACCAAATGAATAAGTAATAATTTTAATCCTAAATATATATATAATAATAATTTGTATCCCCTCACAATACAATTACTTATTCATACCGAACACTCGAGTTAGGCCAACAGCTAGAAAATTATTATGAATGCATGGTTAGCATTTGCGAGGTTTATAGAATCTGATCTGAATGGTTTGTTTGAAGTAGGATATTGGGTACAAGTTTCACTAAGAGACATCATAGTAATACCATGTATGAAACATACATATGATATGTGTTACTCAATCACAACTTAATTTACTAACTACATAAACTAGATTTCGGTAAAATATAAGTGATATAGGAACCAGTAATAAAATGTTTTCAGTCATTATAGTTATACAAAATAAGTTACCTTTCCCAGCATTAGTCTTCCTGTCTCTCACAATTCTTACTGAATTAATTTCTCCACACTTTTCAAATTTCGCCCTGAGGGTTTCATCTTCCAGGGCGAAAGGAATGTTGCCCACAAACACGGCACATTTAGGGTCATGAAGGGAACCGGTTGTGTCACTCCGAGTCACCCTCAAGTGACGTTCATTGAGAACCGTATTGTTTGCAGAGAGAGCCTGGAAATTAGTATAATATAGATGGTTAAGTGTGCATAATACAAGGGAATTAATAATTTTTATGTTATTCTAGATTGTTATATATACTACTCAAAACAAAATAAGCGCCACTAAGATTTTTTGATGTATCATGAAAATAATAAAGACATTAACTTGTTTAACTTATGTAACTACAAAATAATGTTATTGATTAAAATATAGGCTAAATATAATAAAAATAATGATCATGAATTGTTTTTTTATGTTCATAATAAAATTGGCCATTGTGAATGAAAATCATGAACAAAAGAAATCACCAGAAAAAGACAAACTACTTCTTCACGTTCTTGTCACTTTTGTTTCTTCTTTTTAATAACGAGTATGCCCTCCTCTCTATAATCCCCCAGTTCTAATACTGACGGGAGAATCTTAATCGGTTTGGATGTTGAAACCTGCTCAGAGGAATTCGTACAAATCCTCGTCTTTACGCTTCCTGGTCTTCGTGTAATCGATTACGTATAGTATAATCACTGACACGTGTACCCGTTGTCAGCCGTAGGTGGTGTTGTAACTTAAGGTCCGTTACTGTACGATCACGACAAGCACTTAGTTGGATGTACCGATCCTCATGAGTCGTTGTTATGCAAACTCTACCTAAACCAGGTCTCCTGGCAACACTGCCAGTGTCATGGAAGCGATTCCATACATTTTGGACAGTTCTTCGAGAAAAACCCAACTAACCCACATAACGCTGAGAACGTCCTTCTTGAATCATAGGTATGGCTCTGGTTGCTGTAATTGTATCCATGTGCCTTCGTACTGGTGGCATGATTAACGCGAGATGATCAAAGAATCGATTAAAATTGAAAAAGTAATACTTTTTTTCTAAAATAAACGAAACAATCAAAGAAACACATAAGAATAACATCTAATATTTTTTTTCTTAAAATGATGGCGAATACTTTCAAATTAGGAACATGAACACATGAAATAAAAAAGGCATAAAAGAGATCAAACACTAATATAACACATAAAGACTAACAAACATACATACAATGCATTTTTAATAACAAATAGGACTACTAAACAGTAGGAAAGAATGAACATTTATATGTTTTAATATTTAATCAGAGAAGCATACAGCATGCAATCTCTAGTCGAGATAGTGCCTGCCTGTATTGTAATCAAAATGAGCACAACTAAGGAAGCATGTTTGTCGGAAGCAATACAGACAGCTATGTTGAAGCATATTGTGCAGTTTGAATGATGTAAGATTTGGGTTAGAAGTTAAGATGATTGTGATATATGGCACTCCATTTTCTCTGCTACTCCAATAGAGAACTGGTGTGACGGTATATTTTTTTATGTTGAATGATGATGATTTTGTAACTAGTCGTAGTAAAATTTGTCTCATTTGCCTACTTCAGACTCTTTTTTTTTAACTATATATTTATTCATTGCTACCACTTGTAATACTTTCCATTTCCCATTTTTTTTCCCATCCCTATCTACTGCTAGATCATCTTTCCTGCTTCAGATAAGATAAGATTATGTAAACATAGTCTTTGCCATTTTATTAAACATGAAATGGAGAAATTTATTCAGTATGTGTGTAGGATAGAGGAATGGATAACATTATATTTAACCTTTTCAGCTGAAGCAGCATTGGCGAACTTAACATACACGTTGACTGTACTTCTGTCAGGGTGCAGGTCGCTCTTGATAACAGCCATCTTAGGAGTCACACTCGCATCTTTTACAGGGACTGTACGAATTCTGTAAAATAAATTAAATTTGATACTAAAATGTAACTAGCCAAGAAACACCATTTTCCACTTTCATTGCACTTGAGACAACCATACATTTAATATTATAGTCCACAAAATGTCATATTCATTGTGGTTTCATTATCATCATCTCCTGTATTGGTCCATCTTCACCATGAGGGATTCTTCCCATCTGGTCAAATGTTTTGAAGGAAACTTATAGTGATGGAACCAGCTATTGTTTATTCCCCGTATTTTGAATAGAAAAATATGGCCACTTATAGTTAAGGAGTATCAAGTTTCACTCACCTGACTGTTTCAATTGTACCAAATTCACTAAAAATTTTCTTTATCTCTTTCTTACATTTCTTGTTGAAAGGAACATTGCCTACAAATATAGTACGTTTAATTTCATCATCAGTTACGGGTTCACGTTTCTTCTCTTCAATTTTTTCTTTCTTTACTTCTTCTTTATCTTCTTCTTCTGAGCTCTCTTCTGGTTCCAATGCTTTCTTGTTCGCTTCATCATTTTCAGATTCCACATTGTCATCAGAGTCATGTTCAGAATCTGTGTCTGCCTCAGTAATTGCATTTGGATTTACATGATCTTCATCCTCAGAATCTGATAACTCTTCTTCAGGTTCTGTTACTTTAGTGGGAACAGCTCTTGATTCATTAACTATATTTGATTGATTTTTATTTTTCTTTCCCTTATTCCGCTTCTTCTGTTTCTTAGGACTTTTTGTTATATTTTGAATGACAGGTTCTTGAGGTTTCAAATTATCCTTCTTTGTTTGTTTATTAGGACTATTTGACTGATCTGTACCTTTTGCTTCTGCTGCAACTGCTTTTTGCTTTTTCTTATGCTTTTTAGTCTTTACTACTTCTGCAACAGGTATATCGGCAGATTTCAGATTTTTAGGATTTAGATTATCACTGCTCTGAATTAAAGGTTTCATTTTCTTTTGTTTCTTCGTAGGACTTGGATTTGTGTCAGTAGACATCACAGTCATGAAATTTTCAGTATTTTTACGTTTCTTATTCCTTGTTGGTGTGTTTTCGTTTCCCGTTTCTATTTTGTTGATCATAGATTTTTTAATCTTTTTAGGAGTTTTGTTCAACATCTCGATGTTATCTTTCAGGGACTCAGGGCTTAATAAACTTAAATTAACACTTGTATTTGAGTCTAATTCTATTTTTAAGTGTTTTTTAACTTTATCTGCTTTCGGACTGATGACGCTCGTGTCGTCAGTTACATCCAAATCTGGATTCTCAAATATTCTTTTCGGAGATTTTTTAACGATTGCTTTCTTCTTCTGTAATGTGGGCGATAAAAATATAGATCGATCTGCGATTTCACTTTTGGGAGTAACGTTCGGTGACGCTTGATGTTTTGTAGGGGTAAGCGCTCTTCTCAGGTGCTTCGGTCGATTAGGCGTAACGTTTCCGGATACTAAAGCTGCAACGCTGCCTACCACATATTCCATGACTTAAAATAAATATAACCTAGAACTGAAGCATTGCGGTAAGGCTGGACATCACATGGCATTTATGTCAACGTCGAATGTCAATGACTGTCATTTAAATAACGATTTATGGCGAGCGGTAAGCAAAAGAATTGAGGACCAAAGAAACATGTGAAGCGGTGATATTCGGACGTAGCCCCATCCAAAGGCGCTGCGCTTACGTCTTTTGAAAAATTTTCCCTTCAGAATCATGTTCGATAATATTTTGAAGTTAACTCCGGTCGCAATTTTTTTTGTTAACGCGGGGAAACGCATTTAAGCGCCTTCACCCGCTCTGAATGGGGTCCAGTGGTGTATAGCACTCGCGGCACATATAGTGCCCAATAACCAAAAAGATCACCGTGTGTGACGTTAGTGCCGCCCTTGGTGAGGTGTCCCGGAACAACAAATCATCAGGGCGCCTCGGCGGCTAGTCAGCCCCCTAAGGGACCAACTCCACCTCCACAGATGGGGTTGGCCCGCACTACGGGACAACCCCACCGACTTTGGGACAATGCAGTAGGGTGAGAATCCCATCCTCACCCCTTGCCCCGTGCGCAGCAGCGCCTAAGCCTTTTACGCTTAGGCACCCTCTTCTTAATAGATACCCCCTAACCGAGAACGATTCCTTCTGATCTTTCAGCCCCCTCTTCTTATAAGAGAGGTACAAAAATCACCCTCGGTTCAATTGGCTTTGCCTGGGTTCACCCCAGGCTACTAAGCCCCACCGCCACGACAAGGCCTGAACCATAGTGGAGAAACTCCAGCCGCCTGTTGCAATGCTTGTCAACGCAGTGTAATTATTTTTTAATACTAATGTCTGAAATTCCGGTATTGTTTATTGTATGTACTTTGTAAATTATTTATTATCATATGATATCACGACTTTCAGAAAAAATACAGACGTGTTTATATGAAGATAGTGGTTAGTGAGGAAGAAGCAAGATATGTTTGTAAAGATTGTGACGTTAAATTCCTATTTATTAATATGCGTTTCCTATAAAGTTTCTATTGGAATGTTGTCAGAGAGATAATATTGATAGAGAAAGGATGCTATAGTCAGTTCTATGACAGCGACAGGTCGTCTTGGAGAATAGAGAAGGAATATGTGAAAGCAGTACTTTAATTGTAAGAAGAGAGACAGAGAGTGTACTATATTTTTGTGTCTCTTGACTAAGACGGGTGCGTTTCTGATTGACTTTCCTTCTCTGTAGATGTGTCAATATAGATATATTAACTCTATGAATTTCTTAATAAAAACTAGTTTAAAGTCTATGTGGTAGTTTATTTCAATTCAGTTTACACTACATTTTTGTTAATCAATGGACGCACCACATTATTTTCCATTATTTAATGACAAGTGGCAACACTATCAAAAATTAAAATATCTTGAACACTCGAGTTAATTGAAATTCAAGTATGAAAAACTGACGCTTTCATGTGCTAGACGTTAAGAGGTTTAAAAATTGTGAAAATAAAATACTATTTGTGTCGAAGTTCTATTGTAAAAGTGACTAGTTAAAGAAGAGTTTGCCGATAAACCGTAAGTAGTAATGACTAATAACAGTGAGATATTCTATCGAGCGCCATGTTAAGCCGCCCGCCATTCCTTTTGTTTTTCTTTTTATCTAAAATAGATTTGAACAGTTGATGTTTTCACTGTACAGCATAGATACGTTTGCGATTATTTTATCTCATACACTTGCATTGTCGAGCTATACTTGTAATTGTTTAGTTTCGCTGGAAAAAGCAGTAATAGGTTATGATAAATATGTCTTCGAAGACATAGAAAAAAATGAAATTCATTGGCAAGTCTGAATCACATTGATAATCTATTATTGCACATTATCTAAAACTAATACTAACTTGCTTTATTGTTTTGGCTAAGTAAACTTGTCCGCGCTATATTTATTGTCTAGCAAAAAATCGAGGAAGTAAGTTCGCAATTTGACCATGACCTCAGTCTTAACGAAACTGGTTCATTTAAATCAAAAAGGATTTATTGGTTTTTTATTTTAATATGGCAAAGATTGATTAAACCTAGGTAATATATAATTTAACTTCTATAGATTGGTGGTATTACATGAGTGGATAATATCTACAATAAAGCCATATTGTTAAGGTGGAGCTCAATGAAGCGATCATGTGTAAAACCTGGTCAACCTGAAAATCAGTGTTGGGACTGTTAGTCCTGACTTTAAATGAGGTTTCACCTTTTTTGTGAAATGTGCTGCCATCTAAAGAGTATTCTATTTTTCTTTTTACATAGATGTACTTGCTCTCTCTCTCTCTCTCTCTCTCTCTCTCTCTCTCTCTCTCTCTCTCTCTCTCTCTTAGTGTTTTATCTCTATAATACCTATACTGTTCCTTTCTTGTATTATTGTTCTCTTTTGATGAAGTGTTCTTTTCGCAAATAAAATTATCATTTATTATTAAAATATGATGATGCGTGGAGTGAAGTAACGTGAGACAATAGTTAGAAGTACTCTGATAATCTGATACCTGATACTATACATGTCATATTTTTATAAGCAAGCAAACAAAAATTGGAATTAACTTTTTAATTCTTTACTGTTTTGTCATAAGATATCCAGTTAAATGTGCACAAAAATGCTCACAAAGCATAATATACAACACACCCACTTCAGGTCCTTTTGTGAATTGAAATAATATTAAACATTAATATTTTTAACAAGGATAGTATTTTAAATTTCTATTTTTTTTATTTTACTGTTTTTCTTTCCTTCTTGTACAATATGTGAATGGCATGAACACACATTTTATTAAAATTAGCAAAAAGCAGTTGATACTGCTGCTGCAGGCAATCATCTGATAATGATAAGTCGAAACCGGTCATACATTTAAATTGAAAAATAAATAATTGTGGAAATAGCATATAAAGTTAATTTATTTATTCAAGTGTTAACATTAATTAACATCAATAAGTGACAATACTTTCAATCAACTATTGAGTTGATACTTTTAAAAGTATTATTGAATAAAGAGCAAATCATAATACTTATGTACTGTCTGTCAAAATTTATAAAACCTACCACAATATAAATACCATCAACACATATGATGTGAGTATATACATTATATAGATGTTTCTCTAATACATTATCTATGCTAATAGAACAAAACAGGAAAATATTTGTTGAAATATATGAGATGTATAGTGTGGCATATTATGGTTAAATATAAAAAAAAACTAAACTTAAAGCCATGCACTCTAAGAGGGTTGGTGCCTTTATATAGAAAATATTGAATTCAGTAAATCTAAAATAATATGATTTGTACAGTAAATTTGTGAAACTTGGTACCATCATTAGTGTTGACCGAAACCTGGGGCTGTTCAAATCAAGAATATACATATGCATTTGTTAGTTATTCCAGGCAAGCATGCTCTACTTGGGCCCTCAATATCCCATTAGACCTGTAGCCTGTAATTCTGGATGTGTGCATCCCTGTGCTTGGATTGTGCTTCTGTGCTTATATATTTTCTATATTCCAAATATTTACTTAACACGTAAAATGATCGTCCAGATATGTGTGAATTAGTAATTTTAATATTATGTATGAGATTCTGTGGTACACAAGTCAAATAGATAATGTATTTGTGAATTTTGCAACAAATTTGCATGTCAATGTTCCTTTAACCTGAGGCCTTAGAAATCTTAGTGGCAAACAATAGATATGAATGTTTGTGACAGGAAGTAATTTCTATTCTTAGTCTTGTGCATTTATTAGTGTTAGTCTGTGTCTTAACTGTGCTGCAGTGACGGAATGGACATACTTAGGTGTGGGCAAAGTAGCATCAAGGAGACACCTTTCTTTTGTTAATGTAACTGCAGTAGTCCTGAGAAACGGTTAAGTGAGGAGGCTTAATGAGTGGCCTCTCAGAGCAAGGCTTGTAGACTACACCTAGCTGAACTATCTCATAAAAGGTAGTGCCATGCTGCAACGCGGCCTTATTGGTCCGGCACGACCTGGGTCCTCATGCTTACATGACAGCCATACAGTGAGAACTTTAGTCTAATATTTCTTATGTTATGTGATTAGCCTGTGACCCTTTGGAGGGGAGTTTGCTTCAATGAAGTCCTTTAACAACATGCCATGTTGCATCACTTTGGCACGACTGGAGAATGTCTCGTTCTCTCAAAATTACCAGCTATGCTACGTAATACCGCCGTAAAGTGACTTCTTCAGTGTCGCGTTTCGTGAGGTTTGTGACTAGCCGATGGCTCATTAGGAGGGCGGAAGACGACACATCGATATAGTAATTATATTGATGTTCATGGGCGCTGGTAGTCGTAAAAAGGTTCCGATTTCTCGTTTGCCCCCTATTTTATAAAAAAAAATGCTGTCGCGAGGCCTGGTTAATGTTTTTTCAGTGACCTTTGGCCATTGGACGGGAGGAGTGAAGGAGGCCAACACTATCTGCATTATGGTTGTGGTGATGTTTATGGTCGTCATTAGCCATTAAAATGCTCTGACTGGTCGGATGACACCTCGTACTGTTACATAAAACGAGCTTAAATACTTTGGTAATTTTTTCGTTAATGTTCTTTCAGCCTTGATCAATTTCGTCATGATTGCCCATTGGGAAATGTTCTAGCATTTGAAATTGTTGCTGATGATGAAGATTTCAATTACAGTTGCAATTTGTTGTTACACTTTGAGATATTGTATAGATGCATTAATTAATAACTGACCTTTTAACATATTCATAACTTTAAACCGATAAGTCTTGTATAGAATGAACTATACTCTAGATATATTCCTCTATTCATATCTTATGTTTATGCATGGTATTCGTTCTTTTTGTAAAGCAATTCTATTGTTTATAATTAGTAGAATCATTGTAGCTGAACGAGGTTAAAGTGACGGAAAGTATTTTTTTATAAGGGGTCACGCGAGCAGTCTGATCGGAGTCTAACTAAATACTTAGTATGCTCCCGTCACACCTCCGGGCGCCAGACAGGTATGAGTTGTGTTTACACGCTTGTTGGACATCACAAGGGCGGGATTTGGTTACTGTGGCGGCCACTTACAGAGCTGTCACATGTCCTGACTCCTGAGCGTTGCGACCTTAGGAGCCAAGGTTGTGCAAGGGCCTTCTGATGACCACTGACGGATGTAAATACAAAGTTTATCACGGGACTCACGTTACAAAATATGTAACTATCATCGGACGTCGTTCCAGATACGTTCTTTCGGACGAATACGACCACACCACGACTACTGTCAAACAATGTCAGTAAACACGCTCGCATACACGACACCGCGTAGCCTTTGTAGGGACACGTAGACGTCCCCGGGGTCAGGTGCGAAACATACGCTACAACCCAGACTCTCGTCAGGTCGGACAACAGTACACACGTTTGACTACGAACAGTCCGAACGACACCTTCAGAGTACGGACTAATTCCAATACGATTCGCGATTTGCCTAGTAATAATAAATACCGCCGTACCGTTAGGTATTCCGAGACAACCGCCATCGATATCGTTCACCCCTCTGAGGGTGGAGGGGGGTACGGGCCCCCCCGTCATGGTCCTCTCCTTGAGCCAAACGTTCACGTTAGCGGCGGGGGAATTTTAAATACCGCGCGCGAACTGCCCCAGACGTCAGGGCCGGGGGACGAGGGGCCTCCAATCTGCGAGAGTCCCTCTTAGACCCCAAGCCTAGTTTAGTCGCTAGACGAGCAGCTGTATTGGCTTCTTTTCGCTTCCACAGCATAAGTTCAGGTCCAGAAAAAAGGAAATATATTCATTACGATTAGCAGGAGGCACTTGTTACTAAACCTATGACCACTTCAGCTGAGGGACATTTGCCCTCACATTGGTAGCAGGTGTTGTCTCCCGATGTTACTCCAAGATTACTAACAGATCTTTCATCTCGAGTCTGCATCTATCATTGTTTTTTTTTTTTGTTATTACTAATCATGCTGGTTTTGGATAAGACCTACTAGTGCTAGATGAATATGAGTCTTCTGAACAACGCTTAACGCTGATGTTCGTTCGCAGACAGATAAGTTTGGTTAATTATAAGTTGCGTGATGGTTCATGGGATGTAACAAAAAAGCCATCGTTACATTTCATAGCCTCGTACACGCCTTGGCTGCATGGTTGTCAAGTCATTGCTCTTTTGAGGTTCATTCGACAAACTTATTGATATGATATGCGTGCTACACAGTCTGTATTGTAATGTTCTACATTTTACTAGTAACAAGCGATCTGTGAATCCGTGTCACCGTGAATAACAGGGGCCAAAGTATGCACTAAAATATTTATATCGGGAAATAGCTCTGTTCAAGGATGGATACCGCATTTAAATGCGTTGGTACCTTTTGAGAAAATCAATTACATTCAGATTGTCAGCTTTTTGGTAATTTGTTTTATATATAAGGAGTTGAATGTGTACCTTACATACTATATACAAACAGGCAGAAAACAAATTATTGCTATAAGGGTTCCGTCGTTTTTTATATCATAGAACGCAAACGAGCAGTTGGGCCATTTGTAAGTAAGTGATCACCAACGCCCATAGGTTTTCCTTTTGGGCTCTAGATGTTTTTGTCACTAAGATCTCGATGTTTTACGGATACTAAGGATTTTATACTAAACTGGCGTTCTTTGATGTCCCCCGCCCAACGTAGTTTAAGGGGGAGGGCCATATAAATACAAGTGTTTGTGTACATGGTTACACCTCTCGCTTGTTTGTACCCGACTGCGTGTGAATGAGGGTAATGGTTTTCGTAGGATTATGTATCTGGATTTCTACGTTCCCTGCTCCGTAACGCGAGTACATATAAGAAATATCTGAATTAAATAAGTTATAGTAATAAGTGAATTCTCTGAACTACTACTTGACTGGATTATCATCATCAGCATCATTATTAGCCCTTAACGATCCACTGCTGGACATAGGCCTCTCTGAATGAATGCCAAGACGGCCGATCTCCTGCTACTCGCATCCATCCCGGACCGGCTACTGCACGAAGATCGTCTGCCCACCTGGTGAATGGTCGACCAACACTTCGTTTTCCTAAGCGCGGCCTCCACTCTAGAACCTTACTGGCCCATCTGCCATCGGTCCGTCTGAGTGTGTGACCAGCCCATTACCACTTCAGCGAACTCATCCGTAGTGTGATATCGGATACTTGAGTTTCTCTGCCTTATGAATTGTTATGAATTCTGTCGGACAGAGAAACACCCAACATAGCACGTTCAATAGCCCGCTGAGTTACCGCAAACTTGCGGACGAGTCCTAAATTAAGAGGCCATGTTTCGGCCCCGTAGGTCATCACGGGGAGAACGCATTGGTTGAAGACTTTTGTCTTCAAGCTCTGCGGTATATTGATTGCGGTTGGCTGGATGCTTCCACTCATTTGCCTGCTGTAGTCACGTATTGGTATTCATGTCAGCGAATCAGACAACTACATTGCATCATCATCAGCCGGACGACGTAGTTGACGTTGTCCGGCTGCCATAGACTTGCATGACGTAGACTTCAATTGTATAATAACATATATTTCAGAAGGGATTGGTCAGTGCTCTGTGACGTCCATTACAGAACCCTAAACAACTCACTTTCCCCTTCCACATACTATGCACATCTATAATGACATTGTGTATATTAGAAATAGGTACACTGTATGAAAAATTTGAATCACAAATTAGTCAGATTACTGTTGTACTCTTTTATATAGTAAAAGAGGCATTTGAGCCACTTGTAATTAAGTGATCACCAACGCCCATAGACACAGGACTCGCAGATGCGTTGCCGGCCGTTAAAAGAGGTAAACATTTTTGCAATACAGCGAATACCGACATCAATAGTGTCCGTTGATGCATTCCCCGATTAGAAATCTTTTCAAGCGCGAAATCATATTCAGGCACTTGTCAGGTCGTGCTGGCCGGATTCTTTAGTAATGCAGCGATGTCATTGTATAATTGTAACACTAGGGAAAGCGAAGTGGGTTAGTCTGGCGAAATTTCCGAATGCAGGGTGAAAGCTGGACGTGTTGTGTACAGGCGAGAGAAAAGCGATAGATGAAGACTAGGTACAGATGTAGTGCGGGCGTAGACTAACCAAATAAGAAGTATAAAGAAATAAGAGGGTCGTGCCATGCTACGTTGCATCAGAATTGGACCGGCTCGGCCGACGCAAACTATTTGCTGTTTGTCGCATTTCATACGCTTTGTGATATTTCGGCAGCAGCAAGCAAGGCCGAAGTCGAAAATTGTAAGGTGTGTGTTTGACCCCCTATACCAATACATAAACATATCCCGATTGATTCTAGTCGCGTACCCGATACTACTGGACTAATCAAGCCTTCATGACCTAGGCTTATGCTACGGTGGGATTTTGATTTTGTAGGGATTGAAATTGTGTATGAAACTCCGTTAATATTGACGGTTTTTGAGCTTTATTTTTGAGTGAAACCGATATTTGCTGCAGCATGGCATGTTCAGCGTACGCTATGGCATTCAGCCGCAGGGTGGGAGCGCAATCTCCTCCTCGGACATTTTATCTATAATCTTATATAAAGCTCAAAAGTTTGTTTGAACATACCAACCCCTTAAACTTTTGTTTCGATAGTCAAAATTTTGAGGCTTAGATAGCCCATTTACCAAGATCGTATAGGATGTTACCATCAGGCGATAGAGAGCGCGGATTACGCGGGTGAATCCACATGGAGCTACCACAGTGTAACTATGTACAGTGGGTCAACGCGTTTAAAGGCACGCGAAATGCCGCTTTTGTGTAGGCATGCATCATTGTTTCAGGGGTGACAGGAGTTATTTTAAAAATTGCGTATTTATAACAACTTTTAGTATAAACAAACAAAATGTATCTACCAAGTAGTCTAATTATTATTTAACATTAGCACGACCTTTAGTGCGTGATGTCAACATATAAAGTAATGAATTATTTAAAAGACATGCATATTAATGCAATACAGTCCTAAACTTCTAAACTAAAACGAAAGCGCCCGAGCCAAATCGAGTGAAATGCGAGTCGCAACTCGCGCGCGATATCACTCGGTCTGCCGAATAATAACGAACGCGGACACCGATCGATGTAATGCCGAACTGTGATAGTGTGATGTGAAGTGTTGTGCCTAGTCTTTCGCGTAATGTGTGATACTGACAGCACAGTGCGCCGCCGGGGAAAATTGCGCATGATACATTACTCACATTACCTACACGCGTCTAGACACCCATATAAATACTAACTTTATTTGTTATAGCGACAACACAAGTACATCATCTGTGTCAATTTCAACTGTGGAGCTATCACGGGACATGAGGTATCCCTGATGGTCGACAGACGGACAAAGGGAATCAGTGTCTTAGGAATAGATCTCGGTTTTACCCTTTAGGTATGGAACCCTAAAAGTTATATCTTTTATTTAATTTGTAATATTTTTTATTTAATTAGTACTAACCAAACCCTTAATATTTGGCATCTCGACAACAAACTTACTTACACAATGATATCTGATTTCATAAGAACAACGTTATAACCGTGCACTATACTTATAACACAATTCAACAAAATTCTTCCCAGATATTATTATTATTAAATTCACCAAAAACATTGATAACGCTCGATTGTGTTACTACTTGTAACTTCTGTATCGTAATAAACAGGTAGTAGAATAAAAGCGTACCTTTCCTCAGCGTTTGGACTGGTGATACTTTAAGTTCTTGTTTAAACGTGATGATGACATGCAGTCCCTCGCAAACACATGTAGTATGAACCACTATAAATAAGTATACCTTAAAAAAAATCGTAAACCATAAATTAAAAAGTGTCTACCCCGGCTGACGTGTCCCGAGCGGGTGTGTGGCAGCCTCTCACGTCCCGCACACCCCGCACGATCGTGTTGGCCGATTGTAGCGCTACCAACTGAACGTGTTAGAAACTTCACCTTTATCGCGTATGGCGCTCCACGGGGGCGGCCCACGTCCAGCACTGGAAGTCGTTCGGTTGATGATGCTGATGAACGTATTTTTTCGAGGGCGAAGCTACATGACACTTAGTTGACACATCCGCATGCTTAGGTATTTCTTTATCACGCAGTTGGTAGTTAAACAAAGCCTTGGTTTATTTAAATGAAACCTGTTTTGAAGCTAATAGGACACGCATCGATAGCGACCCTTATGTTAATATTTTTGTGGCTGACAGATTTTCTTTTAAGTAGGAAATAGTTTCATGCTTGTAAAAATGTGCAGGCGCGGCCGGGAGGGATAGCTCTCGCACTTCCGTTGGCCCATTAGAGGGAAGGAGGACAACATATCTGTATAATAATTATTGGTTGTTTATGGAATATTTTTTCTACTTTGTACTGTAAAAAAATATTATTGCACAACAACACTAAGAAAATTCTCTCATGAATTCCGCCAAAGGCGTCAAATATAATATTAGTACAGATGTAGAGCTATAATATAATACTAGTACAGATGTAGAGCTATAATATAGTATTAGTACAGATGTAGAGCTATAATATAATATTAGTACAGATGTAGAGCTATAATATAATATTAGTACAGATGTAGAGCTATAATATAATATTAGTACAGATGTA
The DNA here is from genome assembly GCA_017140195.1 of Eumaeus atala. NCBI lineage: Eukaryota > Metazoa > Arthropoda > Insecta > Lepidoptera > Lycaenidae > Eumaeus > Eumaeus atala. The sequence continues at coordinate 496,452 of JAFELO010000182.1, read as the reverse complement.
GAGCTATAATATAATATTAGTAAAGATGTAGAGCTATAATAAAAATACCGTAATTACGAACGGTTCAAGAAGTTCATTTAGTTCAGTTCACCTTACGATTGTTAATATAAATTTGTCGATAAGCTCGTAACTCCGTACGCCAGTCCGTTTCGTATTTGAAATTTCTATTAGAGACTTGATGGTTTCATGTAATCACTAAAGCCTTTATTCTTTTTAATGGTATTAAAGTGCTGTTCTCGGCGCATTATCTCAAATATTTGTTTGTCAAAGGAATTAATATGAATTAGCGATACAGGACTTTTGGTTTGGGTTTGTGCCTGCAACAGTGAGGTTATAATTGGTACCTGAAAACAATGCACAGCGCAGCTCCGTTCACCGCGATTGGCAAACTTTGTCTTTGTTATATACTTGTGTTGATGCGTTACGTCAGGATGACATATGGAGGGCTGTGTGACCATCCTAAGATATGGACTCTAGCTGAGGAGTATTACTTCATAGTACATCGACGAGGTACACACCCAAGGTGTCCTCATCTCATGGCCTCGGGGCCGTACTGTCATCCCCACCATGCTTCAAGCCTTGTCGTGGCGGTGAGGCTAAGTAGCCTGGGTGAACACAGGCGAATCCAATTGAACCGAGGGGAATCTTCGCACCCCTCTTATAAGATGGGGCTAAACTGCAGGAGGAGGAAGCACTCTTGGTACCCCTCTTATAAGAAGAGGGGGCCCAAAGAGCAACAGGAGGAGGCAATTTTGCACATGGGGCAAGGGGCGTGGATGGGAACTTCACCCCATTGCACTGACCCAAAGTCTGGGGGGAGGGGTTGTTCCGTAGTGCGGAACAACCCCATTTGTAGAGGTGGAGTTGGTCTCTAGCGGGCTGACTAGCCGTCGAGATGCCCTAAAGATCTGTTGTTCCAGGGCACATCACCAAGGGCAGCACTGATGGCACTCGCGGTGGTTTTTGTGGGTATCTCACTATCTTGTGCCGCGAGTCCATCTCACCACTGGGCCTAGGGCCAGTGAAGGCGCGTAAATGCGTTACCCCGCGTAAAAAAGAAATTCAACAGCCGTCATAGCTGTCCTCACAATACAGACTATGTAAATATCTTGGCAGATGTGCAGCAGTCTTGTGCTAATTATGCTTCATTACTTACTATCGATCCGCTCAGGCCCCAGTAGCTTCCCCGCCATGGTCGAAGGCCTGTCGTGGCGGTGGGCGCAGTAGCCTGGGATGAATCCAGGCGAAGCCAATTGAACCGAGGGGGATGCACTTTGCACCCCTCTTATTAGAAGACAGGACTAAAGAGCAGGTGGAGGAAGCGCTCTTTGTACCCCTTTTATAAGAAGAGCGGACTAAAGAGCAAAAGAATGAGGCGCTTTTACGCACGGTGCGAGGGGCGAAGATGGGAACCTCACCCCATTGCCCTGTCCCTAAGTTGGTGGGGTTATCCTGTGGTGGGAGACATCTGAGGAGGTGACGTTACTCTTAAGGGGGTGGATCCCACACCACTGGATCCCACCCAGGGACAGCGAAAGCGCGTAAATTCGTTTCTCCGCGTCAACAAAAAAAAAAAATAAACAAGAAGTCCCTAACAGCTCATGCTCTCTATCCGTTTAAAGAATAAGGGACGTGCAGACAACTGAGAATAGTTGTTCTATGTGTTAATATAGTAGAACATAACACACTCTAGTTGTGGTGTAATCACAGGCGGACGCGGCATACACTTCATGTACTTAGTCGATGCACCCACAAACATGACGGCCCCTGCCCGTGTACGGGCGCGGACAGGATATTCCGGTGCTGCTCACCATTGTTAGCTCGCTGTGATTACAGCGGACACCAATAACACGACAAGCGAGCCACACGCTCGCACCGCACGGCCGAAGTTAAACTTGAAACTACATAATAATTTTGTGCACTGGGCTATCATACCCAGTGCACAAAATTATTATTTACAATCTATTACCCGCCTATCTCCTCCCCTTACAGTAGTATATGCAACGTAAACCCCTGCTTCATATCGTCACTAAATTATATTATAATGCTACCTACAATTATTATAATGCTACCTACAATAAAATATGAAGAACATTCGCGTAAACTTAAGGCGTGAATATATAATTCTCCCCCTCAAGTGCCGTTGGACAAATTTTCGTAACCCTCTCGTCAAGCATTTATCACCTAACCCCCTAAGTCAGCGCGCTTAAACAATTTTACTTACAATTGTTGCTAACCACCCATAGTGAGGACCTTAAAATTGAGTTATTATCGAATACCATACGTTATCTTGACTCAATCTACAAACACGTCTGATGTTTGCGTGGTAAAATGTGTCCAATGGATAAATTTTATCTTCGTACCTGTGCCGCTCCTAGTTATTTAGTGTCTGATAATAGAAATTAAGTAGCCAGGACCGGCTTGGCGCTTATTGAAAGAGTCTCGTGTCTAGACCGAAAAGGCGGATTATGAAGTTTAATAGGTTGTCGCGTTTCGTGCGGCTTGTGAGTAGCCGGTGGCCCACGGGGGTGGGGGTTCAACGCATCGGCATAGTCGTAAGTAGGCTCAGATTTCTCGTTTGACCCCTAGTCTATAAAAATAAAACTAAGCATATTTCTACTTTTTATTTCCACGGAATCGAAACTTACACGGTACGGGACACATCTAGTAACATCATAGTCCCATTGGAGGGGAGGTGGAAAGGAGGTCTCCTAGTATCACAGACTTGTTCGGTAGTCGTCGAAGTCTTCAACTGCCCCTTATTTTATAAAAAAATAGTATAAAATTGAGCCCTAAACCTGACCAACTAATTATAAACTGAAAATATATTTTTAAACTGATTGCGGCGCTTCGTATAGCGCCACCAGAATAAAACTCCATTAATACTCGCTTAATGAAGACGTGGATAGTTCTAATTCTGGGCCCCTTAATGACGGAGAGTGCGGCGGGGTTATAATAGATCGCACGCGTGGCGGTGTGTGGTGCGAACTGTGGCGCTCCCGCTGGGCTGAATACAGCTACCGCTGGGGTTTTAGTGGGTAGTAATCTCACTTAACCCAGCTAGTTCATCAGCTAGCACTGGGCATCTTTGGAAGCTTTCCCCTGCGGGGAAAAAAGTCAGTTTACAGACGATATAATTTTACGTGACAATAGTTCTCTAATTGATGGCGTGAAAAGGACGACATGATATACTCTATCGCTCGCATGCTCCGCATTCGGAACACTGCAATAGCGTTATACTTCTTCGTGCATGTATATTGCTTTATAAAACGTTATCACGTCAAAAGTATAAGTGTATTAAGAAGACAAAACGCTCAGTGTTATTTATAATTCATGGAGTGTTAAATCACAAATGTTGGAAAATACTGCCCATAAAATTGTATGTATAGTATAACAAATGATGACTGCTATCGCGTCACATTCGATAATTTGTTCTATGTCCGGTAGTGGACGTAGTCCGGCTGATAGTGATGATGCTGATAATTAATGAACATCGCACCGTGTATTTAGTTACTTGTATCACACACCAAGTGTCGATGAGTGCGGGGGTCGTCGACCTCGCTACAGCGCGTACGTAGTACGTACCGACTACAGACAGACGCTCTCGAGCGCTTGCTGCTGAGTCTGTGTGGCATGGCAGTCATGTAGTAGTCATTATTTCACATGTTTTATTAAAGAGGTAACTTCGCTCCGTACTACTGATTATAATATTCTATTATCACAACTAGCCGCCCGCGGGTTTACCCGGGTAATATTCGGCTCAGTGACACACAAGTATCTACCGCCACTTTCGCAAATAAGATGCCCTCCGTCGCGGTCCAACAGTGGCCGTGGTTTTAGCTTTAGTAATAAATAGATATAAAAGTATCATTATATTCTATATTATAATCGGTGAAGTGCTTTTTGCGCTTATTCGTTGCACACACACAACAACAAATCTTTCTATTTTGTTATCATAATAATACAAATTATAAATTATGAGAGTAAAGAAAACGGTTGAAGTATATGAGATGAAAATTCAAATTAAGAGAAGGGGGGCACTCTACCATATTGGCAGCAAAGTACTAGCATGTCTAGTCCGAGGAACTGCCATTGTGACACATGCAGCAGTATCGCCAACAGTAGTCGATCCCTCCGAAAAAATAAAGAAAAAGTACTAATAGGAAAGTATTAATTAGCATAAGAATAGCAAGAGGTGCCATGCTGCATAGGAGGAGGTAGTGCCATGCTGCATAGGAGGAGGTAGTGCCATGCGTGGTGACAGACACTGCATCCGCCTGTGCCACGGAACCTGCCTGCACGGCCTACGTGGGTGTAGGTGCTCGTGGACAGGCTCCGATTACTCCTTTGTCCCCCCATACTGTAAATAGTGTATCAAAATACTTGTTTAGAAACCTCCATATCATTTAGACAGACCTCTCCAGTGATACTCCACACAGAATATTATCTATACCTCGGAAGGGTTAATTCCCCTGTTACTCAGGGATGAATTTATTTAAATGATTTTATTTTAACACTACGACTACATTTTTTGTAAACCTATCAAATTTCTAATATACAGTACCTGACGTCTGTGATATACGGACGGACATGACGAAACTACAAGGGTTAGCTACGGAACTCAAAAAATACTACATACATATATTTGTAGTAGTTAATTTTATATAAAAGTTGGGCGCGCTTGCAAATGTTTTTACACTTGCCACATACCTTTTGTGGGCACGGAACGCTGGCCGCGAGCCCAACTCGTGCGTTCTCGTTTTTCTTGGTACTGCGACTCTTAACTATCTTATAGATGTCCAATTATTAAAGTAAATGCCGACTATTAGGTTTAAGTATTTAGCAGAAAAACTTTTAAAACTAATAAAATTTGTGGTTTTTTTTCAGGTCTGCGATGAGTCAAATTGTGACCCGAAAAGGTCCCGTGGGGGACGATAAGGAGAAGGTAAAGGTGTTTTATTATACGACTAGGTTAAACACACGTGTCACTCCGGGGCGGTCGGGGGAGAACCGAGGTGCCTGGCATCACAATGCCTAGAGTAATTAAAAGCTCTGGACAATGAAAGTTGTTTAGTTATTTCATTGAAGGTAACGAGGGTTATTTGGTTTTGTTTTATTATAATATTATCACGGGACCCTAATCATCAGCGCAGCTGCCAGCGACCGTGAAATTATTTTTTACCAGACGAAAGAGAACGGATTTTCAATACATATCTTCTTTGTGTTAGACCACAAAATATTTTACATAATTGACCAATGTGGATAATTCTCCTTTTAATGGGATAGCGTATAGGAAAATCTTGTACTTATTCTTATCCTAAGGGTAGAAAAATAGATATGGAAGGATTGCACATCCACTCAGCGATTTCATTGAGTTGTGTGTGTACAAAAAGATTAATAATTATGTGGCATGAAATCACAGCTCTGTCGCGGCATATTATAGGATCATGTGAACATGTAATTATATCCTTATATCTGTATATAAACTCTTCAACTAATGACACACCAGTAGCAAACTGTTTTACTACTTTCTTAATTGCATATCGTGTTTTCAGTTCGTTGAACAGGTACCATGACTATCGATGGACTGATAGAGACTGCTTCTAAAGGTCATGATGAAGTGGCAATAATGAATTAATTTTACAGAGACAAACCGACAGCCCGGTGAAGGATATGAAGAAGAAAATCGCAGCGAACGCGGAGAAGGAGAAACAGGCTGCGGAGAAACCCGCGGAAAAATGCACGACCACGAGCGACAAGAACGGGGAGAATTCTGATATGGCCGTGGAAAAGAAAGAAAAAGACAAAAGCGTTGAGAAAGTAGATAAGAAAGAGAGTAAAAGTGTAGAGAAGGCTGACAAAAAGGAAAAAGACAAAGGCACGGAGAAGGTAGACAAGAAAGAGAAAGAAAAGAGTGCAGATAAAAAGGAAAGGGCACCCGAGAAATCTCCGAAGAAGGAAGGCAAAGTAGAGAAGAAAGAAGAAAAGACGAAAGAAGACAAGGAGAAAAATGCAAAGGTAAGAAAATCATTAATGATAGTGTATAACACCTAATAAATGTATCCTCACCTTGGATCGCGTTAAGATAGCAGTCATCAGTTTCCAAGAGCCAGTGCCATGGAAATTATTGCAGCATTGCATGCTCGGCCGGGCAGGTATCTTTAGGTTTCCGGTAGCTCATTAGAGGCGGCACTTAACATGTCTGTATAACTTCTGTCTTCTAAATGAAAAAATCTTCACTAGGAAGCTCTGACAACTCAATTACACCTTATACTATAAAAAGTGGCCCCAGTCAGTTCGGTCTGCAATGCACGTAGTTTCTAAAACATTAGGATTTATGAACGATTTGATTGGTACTAGGATGAATGTAATGTAAATTTATAGTCATTTAATTAATGCGCATCTATGTGTAGAAATTAATTAGTCACTAATGCACGTGTCGATGTTGGGTGCACAAGACAACTCTCGTGTCTGTTGTACTTATTACAGTTCATACAATTATTCCACTACAACACTACAGTATAACATATATCAGTATATCAACTTAGCTCCCGCACAACTTCCCAATGCTTCGCTCCTCGACCGCCAAAAACGCCGTAGGTGTGGCTCAGTAGATCATATCGGTCACCCCACAAATTTACCTCTTAGTTTGGGTAAATACCTAAAAACCTTACACATGATATAATGCATTTACTTTTTATTATCTGGAAGTAAAGCAAGACTACACTGTGCGTGTTGTGTGGTTTGTGACAGGTGACAACCCCCCCCCCCCC
>JAFELO010000182.1:443264-489671 GCA_017140195.1 Eumaeus atala | reverse complement strand
AGTGTGTCTTCGACCTTTCACTAGCTACTATTTTGTAAATGGGTTGTGGAGAAAATTATTAAAATATGATTATGAAGATATGCCGAAACATGGACTGTTAATTTATAAGTCATAAGGCAGAGAACTAAAGTATCTGATGACACGCAACGATTAAGCTCGCTGAAGTGGCAATGGGCTGGTTACACACTCAGAAGACAGATGGCAGATGGGCTAAAGGAGTGGAGGCCGCGTTTAGGAAAACGAAGAGTTGGTCGACCTTTCACCAGGTGAGAAGACGTACAGGATGGATGCGAGTGGCACGAGATCGGTCGTCTTGGCGTTTAATGAGAGAGGCATATGTCCAGCAGTGGACCGATAAGAGCTGAAAATTGAAAAAAAAAATGGATTTTGTGTGAGTGAGATTTATTTTGGTTTGCCTGATTATGGTAATACCTTACCGTGGAAGTACTGAACATCCACCCGAACGAGTTCTTTGGATCCAATCTTTTAAAATATATTCTACAATTGCAGGTCGATCATAAAGAAGACGAAAAGAAATCCCAGTCAAGCCAGCAGAACGGCGCTCGACTCAACGGGGAGCAAAACGGCGACACGGTGAGTTCTGAAGAGGATGACTTGGGTGATGAGATGTTCCCGGAGCTGGCCTATGACGACTCGGACGGCGAGTTCGAGCGCCCCACCCCGGAGGGGCTGCCCAGTCGCAGCCACACGCGCCGCTCGCAGGTGGGTCGAACCCCCCCGGGTGGAACTGTGGTGGGATGTGTAGATTGATCCTACCATCTAATGAGACAAACTATGAGTTGTAACACAGTAATAGTATATGATTCTCATTGAATTTCTTTCCTGTATTTTGGTCTTTCGCCTGTCGATGATTGTTACCAACCTACACGTCCATTCCATCTTTCAACTGTCTCATGTTGGCAGAGCCAGTTCCCCCCTCTCAATGATAGGGCCAACCAAAGACAATCATATTTATATAATTAATTTGTTTAAATGTGTGGTTTTAGTTGTTTTTTGTTATGTGTCTGCAAAAAATTGTGTTATATTTTATTGTCTCATTTGGTCGTCATAGATTTAAGATATTCGTCTACCGAAAGGGGGGTGAACAATGAATGTATTCTATTCATCTCATCCTCTCTCCTCCTCGATTTTAGGCAGGAACCCTGACCGTGCCTACCCTAAACCACCACTACACCTCATGTAATGATGTAAAAACAGCGATGTCGTAAGATCCTTCACGCGGGGAAGAAATAACACATCCACTATATTTCATTAATGACAACAGGTCACTTTTCTGGATATATTGTCATAAGAGAAGCTGAAACAATAAAATATGAATGTTGTTAATAAGAAACACTAGCATAACAAAAGCAAACAGAAGAAACATTATCTTTTGTTGTTTCTGTGTTTCTCATTTCATCGTGTATCGAAAAATTATTCCATATTTCTCTTAAAAAACAGCTACTTTTAAGGTGCTAGTGGGAGGGACCTTAGTCAAATAAATAATCAGTTGTGCTCTATCAAGGCATGAAAACGTTTATATGATGTGACAACATAACGAATTCTAATGCCACGTGGTTTTTTTGAAATATTAAGTGGTTTTTTTTTTCAATTTCTAACTAAACACAAGGGTGCAAAAATATATTTAATTTTTTTTCACAATATTTTCTTTAACTTGTAAGTAGAGGCGGTTTTTTTTATCAACCGATAACCGACAAATTTTATTATGGAAAGAGGCGAAATATGTTGTCACGTCATAGAATGCTTGATGGGTCTGGTCCATAACCGGTGTGGTTTGGTGTTGTCTGGTGTGTGGTGCCGAGTGGTGGTTACTGTGGTGATACTAACCGGTGAGTGTGGTGAAGGTGAAGGCGGTGCGCACGCCCGAGACGCCGCGCCCCGCCTCCGACAAGCGAGTCGAGCCCGCATCCGCTGAGGAGGTGAGTAGCCCTGCACCACCCATAGAGTGTCTCCTAATCAGTTTTCTACGTATATTTCCGTAGAAAACTGATTAGGAAACAAACAAAAAAAAATAGAAAATTTTATACCCCAGACACGACAGGTAAACTCGCTACTGATTGAAAAGAACAGCACTCAAGGATGTATAGTAATCTCAATAATATACACAATAAGCGAGTAACGGGTTTTTAATGAAAAGACGCCCAAATTTTGTAATTTATCTTAGGTCACATTACGTAAAACTGAACATCCCTCGGCCCAGATGATCTGAGGTCTCACTACGGCCACTTCGACTCAACGGTATCGTCTCTCCCGCATCGTAGCTTCATAAAAACCCACCGCAACGTATACTGTGAAATTTGAAATTAATACATTTGAGAAAATTATATAAAACAAATAATATTATAACATGATTTTCCATCAAGTGTCAATATCTAAATTCCATCGACTATCATAAGAAAACACAGCAATAAGTTTTATAATATCATTAGCAACCTGCGACGGCTGCTCCCGTGAATAGCTTGTACATTAAAACCTTCGAGACACGCTATATCCATGGCCGATAACAGCATGCAAATAGATTTTGAGAAAAACTATCATATACAGACAGCTTTTAGACACTATAAAAAGTACAGTGAAGTACCTTCACGCCTGTTATCCCCGAAGAGGTAGGCAGAGGTGTGCTGGTACATACACAACTCGTAAGTCCAGTAGATATACTAGCACACCCACGATTAGCCGAGGTACTTAGGTTTAGTCACTGTTTTATAATAATATAACATTACAAACATTTTTGTATATCCGTTATAATAAGGGCATTGTTTGTGGTGGTACGTAAAAAAAAATTGAGGACAAATAAGTTTCGTGAATTATCATGCTCCCAAAAAAGATTTGACAAAAAAGACCTGGTTATTATAGTCAATAAAACAATGTACACAAGAGGAGGAGAGGTTAACTGCGCGCGTGTACGGCTGGAGAACCAATCACAACTCCCGACTATCAAGCGGTACCGCGTCCCGCCCTCGTCCCTCCCATACCATACTTCGTACTTCTGCGCAAGCGCAATAGGGGTCAGGGTCTCGTCAGCACGCCAGAATATACGCTTTATGTTGTTCCCACTATTTGTTAATCTAAATTACTTGTAATAGCTCCTGATTCGATCACCCGGTGGTATTGTTAGTAATTGAAATGATTAAATAGCGGGAAATTGGTGTATGTATAAGAATCATATTGTCCAATCAAGTAAGTGTAAAGTATCGACATTGTGCCTGAGACACGATTGCCTGTCATGCAGGCTATATGAATACTTATGAATGATGCATGGATGCATAAGCCATTGGTACATGCATGTCTTGTTGTACCGGTCCACAGTAACGTCTTTTTATGGCCCACATTTCTATCTCCATAAAACCATAAAATAACTTAGCGTCTATACAAATGCCTGTTGGCAAGTATTTTTAAGATATAGGAGGGCAAACGAGCAATCAGTGTCCTTTACGACTACCGACACCCTTGAACATCCACATAATTACTATGCCGATGCGTTGCCCTCATTTCCTTTCTTCCCTCCCCAATGGATCATATGGGTATTATATTATGTGTAACACTTTTACACACGAGACTCATGTATGAGCCGAATTTCGGCTACGGCGGCCATTCTAATAGGAAATACTGCGAACTGTACGGTACACCATATAATACATTTGCGCGCTGTCACAAATGTTCCCTCCCCTCCACTCCCTGAGTCACCGACTGATGCGACGGCTGAACGTGCTCTTCGAGGCACGCAAAGACTGTAACACCGCCAACCTCCTGAGTTCCGCCTCCGGGGACTCTTATACCAAGTAAAAGAAATATGCAAAGGAGAAAACTTATATTTACAACTTCCTAAGTAAAGAGTTTACCGCTGTCGGGCGTGGCTCGCTCACTGCTCCGTGACGCAGACGCTGCAGACACGGAGACATTGAACACCTCGTGTCTCAAACTTATAAATGACGAACATTTCAATAATAATACTAATGGCACATCACGCTAGTCTTCTAATGGCGTAGACAGAGGGAACGTTAATAATACTAATGGCACATCACGCTAGTCTTCTAATGGCGTATACAGAGGGAACGTTAATAACATTTAATAGAAAAAGGAATACTCGCTTGTTTAGTAAGAGGTAGTGCCATGCTGCATAGGAGGAGGTAGTCTATGCTGCAGTGTCACATCCTCTTATGCAACGGAATTGGGCCGGCACGACCGCAGAGGTACCTCTCACTCACATAATGCCGCCGTAAAGTGATATCTTCACTGTCGCGTTTCGTGCGATTTGTGAGTAGATCGGTATCGGCATGGTAATTATGTGGATGTTCATGGGCGTCGGTAGTCGTAATAAGCTCTGATTGCACATTTGCCCCCTATTCTAAAAAAAAAGGAACTTTTATTAAAGTTGCCTAATACGTTATCGAGACGAAATTAATGACACCTTGCGTTAAAATCTTTAAAGCAGGGTACATGGAAATCTACATACGTAAGAAAACATTGTCTTCGTTCTGACGGAGTCGGATAGTGAGAAAATACATAATTTTATATACAATGTTCCGATCATTAAATTATTTCAGTCAAAAGAGAAAGTGTTGAAGTTGAAGGAAGACGTCATGACCGACAGAAAGCTGAGGTCGTCTGCCTCACCGAAACCGGAGAAAATTGCCAAGAAGACAGACTCGACTAGGAAGGAAGAGGAGAAGAAAGAAGAGAGACCCATGGAAATAGAAGTGGTCATCGAGCTGGATAATGAAGGTGAGTGTTTCATACTACGTTTTCAGCTTATATTTTGTTTGATACGGCGATGTTTGTGCCTTTGGTTTTGGCTTTAAAAGACTTGCCTCCTAAAGAGACCAGAAACGCAGTTAAATTTTATAATCTTTAAATTTATTGTAAATAAACGGATCTGCTCCTTGTAACCTACCGACGCCCATAAACATTCACACGAGAGACTTTACAGGTTATGTCGACCCCCTGGGATTGATTTAAATTTTAGACTGGTTTTGGTACCAATTGATTTGTGGTGTATTTATAGTATAAGAGGACAACAGGAGCCTCGGAGTCCTCAGGTGACAACCGGCGGCAACGACATCTACACAACTGCCATGTAGATGCGCCAGTCATTCCCTCTTGACAAGTCATCCCGTTGCAGTGGCCAAATGGCCTTCTCGGTTTTGCTTGCAGAATTTTGCTACAATCTAAAATCTTGACACAGGGAAGTGTCGTTACCCTGCGCAGAGCGCCAAGTGGTAGTACTGGGCGCTCTGCGCAGGGTAACGACAAGTGTAGCGTGACGTGGTTACACAGACGAGGCGCGCAAGCCGGACACCAACTACTCGCGCTCGCGGGTCAAGGTGTCGCCGTACCGCCGCAGCCGCCAGGACGTGACCTGCTCCTCCACCGCCGCCAACTACACCGGTCAGTACAGTACACCCGGGCTGCTCCGGGCAGTGCCCACACGGCCGCACCGGTCCACACAATCCGGCAACGAGCATGTTACATCCCGAGTGAAGTAATCAAGCTTTCACTTGCTGTAATGTCGTGTTTATTACACAATCAAAATGTTTCATTCAAATAGAGTTTAATAAATCAGTTTGTAAATGTCATCAACCACTATTTGGAAATAACGCTTACTGAATTTTCTCATTGCTTTGTTGATCGCCTTATCAATAAGTCATTAGGCGTGCTATACTATTTAATAATTGAATGGTGCTAAACTAGGCAACAACACAACTATGGAGACGGACATAACGGAGTCCTCGTTCGTGTCCGAAGCCCCCGACAGCCCTTACCTCAGCGGGCTGAGGACCATCCGCGGCCGCCGCTCCTACAAGCCGCTCAAGGAGATGAACCTGCGGAACATCGTCGCCAACCGGAGTACCAGGTCTACCGCCAGCCTGACGGGTAATCATTTTTATAGCATACAGGGGACAGACTAGCAAGCAGGGCCATTGTGCCGGCCCAATACATATTAGGCAGCCGACAATTATTTGGAAAAATCGACTGGGAGCAGCTTCCGAATATTTGTGTAGGGAGGTGGAGGCCTTTACGTAAAATGGTCAAAAGCTTAGGCATACACTTACACCTCAATCTTTCATAGCGTCTACAGTAGTAAAGTAGTACGTCTGTAGCTTCTTTAAGAGGACTAAGTAATTTTCTTCCGATTCCTACAAAAAATTCTTGCGCGTAATCAATTTTACTGCCCATCTTAGACTACGCATACGTGTGTTACTGCGACCTCAATGAGAACCCGCACTCGAACGCTTACGAAATATTTGTATTCGGTTCACTTTTGGGATTCGCAAATAGGAGCATATCGAATATCGCCAAAAACTCTTTATATCTATTAACTTCCCATCAGATTGCGTTGCAATTCCCACAGTCTGCACCTTCTGTTTAATGTGCTGTTCAATCCCTCTACTCCTTCATACTTAAAAGAAAACTTTTCTTACCTCAGCGACAACACCTCTATTCTTCGTTCTTCAAACTAATTAACTCTGTCCTTTCCCGTATATAAAACGACATTCTTTGAGTACTCCTATACGGTGTCAGCCATGCGATTATGGAACGCTTTGTGTGTAGTAGTGCGGAACTCGTAGTCGATCATAGTTTTCAAAAAGCGCCCTCAACGTTACCTCTATCTCTTCGCCGGCTCGTAATTCGCCATTGCTCACGTTGCTAGTTTTATAAAAAAAGTTTTTTTATGCGATTTATGTATATTATGTATGTATCCTATTATAGTCTAATGAATAGAGTATATTTAAATTGATATAATAGATAACTATTCTGGTTTCCTCTATATTATCAGTTGTGCTAAATGCTATCTTCTCTATGTACACTGTTTCCCATAAGTCCCAATACAGCATTTGTCAAATCTCTATGATAAGAATAATTGTAGTGTACTTCACTGCTCTCTCATTCATCACACAACCGCTATAGGAGAGTGTATTATGACTCCAGTGAACGAACCCGTCCGACCCACCGGCACGGTAGTGGGGCGCAAGCGCAAGCCCGACAGCGACGAGCCTGAGCAAGCCGAGGAGGCGCCGGGAGACGACGTGGTCGGGGGGGTCGAGAGCAAGCGGCCGCGCCTGTTGCATCGCCTCGCCAGGCCCTTCCGCACGCTCGCCGCACCGCGACACGCTGAGGTGAGGGGGAAGGGCGGGGGGCGAGGAAGACCACCGTGCTGCTTCTGCAGGGTCTCGACAGCGAAGAGAGGGTGAGCGGCGTGTCATCTGCGCTTTTCAACCCTCCCGTCCACATCATCTCCCATCGCCTCCCCATGCATGCGCAGGGCGGTGATGTGGACGAGGGGTCGAAGGCGAACGGCTACGTCTGCTAGAGCGACGACAAAAGTAAAGAGCGGCGGGAATCGCCAGCTGACAGCGACCAGACTAACAGATCACGTGTAAGCTGATAACTTGCTAACCTCGCCGCAATGTCAAACGCTTACAGCTTTATAAATCGTATTTCTCATGTTCGACTCGAAAATGTTACGGTCGAGCGTAAATTTCCTTCTCAATATTACTACTCGTTACACAAAATATTTTAATCCTACATTTACACAAAATATTTTATCCCTTAGTAAGATACATTAAACAATATATTGTTTTATGTATCTTACTATGCAGCTCTTTACGCATACACATGTTAAATATATTGCAGCTGTCGGACTTACAAATATTGCAGCTGTCAGACTTACAAATATTGCAGCTGTCAGACTTACAAATATTGCAGCTGTCAGACTTACAAATATTGCAGCTGTCAGACTTACAAACATTGCAGCTGTCAGACTTACAAATATTAACACGTGTAAAGCATCAACATGATCGTTCATACATTATGCGGTACTTAATGTGATAAAATTATTATTGTATACATACAGTACCAGTAGCTTGATATGCCTGCGTCTATGTATTTAAAAATTATAGATATGTATTGCATGTATAACATACAGAACTATTTAATTAACATGTTAAGTGTAGAGTCATGTAGAGGAAATTTGTTGTCGTTAATTTATTGTTTGGTAACAAGGCCGCCATTGTGTGCATTTATTGTATTTTACTGCTCTGTGCATTGTTTATGATTGTTTGTGTAATGTGCACAATAGAGAATATTTGATAGCTACTGGTATTTATAAATTGTACGTACTTTATAGATTGTGGGTATCAACACAGACCTGCCGTTGACCGCGCCCGTCGCCTGTGCGGACTTCGATCCGGAGGTCATCAAAGCGGAGGAACCGATCGCCGTAGCCGCCCCTGCCCAACCCATCCAGACAACGGCGAGACCGTCGACGCACGACCGACAGGACCCGAAGAGATGTGTGATCGTGTAACACTGGTGGATTCACTATATTCGTTGGGTGGTTGTGGACCTTCGTAGGGTTGGGTTTACACAACATATGGACGAGATTTTATTTAAATACATTACTCTACTTAATTGTAGTCGACATAAAACGACCCTGATTACTGTATTAAAACATAAAAATATGTTGCATTAAATAGAAAACTGTTAAGTACTTTGTCGTACATCGGTTAAAAGTGCCCTACAGGCATCGGCGGAGTTACTGCCATCTGTACACCATAATTGATGAAATACACTTGAGTGGTTCAGCTGTTGGATGACTGTTCATCAACGTGTCACAATACGGCGTGTCACTGAGCTACAAAATAATGAGATTCAGAGTAAAATTTAAATCATTCACATGAATGTTACTAATCAATACAAGTGCAGTTTATGTGATGATGCGAGTGAACCAGATGAAAAGTAGTGGATTAGAACAAAAGAAAGTGCACTAAATGAACACATTCACGAAGTTGAAGTAAACGACGCGATGAACATATGAGCGAACTACAGAAATATATACACACGGATGATTTAAATGATCTGCATGGACAGCTGAGCACATGAATGGTGAGCATGAGAATATGAAGGACTGAACGAAAATGTTACTAAATTAGATAAGATGAGAATATGTCTTCATCTAGTTCACATATTACTAGACTAGGTGATAGTTTGATTGGAATAGATGAAAACTAATAGAAGTAGCTAAAACTGCTGTAAGATGTTCAGTAAAATCTCGTTCATATGTAAATGACAGTTTACCCATGTAATACAATAAATCAAAAATGTATTTTTTATTAGATATATTTTGTCTAGCCTAGACATAGACACTTTAGTTAGGTATAAGATTTTATAAATGATTCACAGATTCTTATATCATTCGTATGTATTAGTAGAACACATAATTTGAATTACATTTTAACTGAAATCATTAGGTAGGACTCTGAAACCTATGTTAGAATGAAGACACATAGGAAAAGACTCGCTAGGAAATGTCCTAGAGTCCTATCGTTTTGACTGAGAATAGCACGAATACTCTGCGCTAAGAACACTGGGGTTAATAACAATAAAAGAGTTAATAATACTCACACCTCTGCCTTCACTGTGAATTAAAAGTATTGAATACAAAGATGTCATTGAGTGAACGTATCGAGTACAATAGAATTGACCAATACCATGAAGTGTCAACACCTTATTCGTGTCCACATTGACTATTCGGGCTGTATAGTATTAGACCCAGGCTGAGCGTTCATGCAGCAGGGGGTCGGGCCGCGTGGTGTAGCCGCATTGTGCTCACAGGATATCGCTGCATAGTGACAGCTAAGCCATCGCAACTCGTCCGTTTGTGAATCACTGGTGGTCCATTGGAGGTAAGGGAGGCTAGTCATCTGCGAAGTAAGCAGATGCTTATGGGCGTTGGCAGCAATATTTTTTATAGCGTTATATGTGGACAAGCGCGTAATACGAGCCATTTGGTGTCTACCGACGCCCATTAACATTTGCACATGCAGGTAAGTTGTCCTCCTTCGTCCAACTTCACCCTTGGGCTACCATCTACTCACAGACCGCACGAAACGCGGTGGTATTGCTGTCACTTTTAAAGTATGGAATCGTGTGAGCGAGAGGTACCTCCTCGTTCGGGCCTTTTCAATTTGGCTCAGCATGGCACTACCTTTTATATGATATTACGAATATTGTATATAGTTCTACATATATATTATGCAATTGAATGGATTGAGACGGTTGCGTTGGCAATGAGTTATTTGTAATTGTCTTTTTAACTAGCAGCATGCACTAAAACGTATGTCGTCATAGTAATGTTCCGAATGGGCGGAGCGTGCAAACGAGAGAGCGACAGTAGTCGTCTCTTTCGCTGTTATCGGACGATGCGTTCACAGTTCTTTGACATTTGTCTTGGGTCTCTTTTTTCGCTTCGCGGGGCCAGTGAGTGTTAAAGAGATTTCCAAATATTCGTATAGGTGTTGAATTTTGAATAGAGTATAAAAGCGTTAATGTTTTATAAAACAATATACTAATATCCTACGTTTGTGCTTGTGTGTCCCTTTAGACAAGAGTGTGTCAGCGTGTGCGTATGTGCGTGTGCGTGTGTGTAAGGGGTAGTGGCCGGCAAGTCTATGCTATCGCGCTACACGCGGTTTGTGAGAGTCCCTTGGACCACATTTTATGAAAGAAAGCGAAAGACATAACCTCGTGGTGCACATGTTTAAAGGCGTCTGAATTAACTTAAGTGGTCTGTCAGTTTGTCACATAAAAATGTGTTGCGTGTGCGTGCATGTATATTCGTTCATGTGTATGAGTGTGTGTATGATAATATATAATTAGCTAAATATCGAGTTTTACAAACGCAACCGTCTCCTAAGGAATATTATTACAATAAGATCGCGTCGTTTAGTGTCGTGTCCTGACGTGTGCAGTCAACGTTGTCGATCAACTTCAGACTCGATGCCTCCTCGTCACTCAGGTGAACATCTAAATAGCAGCGAACATTAAATTGTGACCACTTGCGGTGTTTATAGTGCTTTTGGGATAAGGCCGGCCTGGATGATAATCTTTATTGTGCATTATTATTGACAGTTTCGGATTAATATTTAAGAGTTCACAATGATTAAACACAAGTTTGGGCGAGTTTAATTTTTTGCGCATTCTCAGTTGTCTAGGGGTGCATTAGTTTGTTGAGCATATTGTTTCTGCTGTATCGTGCGTCTGTTCCCGACTGTACAAAGGACAGAAGAAAGGTGCAAGCTCATTGAGGAATTGTGAATTTACGATACTTGCCGAATAAAATTCGCTTCCGCTAGTGTTAGAAAAAAGTGTTGCCATAAAATATTAATAAAGCATGCGAGATATTTTTCGACTAAAATATTTTCAATTATAACACTAGTATTGTTAAAATATATGTATATTTACATAGACATTAAAGTAAATGGCAACACTTCCGAATTTTAAATGTTGAGGTAGAAGAACCGCGCCTTGTCTGTTTGCCTTAAGAATGCAGACACCTTTAAGCAAACGAAATCATCAATCAGCGCGCTACCAACTCCGCCTATTGTAATGCAGCCGTGCCGTCACAACCGCGGAAGTCCCTCAGACTTGCATAATAACTGTAACGTGACAGCTATGCTTGTCGCGTTTCGTGCGGCTTATGAGTTTCCTGTGCCCCAGAGAGAAGGAAAAAAGGGCAACATGTCGCTATAACTATTATGTGATTGTTTATGGATGTGGGTAGTCACCAAGAGGTTCCGATTTCTTATTTGTCCCTGTATGATATATAATAGAAAATCAATTTTTTGGTTGTTGGGACTAACAACGCTGAAACACACGCGAACAGAATGTATAAGATATTATGCTCTTAGGTCACACTATGTACGTGTAACAACACTAACCATTCGCAAAGGACTTTACGAATTGTCTATGAAGAGAAGTAGGTGAGGGACTTTACCCAAAGTAAAGGTTAGGAAGATGTGTTTGTACAAAATTATGCGTTTTAGTTGAGAAATATATTTTTGTTTTATGCTGAAAAATAACGATATTTTTCACTTCTGTTAAGTAGTATATATTTAAAGTTATTGAAGATAAAACAAATTTTGTAACATCAGCCCCTAACGACCTTTATTGTCTCATACTTTACATTATATTTGGGACACGTTCCATGTTAAAATAAAACGAACCTGTAGATGGCGTTGTTGTAACTTTGTTACTACTAAATATGGAAAGTTATATTTAAACGAGGAACGTTTAAAAGTTTGAAAATATATATTAGATAAAATTACAGCACTTTTCATGCCTGAATAATCGCGTTAGATGGCGTCGGCGCAAATTATGCGTACTAGCCGTCTGCAACCAGTCAGTGGCCTGTAAAATACGAAAATGTATATTTAAACAAAGAACGCCTTCGATGTATAAAAGTTGACGTATTTTTAAATGCAGAACACGTTCTATGTTCATTATTTAATTGTTCACTAGATGGCGCTGTGTTGTGTGTAAATCTGCAATTAAAATACGAGGTTGTATCATATTGAAATACATTCGAATATCTTATTGAATACAATTATGTGAGGTCTATTGAAATAATTTAAAATATTTGCTCCATTAATTTTCTATTTGTAACAGACACGAATCTAGAGAAAAGCACTTATACATTTAACATATTGTTTATATCAATTTTTTTTTGTCACAACAATTTACTCTTCAGGTCGGCGAATTTATTCTCTTTTAAGTGTATGACTTATCGTTGAACACTTTTGTCGTGTTTCCCAACCATATATGTTTCTGGATTTGTGTCTGTAGAAGAAAGCCGAGATTATAATTGAATGTACAAAAAATAATTGTACCACCGACTGCCGCCATATTCTGTACCCAACATTGAATATAAAACTAGATAAGTTACGTGAACGGACGAATTTATTATATTTGTAACTTATCTACATTTTATTTCATATCAACGTTTTCAGTTGCCATCAATCTCCACCGATTTTCTTTCTCTATACTAGCTGTATTTCATAATTGTGCTTAAAGTTTAATTATAATGATAGATGTCCTATAAATTGTGATATTAAGATTGTGATCCAACTGGCGTGTAAATTTAAAGCTATAAGATAGATGTGTTTTAAATTATAATGCATTGAGGACAGACAGCGGATTAAAAGTCCTCCGTCTCTTTCTTTAAATGCTTATATTTTTTGTTAATTTGTTGGAATGGTAATTGTGTCCTGTAATTAAATGTCGCTTGTGAAAACCATTCTATATTCAAAATGTTGTTTCCGCTGTTCTTCGCTTTTTTTAACCAGTCCGCATTTGCTTAACTTAGTATGGTCATTAAAATCTAGGAATATTCATTTGCACACATTTTAAAAGACGTAACAAAATTGTAGTTTTACAAATTCTATCCTGTGTCAAGCTTTTATTCGTGGTATATTTTTAAGGCAACTATCATTTTAATTGAACTTTAATTTAAAGCCGCCTTACATTAGTAATCTTTTTTATTATTTTATTTTATAGACAAAATGGCGATGTCAAAAATCCTAAAGGCCCCTAAAATATAGTCGCTGTTACATAGCTTCATCGACCCACTGCCGTTGTCCGTACCTTAACGGCCAGTTCATTTAACGCATGATACTGTGCAAGAAGGCTCCGACCGACGAATGGGGTGTGTTGAAGATGTTAGCGACAGCAGTGTTCATGAATGAACTGATAGCGGTGGCAGCACTGGCGCGCTCTGCAATACTCTGACACGGCTCGTCTGTTGTTTCATGTGCGTATTGTGCAAAGGAACATCATCACATAAGAATATATGACAATAGCTTCTGGATTTCACTAATCGAAGCGTTGATCCATAAAGCAATTTCACCTGGTCCATTTGAATTTTAAGCATTTCAACTTCACTTTACTGATTTTATGCTTAACCTATGGTGGCCATAACTTTGGAGTACCTTCGTGAGTGGTGGGACTCCAAATCTATTGTAGTAGAAATGTGACCTAGACGCCGGCATTGTAAAGGTTTTAAACAAAAAGATAACTACAGAATCCTGTAATAGAGTTGACATTCCCGTGAATTAAGTAAAATGATAAAATCTGAGCATTGCGGAGTGCGCCACTATCGCTCGCCGCTGGACAGTAAGTATGGCTGCGTCTGCCTTGCAATAAAATACAGTTTGTATGTTTATACAATTATGTGAATTGTTTTGTAATATTGTGTGTTATAATGTAGTAATAAATACATAGAAAGTAATAATTGATTGGGTTTTATTTTTAACCGTCTCTAGATAAGGTTTACTCTTTGTATACATTCTAATCCGGATACATTAGGCGAAGGCAATACTCACTGCTGGTCATCTCCACAGAAACTGTGGGGGTTACGGGCATCGAGGCGAACCTCATAACCCGGGTTGGGTCGCAAGGGGACGACTATCCCCTCGGTAAAGGGGCCGCAATAATTGCGGGTTGCCATCCTGGCTTTTGGCTCAGGGAAATGTAGGCCCATTTAGGGCCTGTGTGTTGTGTGGTGTGTTGTGACTGTGGTGAGTAGCGATTGGGTGTGTCATGCGTGCGCATGTGTGATCCTCGTCCGGAGCGCAGGACACGCAGTCCCCAGTCCGCTTGGTGGATCACCGGTCCATTGTCTGCCCTATTGAACATAGCGCTCGACAATCGAACCACAAACTCACCCAGCGACTCTATCCGCAAGTCACGCGCGATCACATCATTGCGGACGTAGCGACCGGCACCCGTGATGACCTGCGAGCCCATCCGCAGCGCGCGGTCGATACTGCATCCGAGATACACGACTGGGGATTTCCAAGACATCCTGGCCTCTGAACTTTAACCGCCCCGGCATGGAGCGCCTCTTGCTGACATATAGCGCCGTCGTCTTATCCACGTTGACGGACATGCGCCACCAGTCGAGCCACTCCGGCAACCGGTCCAGCATGCGCCCAGTTGCGAGCTCCGGCTTTCGGGACGAGGTTACGTATGCGCTGTCGTCGGCGAACAGCGCGAGCATGACATCTACCTCACCCTCTCCCGAAGGATCGTTGAGTGTGGGGATGTCGTTGGTGTAGGCCGCGTACAGGCAAGGGGATAGGCAACTGCCCTGTGGCACACCAGCACGTATGGCCTTCACCGAGGAGTGCCTCCGTTCCACCGCTACCCGGAAGGTCATACCTTCAGAGAATGACGCCACAAGTGTCACAAACGCCAGCGGGACGCCGGCGTCCACCAACTTGTACAAGAGTCCCGGGTGCCACACCCTGTCGAAGGCCTTCTCCATATCGAGAAAGACTGCGACAGAGTGTCTCCCCTTGTTCATCTCTACAGACAAGTGGTGGATCACCCGCGTCAGTTGCAACGTGGTCGAGTGGCCGCTCCGGAAGCCGAAATGTTCGTCCCTTATGGGAATTACAGCTTCAGCCTCCGAAGCAGAAGCCTCTCGAACAACTTGGCGATGTGGGACAGCAGCGTTATCGGCCGGTAGCTTCCAGGCAGGCTTGCCCGACTTCGGCAGAACGATGACCCTCCCCTCTTTCCAGGTCGGAAAGTGGGCCGTCCGGAGAATGCCATTTGCGATCTAAGTGAGAGCCACGGCTGCTAGGCGAAGGCAATAGGAATAGTGGGGTTGTCCTGTGCTGCGGGGCAATCCTGTGGAGGGGGTATCTGTTCCTTAGAAGGGGTGCCCTGATGGTTTATAATTCCGATTCCGAATAATCCGATTGGTATATAGTCAAGATGTTGTAACGCGTAAATATTCATGCGAATCACAAAAAATATGTGAATATAAAAAAAGCGATTGAAAAGGTGATCGTAGCTCCTTACTGATATTATTTACGGCATAACTTCAGGTCCGAAAAAACGACCCCGCAATCAGAGGGAGCAGGGACTGGGCACTGTCGATACAAGTGTAAACGTACTATGACGTGACAATGACCGCACTTGGAGCGCAGCGTAGCTGGAATTAGTGTTTGTTACGTGTACTTCCTGTTGCTTGCTTCAGGTTGCGCAAGGTTTTTCGACTTAAAGTTTTACATTCCGTACAGAGAGGATTCTCTTCGCGCTTTGTCTACCATATTTCATTAAAAATATTAAAAAAAAAATGTTTATACTCGTCGCCCGAGTAGCGCTCAGCGCAATCCGATGATACCGTATTGGGTTTCTTTTCACTGCCACAGTATAAGTTCAGATCCAGAGAAAACAGTATTCGTTTTAGTATAAAAAAAATGGTAAGAAGTAGTGCCATACTGATACAATAAAACTATTTTTACGGAATTTATCACGGTATATTTAATCATTTAACTAGCCCGACGTTGCAGAAGCTTTAGAGCAACCGTGGTCACGGGTGGATTGAGATGACAGTCTCTCCTGGAGTCATATTGTATTAAACCTACCCTAATAATTATAATTATTTAGTTGTTCCGGTTAACGCAAACAGTACTTATTATATCTTGCTGTCTTGAGGTATAAACTTAAGACATTAATAAGTGCCATTCTGCATTGCAGTAGAATTGAGCCGTTACCTCTCGGTCACATGATACCCCTGCGAACAGCCAGCTATAAAGCTGTAGCGTCTCGTGTGGTTTATGAATTTTCAGTGGCCCAATGAAAGAAAAGGAGAGAATAATGGCAAAACATATGCATGATAATTATGTATATGGACGTCGGAAGTCACAAAACGGCACCGGGGGCCCGTTTTCCCCAATGTATTACAAATAAAATATTATCAATGCCTACCTAGTTTTTCCTGCGAGTCCGATACTTATGCCGTTTTAACATTCAGGAATAGGTTTTAATGAGTTTTATTCTGTCTGCTCGTCATGTGTATTTAGTCAAAATATAACACTAGAACTACAAATGTACATACGATGACCGATGAACTGTGATAGCATCACCGCCAGTAGTAGGTCCCTTCGAAAAATAAATAAATATAAAACTAGGAGTACCTAATAACATTAATGTTCGCAATGTCTTAAGGTAAACATTCTTTACATCATGTCAGCGCATCACTAGAATAAACAGATTACAGCCATTGATTTAAAATTTATAAATCAATGAGAATAGCAGATAAATTATTACATCGAATATGACTGCCAAATAAGTAGTGCCTATGACAAACACGTTAGCGTGATCCTTCTCAACATTAAGATTTACTCATCAAGCATCAATAACACGTGAACTTCGGGTCCGAAAAAAGAAAAACGCAGTCCTAGGCATTAGGGCCTTAGAACTGCTGCATTGGAGGATGTAGTGTCGTGCATAGTGCACGATACTACATCCTCCTATGCAACGGAATTGGCTGCGGCTACGGTAGCCATCTTCTACGGAGACAAGCCAACACAAGAATATGTTTTGCAGAAGCGTAAGAGCAGCTTGTGTCTGCTCCTTTATTTCACTCCTTTTCCGATGGTAGTACCATCATGGTCACATGATGCCGTCTGGCAATCGGCACGACCACAGAGAAACAGGCGCATGATCGAAGGCTTACCGTACAAGGCTAGTAAGACACAATACTAATCATAGTTTATAGTCTGACCCCTTTCAAGATAATCAATAACAATCACACCCTTCGAGTCCCAGAATACTGAGGCCATTACCTTATTTGCCCATAAAATCGCCTTAGCCCTTTTAGGGGGTGGTGAACCAGGTCTTCTCCACTGTTGTCGATTGTTGTTCTTCTTCTGGCGTATAGTAATGAACCCATGTTTCGCCCATTGTAAAAGACCGATTCAAAAAATCATCTGCATCGGCATAACTCCAAACAGTGACGTGAAATAGTCAACCGCGTCCTTTTTTGTTGAACTGAAACACACCTCGCAGACACCTTGTAGAAGCCCAATTCGATGATATTTTGAGTTCGTTCACAAGAGATGCCAATAATCTCGGCTATCTCCCTAATATTTATTCTGCGGTCCCCATAAATATCAATCAAGCAATTTTTAAACCTTTTTGTAAGTAGTGGACGTCGAAGGCCTTCCGAAGCGGGGTTCATCTTGCACACTCTCTCTATTACGCTTGAATTCTGCCATCCAAATAAATGCAGACCAAATGCGGCTGTAAGGTATAAAGCACTAAAAGTACTTTTACGGATTTTATCATGGTTTATTTAATTATGTAACTGGCCCGACGTTTCAGAAGCTTTACGGCAACCTGGTCACAGGTGGACTGAGGTGACAGGTGTCCTGCTGTCACAAGTTATTAAAATCACCTGACGAGTTATAATTGTTTAGTTGTTCCAATTAACGCAAACAGTACTGGTTATATGTTGCTGTCTCTGTTTAGTTTTTGATTTAATAATGTTACCATTGGGTCCCAAGCAGAGGGAAGAACCCGGCCATCTTCTCTATTGAAATATTGATGTGTTGTTGTTTCAATAGCCTCACGGTTCATCATTGGAAGGAATCTGTGTTCCCTAGTGAGGATTTGCGCTTTATGAATTCTAATGTAACGGTCGCGATAAAATCCGCATAAAAGTAATTTTATTGTAATGAGTAACATTCGCGTAAACTTGAGACACAAAGCACTGGCTAACTAATGAGAGGTATTAAACGACAGCGCTGTTTTCGGTTCGGTCTAGATTTGAACTTTCAAAATGACGTCGCTCGCACTGGTCGCTAGTATGACAATGAAATACAAGGCACGTTCCGAAGAGAGAGAAACGCGCGCTCACTAACTTTACACGATATGTCGTGTGCTAGTTTACACCATACAATATGTCGGACGAGTAAATAAACCTGGTAAGAGCTAAAAAACAAATCAGTTAGGAGATCCTATGTGGACTTAACGATTACTGTACTTGGAGATAATCTGTGCCCACTGCTTTAAGTGATGTTAAATGACCATTCAAGCTACTAAAAGACCTAAGGCACATTTTAACTACCATAATGTTTGTATAAACAGAATCGACCAGAAAGCAAACCACGGGGTCGTCAATGCACATCTTGTATAATACCATCATCAGCTTCCATCTCTTTGGGAGGGTCCTAGTGAGTAGAAGTATGGCCGATGGATTCATAACATTATAATGGAACTCCACGTTATAATGCTATGGAACCATCGGCCATACTTACTTCTCAGTGAGACACAAGTCTTATTAAAATTTATTTATTAAGTAGATGTTTTATTAAAAAATACAATATGATGTATTTTTAATGTGCTGCAACTTATAATACACTCCGACAAGTATATTAAATGGCAACAAACTCGCAACATCACAAATATGAAGTGATAATTCGCTTAGTGACAACTGACAAGGCGGACTGTCGTATCGTGGCGTGTAAAAGCACACGCGCCGTTAATGGTTGCGTTGGTTATTACATAAAACAAATCAGTTGGTGTCCGAGTGTCGGCGGAACCTCGCGACTCAGCGACTGTTGGTGAGTACCTTTCGCTTTACGAAGCTGTCAACCTTTAACTTATACACTTCGACTTGTTTTATTAAGTTGTTGCTGGTCGCTGGCGTATCACTTCATCTGCTATACACATACATATGTAAGGAGTGGTCGCGGGATCTTTTCCGATTTCACACTAATACATAATTTATTTGCAATTATTTTAATATTATTTTTTTACCTAATTAGGCAAACGAAATACAAAATATTTTTTAAAATAATGAAATTATTTATAAAATAAATGAAAAAAGAAAAATATTTTAAAACTTTTTATGAATTATCATTTAACACTAGGTAGAAAATGCTAAAAGACGTAGGTATGTAGTTAAATATAAAATGTTGTTCATACCTCAAAACAGTCCTAAAGTAGATCTCATATACCCTGCAAAAATTTTAAACTTTTATACCTAGTATTGAAAAATTTCTGTTTCTTCTTTCATCTAATGGAAAACGCAATTACAGTTTATTGTTTTTGTCTATTGCTTACATCGTTGCTTATATTATTGATCATGTCACATCTCACGCTTGAGTAATTCAGTTAAAGGATTTGTATAACGTACCGTGCACATGTAAGCAAACGTTGGCCTTAGATCATTCAATACTTTCGGCACGCCTTTAAATAAAAATGATTACTCATAGGCGCGTGTCTTGTGGTTTGTGTTGTGTGCGCCTATGTATAATAATATTTCGCTAATAACATATAAGTAATGATCTTAATGGAATTGCTTTCTTATGTTTAACGTGACTCGTCATTGAATAAAACCTAAGTCTATCTTTACTGCTTCATAACCGAACTTGGCAAGCACAGCCAGTGATCGCTAACACGTTATAACAACGTCAATTGAGCGCCAATATCAATATGCTCTCCCATTTTGAGCTGTTTGCGTCAAAACAACTGCTCATTGGGAGTAATGGGTAAAGAAGGGCTGTAATTGCTGGACAATAATAGACACCAATACGCTACTTCACATTTGTCCTTTCGTGATAAAGCGTCTAACTCAAATAGAACTGGTTATCTTTGAGAAATAATCTTCTTCATCACTATAGTACGCGTCCGCTTGCTGTTGTGACTGCGGCCCATTCGGATTATTTTTCACGCAACTACAGCCTTACACTGTGTTTTTCTTAAGTATTAAAATCACAGTATTTTATATAAGTGGTGATATGACAAAGATAACAAACAAGTAAAGGTTAGTTTGATATGTTTAGTTCTTATATACAATAGGCCTGTAGTGCTGTTCCCGTGGCTTCAGGCGCGTTAAATTAATCTTATCGTTTATTTTTTCGGGATGTAAAGTGTTGTCACGTGAGTCCAGACCAGACAGACCTCATTAAACCCGTTCAGTGGTGTTAGTGGAATGACAGACACATGGACAACTTTCGTATTTATAACATTTAGCTCCTTACGTATAAAATAGGCGTCTCGTATGGGAGGAACAAAAAGTCGCATATTTTTTAATATAATAATAATTAATTAATCAAATAAGGATCTATTGTTTTCTATACACTTTCGCCATCTCATAGGTAGTTCATTGATCCCGTTACTAAAAAAAACAGAAGGACGGGAATCAATAAAATCTTTGCAGGCGATATGGACTGCCCCATCGGAGTAGAATTTTTGCCCTTGCAAGAAGTTATCCAAATTTCGAAAAAAATAAGTTGGAGCAAGGTCCGGGGAGTACGGAGGAAGTCTTAGACTTTCCAATAAATGCTCTTCTACGATTTTAGCCGTCTGTTGTGCAGTGTGTGATCTAGCGTTGTCGTGGAGCAGCAGTGGCGTGGAGCAATTGACCAGCCTAGGTTGTTTAGCCGCTAGCTTGTCCAACAGGTTTGCAATTGCTGTCAATAGACATCAGCCGTAATAGTCCGGCCAGATTTAAGAAAACTGTAATGAACAATACCGCCACTAATCCACCAAACGTTTGATGGATTAGTGGCGGTATTGAACTTTTTTTTGGGGTTAATTTTGGTGGTGCAGGATTTGGCTGGCTGACCGGGATCCGGATTTATAGTATTATATATATTAGGATTATTGTAAAGAATCCATTTTTTATCACAGGTAATGATTCGGTTTAAAATACCTTCATTATTGTGCCGGTTTAGTAATGTAACGCAGCAGTCGACGCGCGTTTGCCGGTTTGGTTCAGTCAATTCGTGAGGTATTCAAGCTTTGTAATCTTCCCAATTTGCTTCAAGTGAATTAAAACAATTTCATCACTGACATCGCAGCCTGCGGTTTGCGATGGTTCCGCTTCTAAAATAGCCTTCAACTTTTCATCACGAACTTGGACCTCAGGCCGTCCGGCCGGCTTGTTATGTAGGTCGAAATTTCCAAAACGAAAACGGTGGAACCAAAACTGAAATGTGTTTTATTTTGCAACACGACCGCCATACACTTCACCCTTCGAGTCGTTTCCGCAGCTCTAGTACCACGGCGGAACTGTACTCGTAAATAAGGCGATAGTTTTCCATTTTGTAAAATGAGGGATGCAAACAGAAAAACACAAGAACAAGTGTTTTTATGTTTTTCAAGAAAAAACAAATGAATGATGGCCATCAAAGCAAAAATACATGAGTAAATAGCTGTACATATTTGAATTTGGAATTCCTTACCAAAGCGGAGAGATTAGTGATTAAAGTTCTGGCCACGGTACGAAAAACGCCAATTTCATATGTGAGTACCTAATATTAGTAGGCAGTAGCATACGTGGGATAGGATATTAGGTTGGTGGCAGGAGTCGTCTCATATTGTAGGTATTGTAATTTTTTTCCCAAATTAAAAAAAAAAAACAATTTTTAAACAATAATTAGTTAAATTTGCTGCTTCTGTTAGATAAATTCTCGTTTTTTCCTCAACGGAAATTAAGAGGGAGATGTAAGTTAGTAAAGATAGAAAGAGTAAAATTTCCCATACATTATATCTCTAGATGAAAGAGAGAGAAATATGCGATCTCACATTTTCTTTCTCTCTTCTTCTCATAGCCTGAATATAATAAAGTTAAGTTAACATTATGTTTTACTTCAGTAGTGTAGTTTAAAGCACACTTGCTTATGTTTTACGAAAGATTGTGCAAACTGCAAAGGGTGGGGGATGTATACTTTCCTTCTCTTCTCTTCTTCTCTCTTTCATCTTAAGAGCAGAGCTCTTATCGATGGGTTTTTCCAAATGCCCCCGTTCTCTACCATTCGTTACTGGTCGACGCGAATTTCCTCTTGTCCTTAGTCTGACACACATCATATGAGTGTCCTGCTTTAGCCTGCTCTTCTATATCTGCTGCTACTATCATCATCATCATCATTATCAGCCTTTATCGGTCCACTGCTGGATATAGGCCTCTTTCAAAGCCAAGACGACCGATCTCCTGCTACTCGCATCCATCCCGGAACGGCTACTGCACAAAGATCGTATTTCCACCTGGTGAACGGTCGACCAACACTTCTTTTTCCTAAACGCGGCCTCAAGTCCAGAACTTTACTGGTTCATCTGCCATCTGTTCTTCTGAGTGTGTGACCAGCCCATTGCCACTGCAGTGCGCTTACTCGTCACGTGATATCGGATACCTTAATTCCTCGCCTTATGACTTGTTACGAATTATGCCGGACAGAGAAACACCCAACATAGCACGTTCAATAGCTTGCGGACCAGTTCTGAATTAAGAGGCCATGTTTCGGCCCCGTAGGTCATCACGGGGAGAACGCATTGGTTGAAGACTTTTGTCTTCAAGCTCTGCCATACGGTAGAATCTATACAGATTCTGCTATGGTCTTACTTTTTCTTAATTTTGTCATGACACTTATTTCTTTCTGAAAACATAATCTTTGACTTGGTCGGTTATAAATGGTCAAGTGTCGACTTAGCGTTGGAACAATAAGTACTCCAAGTGTTTACTTGTGTTTACATTAACAACTGTAGTGGTATTTTAGCTTTAAATGCTTCTGTACTGGTTCAGTCCGAAAATAGAAGCATTTAACATAACCGTTTCACTTTTGATCATTACACATCCGATGTTAACTGTTGTCGAATACCAGTTGCACTCCGAAGTGTGGTCGGCAGTCGAGAATTTCTTGTGAAATCCGATAGCCCTGGGCCTAGGACTGCTTTAAGGGACAATTTTTTTTTCTTACTTACAGCATAGCGAGCTGTGACAGTGTGGACACTGAGCAAGAGATCTATATTTGCTTTTATTGTTCTATTGCTGTTGTTCCTCCCGAACATTAAATAAATCAATATTAAAGAGACTAGAATTTAGGCGCGGAGAGGGTACAGCCACTTCCTCTGTCAGGCAGATTTTTGGATCAAATAATTAGGTAATTTACTGACACCAGTCCTAAGGGGCTTTTCTTTTTTAATCGAAGCTTCATTAAGTCTTTTGTCATTTTTTTTATTTCTGTGGTTCTGGTAGAAACGCTCTTTGTATTTAGGCATTTTATTTTTTATTCCGCCTTTATTCAACAAATCCCTAGGTCGTGGGCAGTATAGTATTATTAATTTTAATGTGTGTGATCGGGTGGCAAACGAGCAATCAGAGGCTTTTTACGGCTAACGACGTACATGAACATCCACATAATTACTATGCCGATGCGTTGCCCTACTGCCGCCCCCAATGGGCCACCGGCTACTCACAAACCGCACGAAACGCGACAATGAAAATGTCACTTTACGGCGGTATTATGTGAGCGAGAGTTACTTCCCCGGTCGTGCCGGTCCAAGTCCGTTGCCAAGGAGGCTGTAGTGTAATGCACCATGCATGGCACTACCTGCTCCTATGCAGTATGGCACTACCTCTTCCTAAAATGCTTTAAAAGTCACTGAACCTCATGTGACTTAAATTCCTGGCACGCCAGCATATTATTTTTAACATTTTGAATGATAACAATATAATACCAATTAGTCAATCACTTTGTACTAGGACTTTTCATCTCCGTGGTGCATAGCAGTTGGGCCTCACCTGGTTGCCCTTTCTCTTCTTGGCTTGTACAAGTCATTGCAATCTCGTACTGTCTCCCGCTTTGATTGGGGAGGGAAACTGGAATTAATTCCTACTCCTCCTATTTTCTTCTGATTGAATTCGATGCGGGTTCAAAAACAGTTTTATCTATTCCCTCGGACTCACTGCGATCATATCAAAGTGTCATCAATGGTCGCCGCTGACGATCCTGGAGATTTAGTTGGACTATTCCATCGCTTTGGAAGTCGGTAGGGTTGTCCCGTGGTGCAGGACTAACGACTTTGGGACAGTGCAATGGGGCGAGGTTCCCATTCTCGCCCCATGCCCCGTGTGCGAAAGCGCCGCCAGTTTTCTCTTTTGCCCCCTTTTCTCATAAGAGGGGCACAAAGAGCGACACCTCCTCCTGCTCTTTAGTCCCCTCTTCTTATAGGAGGGGTACTAAGAACCGCCACCTCGTGGGCTCAATTGGTTTCGCCCGCGATGTCTCGGATCAACCGAGGCTACTGAGCCCCACCGCCATGACAAGGCTCGAACCATGGTGGGGACCAGGTCCCCACCCTGTTTTGTAATATATCAACAGCTTATTATTATTGTTAGAGAACCTTCGTTATTTTATAGAGGCGTGGTGGGGTGAAAGAACGGGAACTCTTTGAACTCTTTCAATTTTAAGTGAATGGGTTTTTGTAGCGCCTCCCCGCGATTTTATACAGTTGTCAAAAGTGATTGACACAGTGCCAAAAAGATGGCTTTGATCAGCGGTTTATCTGCCACATGACGCAAGTTTTTAAAGATAAGGATAAGCTTTCTTGTACGAGCTATCAATATGCGGATAAAAAATGAGTTTTCCTTCGAATATAACACCTAAGTATTTTATTCAGATTGCTTTTTGTAGTTTGGGACAAACACAGTTCAAGTTGATCGTGTTATTGCTAGAGTGAGAGACTATGATAACGTATGAGTTGCACTTAATGGGTCGCTTGTGGAAAACATCTGATATTTAGTTTTTTTCTACGTTTAGTTTCAGAAAATTATCCCGATGTCCTTACTACGTTCAATCCACTTTGAGCACTAGCATAAACTTCATCCCAAGAATCTCCACTGAATACCAGAGAAGTGTCATCGACGAGTGTTATAATCCTGGCTCTAGGCAGTTCAAGTTCACAAAGATCGTTTGTGTAGCCAAGAAAGAGAGTTGGACCAAAGATCCTGCCTTGTGGGAAACCATATTCCACTTTAATCTCCTCACTAATCACATTATCAATTTTCACACAATGAGGACGGCTGGATAAGCAACCTTTATTTTAATTGTAAGGCCCTGACCCCAAGACACTCTAATTTGTCTATCAGGATCGGCACAGATAGCGAGTCCAATAGCTTCGCTAGGTCTAAAAATACGACAACTTATTTTTAGATCTAGCCAAATAAGGTCAGTTCATACACTGCATCTGAAGTTGACTTTTTTGGTCTAAAACCAAATTGAGATTCTGATAGCAAATTGTTTTCTCCTAAAGATTTAAATATCCTCTTATAAGGCCCAAGATTTTAGATAGAGTAAGAAGGACTGAGATGACCTATAGTTGTCAACACAACCTCGCTACAGATTAGATGTTACAACCAGACAGTTTGCTTCCACAAGCTTTGGTTCTTCAACATGAACAAACAAGTCCAACACTACAACACCCTTTTGTAGTGACTAAATGATTAAAGCCGTTCAAAGCGAGAGAGTCTTATTTATATATGGCAGCCAGCGTTCGGTTAACACAATGTAATTCCATTTTATCTTACTACGAATGATTGACTCGGATGCACTCTTTCACTCGAACCCATCAAAATTACATTTTACACTTATGTGTATTTGCGGCAACAGTTTAAGATGTCTTTGTGAATTATGGCGGATAAACTATGGGGCAACAATCATCAATTTTACATGTAACGGACTCAGCTAACTTAAAGTCATCAATACCAGTATTAATATTATTTATAACATAGAATTTTTGTAATGTAAGTGTACATCAGGATAAGTCCTGTAAGTCAAAAAGATAACATTTTATTTCCACTAATTTTAAAAGTCGACACAAGGGGCTATAGCATTTCTCAACTACTTTACGTGTAATACGTAGGCTCTATTAGATTCATATAAATTTGTAAACATAGGTGTTGCATGTGTGGTGTGATTTTAAAGTGTTAAAGAGGCATTGGTATAACAGAGTGCTGTTTAGTGCAATTATGAGGTAAATATGGTATAACAGAGTGCTGTTTAGTGCAATTATGTGGTAAATATGGTATGACAGAGTGCTGTTTAGTGCAATTATGAGGTAAATATGGTATAACAGAATGCGGTTTAGTGCAATTATGAGGTAAATATGGTATAACAGAGTGCTGTTTCGTGCAATTATGAGGTGAAGTGAATACTACTTATCTATGTTTGTGCTACACAAGAGCATACAATAATATTTAGGACAACATGCAAAAATTTGGTAAATTAACAAATAGGCTTTATGATCAAGTCATCAAGATACTCTAGAAAAACTGAAAAGAACAACGTCTTTTCAGTTTGTCTAGAGTATCTTCCACGTCAATCCATATGCGGGACTGATCTCCATTGCGTGTCAAAAATACTTTTCCCAAGGATTTGCTGAACATCCTAGGGAAAAGTATTTGTAGTTGTGCTTTCTTTTGAAAACTCTTGCTAAGCAATATAGACGTTTAGTTTTTTTGACAAAACTTCTTCTACGTAGATAGTTTTTTCTAGTCCGTACATTTCAGCGTTTTATTGCACAATCCATTTTATGATTCTTGTTCCGTATTGCGTGTTATTACTGCTTTAATAAGAAACATAATTCTTAACTAAGAAACAGTAAGAAACAACTGTTGAATTTAAGTCGCTAAAATTGGACTTTAATTTAAGTTTTAATTGGATTTAAGTTTCAGTCGAAAGATGTCATGAATACCTACATCCTGAATAGGTACACGATAAAGGGACCAATCTGTTTAGTAACATCTACGAGATGTTGCTTACTTTCCAATCTCATTTTTGGTATATTTCTTACTTCAGTTGATCTAGACGAGACTAGATAGATCAAAGGCGGCACTAGTGGCACTCGTGGTGGTTTTTATGGGTATTCTGCAACTATATAATGTGCCGCGAGTCACACTAAAGGCGCGTAAATGCGTTTCCCCGCGTCTACATAAAAGAAAAATGTTGTTTCTTTCGAGTTGCTCAATTTTAATTTCTAAAATTTGAATATAATTATTTTTGTGGCTTGTTGTTGTGCTCGAAAGTGTTTATTATGGAGAGTAGTTCATAATAACTGTCCGATAAATGCTCGGTCAACCTTTTTATCTCTTTATTTCCTTTATGGAATAATTTTCAATATCAAGGGTTATTTGAAAGAGTTAAATTTATCAATTTGCTGTTTTTTTTTATCAATCATAGTTCTTAATTCTGACATTGTTAAGATATCACCATCCATATGATTTAATCTCCGTTTGGTTTTTCTAGTAATGTTTGTTTCGTTTGGTTCCCATTTTCAATTCCTATTTCGACTGGTGTGCGCTTGTTTTTCGAATCCCTAGCGTCATTATTTGTATGCGGTGGCGTACGATTAAGTGGCATATTGACGGATCAAGAAAGGAAAAAAGTTAGCCATATCTTGGGTTCGAACTGTCGACCACCACTTCGGTTAGAACAAGTGCTTATATAAATTAAAAGACTCAACTATTTGTTCACACTGCACAGTTATCACAATCCGGTCTATAAGTTTGTCCATTTTATATTAATTTCATTCAATTCAATGTCCATTTTAAATGTAGACATTAAAAATTTTTACTAGTTTTTAAAACGTGTACAAAATCGAACATATAAAAAAAATGCCTTAGTATAACCAACGGATTTTTTTTTGAATAAAACAATAATAAATATAATTTTATAACTTAACTTCAATATTATATTTCAAAGAATAAATTGGATTCAGATTGATAGAATGAATCGGA
Organism: Eumaeus atala; assembly: GCA_017140195.1. Lineage (NCBI taxonomy): Eukaryota > Metazoa > Arthropoda > Insecta > Lepidoptera > Lycaenidae > Eumaeus > Eumaeus atala. The sequence goes on along the minus strand of JAFELO010000182.1, from coordinate 461,497 downwards.
AATAAAATAAGACTCATTTCCCCGTTTCACATCTCCTTCGCCTAAAGTGTGTGTATGTTAGTTTGTTACTCGTTCACGCCAAAACTATTACATTTGGATTAAATTTTGCCCAGACGGACATACACTACAATCTATACGAATATAAAACATAAAACATTTGTGCCGATAAAATATGACCGCTCTGTGAATGTGGTGTCGATGCCTCATGGGACTGATTATATTACTAGCCGCTGAGGTGTCCTGATGATTTATAGTTCCGTAGAACCTCAATAAATGCGGAACTGATGGCACCCGCGGTGGTTTTAGTGTGTATTCGACACTATAGTGTGCGGAGCCCCACACACTATTTTATCGACACTTTTTGTCAATCAACAAAAAACAAAAAATGTCGATAAAATGGACAAGACTAGTATCTAAATCAAACTCATGTTTTTAAAGATTTATCCCCAAGTTTTATTACCTACGCCTACACAACTATAAAATCAAAATGGCGGCGGTAGGTGTCAGGCGTCTTATATTCAATATCCATCTCATGCATAATTTATGTTATCTTATTTATCACACAGGCGACTTAATATTTGTTCTGTGAGTTGAACGCACCCCAAACATCCGAATATTTAAGCTTACTCCTCAAACAAGTTTTGTGGACAATCTCACAAACGTTTTAGCGTTGCCTAGAACAGCGCTATTAAAATACACAGATAGGTATTTTTACTTATTAGCACTTAGAATTGCTCATGTACATTACATAAATGAGAAGGTAGAAGGTAGATAGCTAACACTCGTGGTTTGTTTGCGTTATTGGTTGAATAAAGGTATCATAATAGTTTTTAGTTAACGGCAATACCTACCTAGATTATGAATTATCATAATAGTTACATGATTATGAATTATATTACTAGCTGTTTTCCATGACTTATACACATAACCGCGTACAAACGCTAGCATTTCTATAGCTTATGTGCTACTCTGGTGTATGAATTACGAGATTGACATTTTTTATCAAAATTCGTTGTGTAGTTTTGGTGTGATCGTGTGTAACAGATATCCACATCCACACATCCACACATCCACACATCCGCACATCCACACATCCACACATCCATACAAACTGTCGCATTTATAATATTATTTAAATTCTATCGAGTAGATTTTGGACAATGCGTTGATAATCGCATTCTTCATTATATTTTTGATTGACTATAATTAATTATACAATCAATTTTTTTTCCAAAGAATAATTCATACCTGTTTTAAGGGTATCTAATATCATAAAACGAAATCCTTATAATTTAGCCATGTCCGTCCGCAGTCCGTTCGTCCGTCTATCCGTCCGCGGTCCGTCCGTTTGTCACAAGTGTTTGTTTTAATGGGACATCACAGGTACTCAATGTTTAACATGTAGAAAGTAGGTGTATTTCACAAACCGCTACACAATTATGTAGTTTGATTTTGAAAATAAGTTTATTTTGGGGAGGGCTCCATACATGTACAACAGTGGGGTGATTTTTTAGAGACATACATACACAGTCTCCACACGTCTTTGTTCTCTCGAGAAACAAATCTATCGTGCGGTGTCGTTGAGTAGGTACTTCTAAACGGTATGAAAATTTGTAATAAATAATTTGATTTTGCTATCACTTTGTGAGATATATGTTACTGGAGTGGTAAAAAGCGCTCAGCTTTAACTTTTGAAGTACCGAGAGGAAAATTGTATAAAGTGAATGGATGGAAGGAATGAGATTATAGAATTGAATAGAAATTTGGGAAACGGAAATTGGTTTGAACAAAATCGTTAAGGTAGTTTAAAAGAAAGGGGAATTGTTTTGGTTTGCCGTTACGAAACCCGTCGTGGGCGAGTCCCACTCACTCTTGCCCGATTTTTTTGTGACCACGTCATAACCTCACATCTGAAACTCTGGCAATCGAGAAAATTTATTAGATCGAAAATATACAGCTCCAGCAACGCCTATCGGCCTACAGCTGCACACTCTTCCAGTGAACGCCAAGATCGCTGTCCCCTCGCGGACCAGCGGGCAGCGGCTGCGCGGAGACGAACGGTCGACCAGCATTTCCTCTTCCCATCCCTATGGTGTATCGAATACACATAGAGAATCTATACACTCTTTTTGCGTCAAATTATACTTGTACCGTGTTAAGTGTCAAATGACATTGTCAATTTTGCTGCAAAAGGTCGTTACAACAAAATAAGCCCACTTGATTGATAAAGAAAATATTAGTCGATTTAAATATTTACTTTTAGTAGACGCAATACTAACTTACGTAGAGGGAATTGCGTATAATGCAAGGGACAGGTGAGCTTGTTTAAAACTGTAACAATATTTTTTAATGAGTTCTGCTTGGTTTTTAAAAGAACGATCCGAAACCCGAATCGAGGTCGTTGACATTATTTTGTACGAATTTAAAAACAAGAATACAAAAAAATCTTGATATTTCACGCGAGCTAGAGAAAAGAACCGTTATTATACACAATTGAGATCGTGAAAAGGAATTGTATTTAGTGTTTCGTTGTTTCACTCTCGTGTTATCTTTTGGCAACGCAAGTTGTAGTACTCTGACTGATACTATGCAATGGAGAGAGGCCACTGACGTGGAGCTATTTCAGCCGAATACCGCTGGCACTACCGGCGAGGTAGGCTCTTGTGAGCGTGAGCCACGTGATATTGCCTCAAACCTATTCTGTCGCGTTTCGTAGGGTTTGTGTGTTTCTAGTGGTCTAAGGGCGGGAAGGGACACGACACGTCTTATTATGCGTCGTAACAAATTTCACTTTTTGGTTGACCCTTAAATCAACATTTAACAATAAATAGGAATTTATAATATAAATAAATTGATAATTTGATTTTTTTAATAGATTAGGTGGGCACACAAGCAATCGGAGCCTTTTTACGACTATCGACGCCCATGAACATCCCCATTATTACTATGCCGATGCGTTGCCCCCGATGGGCCACCGGCTACTCACAAACAGCACGAAACGCGACACTGATGTTGTCACTTTACGGCGGTATCATGTGAACGAGAGGTATCTCCCCGGTCGTGCCGGCCCAACTCCGCTGCATAAGAGGATGTAGTGTCATGCACCATGCATAGCACTACCTCCTCTTATGCAGCATGGCACTGTCTCTTCATAAAAAATGGGTTAATTCAAACATATATCTGTTATTAGTTGCGCCCGCAAATGTAAGTTTGTCGACTTTTTGCAAATCGTTACGTAACCCTCGGCGTGTGCTATTTATCTGTGTATTGACGCTGCGCACTTCAATTATACTTGTTAGAGTAAAAACCGGTCAAGTGCGAACTGGATTCGCAAGGCGAGGGTTCCGTATCAAAGTTGACAACGTATAAAAGTTGCCAAGTTACATATGCGGGCGTATGCTCTGTATTATATAATTCTTGCCAAATTTCATGGATTTAGTAAAGTACCGGGAAGTACCTTTAGGGGTTTCTGGACACAGGGAAAACAAAATGAACCCCGTAATCCCGCTGGGGCTTTTGTCGCACGGAACCCTAAAAGTAGTAAATTGAACATAATTCGCGTGGTATCTGAGCAGAGCCTTCGCCCATGACCCGGTGTCCACATCGTCGCCGCTCATGACCTATGTAAGTGGGCTCCACGACGTGCTGCGTGTCATTAGTCGGTTACGCCTGTTTGACATACACTGGCAGGAACGGGACACTCACGGAATGAAACTTGTACACAGCACTGGCGGCTCGACCCGGCTTCGCACGTGAATAACAGACAAGTGACTACCCATGTAGGCTACTCATTTATAATTGTATTTTGTTTACACGTGTAGTGCGAGACAATAAGAATTAAAGTGTGGATTATTAGTGAAATAGACCACACTTTAAATCTTGTTGTGATTTAGCTGTCCTAAGCCGCTGTAGCTCGCACACAGAAGCTCGACAGCTCCACGTGTCCGCAGCTGCTGGAGCAGACACTATACTGTGTTCAGTGGCCCACACGACTGCAGCTCTCTGTAGCTTTTGTGATACAATTTTTATCCAACTTTTTCTTGGAAGAAAATTACTTTATATTTACCTGGACCCCCTCCCCTCTCCGCAACGTGAGATATAATGATAGTAGTTGCGCCCTCCACCCCCTCCATTCCTCCATTCCTCCTAAAATGTGTCTATTATTCCCTTACGTCTCTTGCGCACCTTTCAGTTGGAATCATGGCGCGTGTTAGACCTAACAAACAATTATGACATTTAGCCACTGATCTAAACTATATATCATGTACTGTATATGGATAGCGGACACCTATGGAATGAAAGACATAAAAAAATAAGTAAGCTACTAAGACTATAACACCACCCCATATTCACCAAAGAACCAAACAGAACATCATCGCGCATGCTTCAAACATTGAGTATGGACACATTTGAAGTAATATTAGCGGTCACGCGCATTAGATGTTTTAATTGTTTTGGGAATAAATGTAGCGCCGATGTCTATTCAAACGGGGCCAATGGCGGTATGTGGGCTCAGCAGTCCATTATATTCATGTCACTGCATTTAGCACAGGGAAAACTTTGTAAAAGATATTCTGTTGTCCTCGCATTTAGCAACATTCGTGTTATCCTGGTCTGGTATGTTAATGGTAGTGACACCGACACAATCCTCGTGGTGTGTCGATTATACGACATGCCTGCATTATACTGCCACCCGCATATAATTATAGTAAGTGCCCGCTATGTGAGATCGTTTACATAATCATTATATTGCAATGTACAAATGTGTGCATGGCGTGACATTGTCTCGGGCATGTAACTTGTAAGTTGTTTACATAATCATTATATTGCAATGTACAAATGTGTGCGTGGCGTGACATTGTCTCGTGCATGTAACTTGTAAGTTGTTGATCATTGGATGGTTTCTGAATATGTTCGACCACAGTCGTGAGGTCCTGGGTTCGAGTCCCGGGTCGGACATAGTGTTATTGGGATTTTTCAATTTTTAATAACACTCCGTAACAAGAAGTTGGCGGTGTTACATCGTCGGTCCTGCGCCTGCTCTCTCCGGTCGTGTCGGACTGCCGTCCCATCGGCATAGGAGAATAACGGAACAGGGATTACACTTATGCGCACACGCTGTAACTTGTCCTACGCAGTTGCCTGGCCTCTATAGAGAGGGCCGCCGTGGCCGAAATTCGGCTAGGACGAAATTATTGTTATTATTGTTTTTTTAGCAATGAGGACATTTCTTTCGTGTCTATATAAATGTTATAAAGGGGTAAAGTATAACTTTGTTTGTATGTAGGGGGCTTTTTGGAATTAAAAAAAGGGAAATACTGAATCAATATGAAATTTTTTTTACTAGCAGGAGTTAAAATAAGCAGGAGAGATGTAGAACACATAGAAATAAATATAAAAGATTTTTATTATAATTGAACAAATGTGTACTAATATAACAAAGCGGTTGAGATGTTTTTTTTTAAAGCGTTAATTTCTTGAACTACAAGTCGGAAGGTGATTTAACATCATAGTATAACAGATTGAATATGGACTATTCAATACAAAAGTAGTTTCTCAATTCAGGCTAGTAGTTCTTGAGACTAGCGCATTCAAACAAACAAACACTCTTCAGGTTTATATTATTATTTATTAGTAGCCTATATAGCGTGAGGCTACGACCAATAGGATCGAAGGAACGCGAGTGAAACCACGGGGCGCTGCGAGTCAGATATAAGATGGCCCTCGAAGTGCACAAGAGTCGGCTAGTTTTTAATAAATCAACTTTAAACCGATATAAAAACAGTTATACTTTGTAACAGTTGAAACTCCAGCGTATCGCTTTATCGCGCTTACGGCTCTTGTACACTTCTATCACATAATCATGTTTCACCATTATATTCATCTCATGTCCCTCCGCAGGATCAAGATGTTGTGGCGTCTAGCGGCGGCGGCAGTGGGGCTGGCGGCGGTGGGGCTGGCGCTGGCGGGGCTGGCGACCGCCTCCGAGTACCACCTGCGCGGCGACGTGGTGCCGACGCACTACGACCTGCGACTCACCTACGACATCGACCCTAACACGAACTTCAGCTTCTTCGGCGTCGTGGACATCTCTGTGAGTTGCTGGCTCCAGATACCACAACAACAGCACATTTTCACGCCATTTCCCGAACGGGGTAGCATGATATAATATGCAATGTCAGCACATTACATATTATATCATAACCCCACTAGGAAAAGAGGGTGTGGCGATATTTAGTGACTACCGGGTACTGACGCCCATAAACATCCAGAATGTCTGTTAATACGACGCCTACCTCACTCTGTCCCCAAACCAGTTCGCTATTTAAAGTGCGGTCTGTGAGATTTCGTTATTCAACTAAATCTCACAGGCCGCCCTTAAAAGGATAAAGAGCTTTAGTTGCACGCCGGCACGAGCGATGGGCACCTCCCGGTCGTACCGGCCCGGATCACAAGTACAGCACTGCCACGTATACACACACGCATGACCAGAATAAAGAAATTCTATATGCTAGTACTGCTGGTGGCAGCCGGAGCGGTGCCGGCCGCCACCGGCTGCTGCAGGCAGGGGAAATGAGCAGTCGAAGCTGTTTGATGTCCACCGGCAGACACCCGAGCCCATGAGCGTGATCGTCAAACAGACGTTTTGCTCCTCCTCTTCGAATGGGCCTCCGGAAACTCACTTACTCAAAGATGCGAGGCACATGTTAGATGATCCGGGGCACCATAAGAGGCACCCGCGATGCGCTTAGCCAGAAGTCGATCCCTACTGGGGTCGGTGTCCTGGCCTGGAGGCGGCTCGTAGGAGAGTTTCCCCCCGTAAATAAAAGAACCGGGCAAGAGCGAGTCGGGCACGACTAAAAAGGATTCCGTATCAGCAAAGGAAAATAATCGCATGTCTCTTAAACCACCACACGGCTACACCCTCTCAGACACTCCTTTGGTAATGTGTACGGGGGACTCGCTTAATAATCTTATTTTTTTAAATAATGCTCTATCACATCTTCTTGTGGCGCAGTAACCCATAAAGTACGTTAACTTTCCAAATTTCAAACCTACAGTACCTGTAATATCCTACCAAAACCTACAGTACCTGTAATATCCTACCAAAACCTACAGTACCTGTAATATCCTACCAAAACCTACAGTACCTGTAATCTATATATATAAAAGAAAGTCGTGTTAGTTATACCACTTATAACTCAAGAACGGCAGAACAGATTGGGCTGAAAATTGGAAGGGGGGTAGCTTAGAGCCAGGAGACGGGCATAGGATACTTTTTATCCCGTTCGACAGCGTTCCCGTGTGACTTGACATGAAACGTCAGTCACTATAAAACGTGGTATAACAAAAAAGAATCAGACTTGGAATAACAAAACGCAAATGACAGCTATGTAATTGACGTAAAATGACAGCTATGTAATGACATATGGAAGACAATTTGATATTTGTAAGAAATCAATATTAAAACTATTTCTATTAAATAAATAATTAAGAAGTGGATTGAAGTGAAGTGAAGTTTAATTAGTGGCCAAGAGGGAGAAAGGCACCAGATGTTTTAGGGCGTCGAACCAAATGTTTTAAGACTTCTCGTCTGACCTCATATACTGTTTGTATAAAGGTGTGGAAAGTATTTGCTCTTGCGATTCCCAACCAGTTTTTCCCGCTTTATCCGAATTCCGCGGTCGGTATGAGTTTGTAGCAGCCAACACTGAATCTTAATGATTTTGGATCGGTGTCATGAATGACGTCACAACACAGATGAATGATATTTGTCGAGTATTTTTTATTTTAATTTTATAAGGCAATCCCCCAATAGGCAACCGGCTACTCACAAGCCGCACGAAACGCGACATCGCAGGTGTCAGTTGTCGGTATTATGTGAGCGAGAGGTACCTCTCCGGTCGTGCCGGCCCAATTCCGTTGCATAGGAGGATGTAGTGTCATGCAACATGCATGGCACTACCTGCTCGTGTGAAGCATGGCAGTAACTCTCACAAAGCTGTTGGCTTTGTGGCCTAAACATGGCGCATTCGTTAGATATGACTCAACTGGCGACAGGTGTTAACAAGAAACTTGATTATAAAATAAACTCTTTAAGCTGTTCTTAGGAAAGCGTGTTTGTAGGAAATGTTAATAAATACATATAAATATTTATATAAAAACATATATATATATATCTTTAACTATTTTCCTCGCGTAGTTAGTTAGCTGGACGGGAACACGGGGGACATACTATATATACCACTTGAGGATAGACAGACATGACGACATTAGAAGGGATTTTTTGCCATTTGGCTACGGAACCCTAAGAAATCGAAGTTGCTGTCCGTTCTTATCCAGCTTAGGAAAAAGAAGCTTCGGTGTGATGTTTTCTTTATCCGCAAGTCGTAATGAGGAAAACGAGGCGAAATGTTTGTATAAGGCCAAGTGAAGGCCGCGGCGCTGAGGCAGCATCTACTCACAGCGCACCGGGCCCTGACCTCGGCGGTGACAAGTTCACTCCGAGTGCGGCGCTAACGAGCAGTCTTCTGATGTTATCATCGCGCCGCACGAAGCGCGATAGTGTCGTATGACCGAGAGGTACCCCCTGGGTCGTGACGCGGTCCGGGTCAGATGCGATTCAGCTCACAGATTTGCCTCGGACCATCCTAAGAAAGCTTGTAGCTATGGCATAGACGGTTCACATACTTGTTGACGCGGCGAAACGTTTTTACGCGCCCTCACTGATCCTGGGCGGGGTCCAGTAGTGTGTGGGGCTCGCGGCACATTATAGCGACGAATACCCACAGAAACCACCGCGAATGCCATCAGTGCCACCTTCGGTGAGGTGCCGGGGCACGGGAACAACAAATCATCAGGGCACCTCGACGCCCAGTCAGCCCCCTAAGGGTCTGACGTCACCTCCACAGATGGGGCTATCGCGCACCAATGGACAACCCCACTAACATTGGACAGGGTCCCGTTCGCAAAAGCGCCGCCTTTTTTGTTCTTTTGTACCCTCTTTTTCTAAGAGGGGCACAGAGAGCGGTTGCTCCTCTTGCTCTTTAGTCCCCTCTTCATATAAGAGGGATACAAAGACCAGCCCCTCCTGGGTTCAATTGGCTTTGCCCGAGGCGTCTCGAATCACCCCAGGCTACTGAACCCCACCGCCACAACGGTTATGATTGGGCTAAATTTCTCGCTCGTGGCAGCTACTTTCACATACTTTTTACAATGCAACAATATTTTTTTATAACGACCTCAACAATACAACAAGTAATACTTTTTTGGGATTCCGTGGCCAAATGGCAAAAAACGGAACCATTACAGTTTCGTCATGTCCATCTGTCCATCCGTATGTCAGAAAATTTTTACTTACGGATGCTCTACGTTTGAAGTTTAGAAGGTGTACTTTATGAACCTCAACAAAGTGAGTGTTGGTATGATTTTGTAACATACAATTATTGTTACATCAGGTATGATCACTTACTCACGTCACTGAGGTGGCACTGAACAGGTCTTTCTAATTGCTGTGGCGGTTTCTACACTTTTTGATTATACTACTGCTCTACGAGATATTTGCTTCCGCATTGGTAAAAAGCCGTCTTCCAAAGTATCGACGGGAAAATATTAAAAAAATAGGAAACCTATTCTTTATTCTTATTCAATAAAACCACAATCGAAAGGAGCCCGACAACGCATCTGCGAGACCTCTGGTGGTTTGTGGGCGTTGGTGATCACTTGCTGTCAACTGATCCAACTGCTCGTTTGCCTCCTATGCTATGTATAAAAAATAGGTTTGAAGTTTTTTGGTAGTTTCAGACATGTGCAACTTTTTGCTTAGCTGCAACGGAAGCCTACACAGGCCAGTTCGACTCGCTCCTGCCCGGTTTTCTAAGTCTCGATGTCAAACCTAACCCACTTACGACACAAGCCCACATTGTTGTTTACAGACTATAAATAAGAATATTGTTGTATCTATACAATAGAAAAAGTATATTCTTGTTTTGTGCAAACAAAAAAATTGTATTGTAGTTTTGTGACAACGAGTGTCAAGGTGAACGGACTCTCTCACAGGCTTTTTGCGCAGGGAAATCGTCTATCGTTTCGTATTTGTCAATCGCTAAGTCGTTGCCTTGCTAGATGTGTTCTTTACAGTCGGTACACCGAGTGCCCACAGGCAAAAACGAGCCACCGAGCCTTCTTACGATTACTGACGCCGACAATCCGCATAATTACTATACCGATGCGTTGTCCTTCTGTTCTCCTCCCCACCAATGGGCCACCGACTAATCACAAACTGCAGCAAACGCGACTCGGAAACTTCTCGGTCACTTTACGGCGGTATCATGTGAGCGTAAGCTACCCGGTCGTCCCGGCCCAAGTGCTGCAGTGCAGCATGGTGCTACCTCTTATTGGACCGCCACGACCGGGGTGGTGGATCTCGCTCATTGATAACATGTATTGCAGTGCTGTCGGTTTATAAGCGTCCAGATGGCGCTTAAGGGCGGGAGCGAGCAACACGTCTGCATGTTTTGTGCGGATGTTTATCGGTGTCACCCAGGCTCATACCACACCTCTCGGCATATGGAGCGGATCTCGGAAGATCACCGGGTCTATTCCCCAACGTGCAACTCTTGACTCTGTCTAGTGACAGAGGTGTTAGTGGTTCCCACTGTTCGGCCTTCTGTGCGAAAAAAAAATGATCATAAATTGTAACCTACAGCTAAAATAATTTCGCCAGGTCCGAAAAAAATGGTGGTCCTGAAAACCAGACCCAGCCTGCTAGGACCAACAGTTCTTACTTCCGCTGAGCTGCCAACCCTATGTGAACACTGGCGCCAACACGATTAGTCACATCATGCTACAGATAGATTGACAAATTAATTACTTGTTGAAGCTTGATCTGTACTCATAATATAATGCTGAAGTGTTTTTTTGTTTGTTTAAACGCACTGGCAGTTAGTCGCCGCGTGTATCGCCAGAGGTCGCCGGTTCGAATCCCGCCTAGGTCATGGATGTTTCGAAGACTTTTTATACGTATTACATATATTTGTATATTAAAAATCTTAAATATATAAAATTTCTAAAATTTCTTAAATAAATATATTGTCCGTTGTCTAGTACCTGTAACACAAGTCCTTACGGTACTTAACACAGGGTTGGGCTAACATGATGTGATAAGCTCACAGATATTATTATTATTATTATTACTAATCTCAGGAAATACTGGCCCGAATAGAAAAAATATTTTTGTGTTGAATTGTCCATTTATCGAGGAAAGCCATAGGCCCAATACGTTCCATGACTCTACTACTAAACGGACCGGAGTTACGCGCGTGACACCGCGAGGTGGCGTTAGTCTACTAATGTGATAGAGCGGAAGAGACTTTTGTTCGTTTGAACGCGCTAAACTCTAGAATTATTTTGAGAAAACGAAAAAATTTGAAGACTTAGAGAACGGATTTGAATATTTATTTTTGTGTATAATCTTAATTTTTTTATGGAATAGGGGGCTAAACGAGAAATTGGAGCCCTTTTACTATTACCCACGCTCATGAACATCCACATAATTACTATGCTGATGCCTCGCCCTCCTTTATCCCCCCCCCCCCTCCAACGAGCCACCACTCATAAACCGCAGGAAACCGGACACTGAAGATGTCACTTTACAGCGGTACTATGTGAGGATGTAGCGTCATGCACCATGCATGGCACTACCTCCTATGCAGCATGGCACCACCTCTTCCTACTACTTCCCTACTACCAAGCTACAACCAATGGTCGGTAACTCCGATTAGTTATGTTGTGGAACAGCGGGGTTCTGCCGCTGTCACCAATCCAAATATTTATTGTGCTTCCTGATAAACGTCGTTTTATTATTATTCTTAAACACTTATTTGCCAGCTGTTGGTGAAGGAGGCGACTTCCAAAATAATCCTCCACGCCCAGGACATGGTGATCTCTGATGACGTCACCGTGTCCGGCCAGGCGCCCGTCCGCGTGGACGCGGTCAAACTCAACGACACCTACAACATGCTGACGATATCCCTGGGACAGGAGCTGGAGGAGGGACAGAACTACAGGCTGACCATCCCGTTCTCTGGGAACCTGAAGAAGGGTTTGGACGGAGCGTACATCAGCACGTACACTATGAAGGACTCGGACTGGATACAGTGAGTTCAATGAGGACTTGTCGCCATTTTACATTCTGGAGGAAAAGTAGCCTTGGAAACGATTTCAAAAATTTAAAAGATTTTGTACGAAATAATATCCATTAGGATGTAGGTACCGGCGAAGACCAAATAATATCCATTAGGATGTAGGTACCGGCGAAGACCAAATAATATCCATTAGGATGTAGGTACCGGCGAAGACCAAATAATATCCATTAGGATGTAGGTACGGGCGAAGACCAAATAATATCCATTAGGATGTAGGTACCGGCGAAGACCAAATAATATCCATTAGGATGTAGGTACCGGCGAAGACCAAATAATATCCATTAGGATGTAAGACCAAGGCTGGCGCACCAAGATCGATCGGATCCACGCGATCAGAATGATGATTGATCGACTACTGTACGAAGGTTTTTGTAAGAGGTAGTGCCATGCAGCATCACAGCGGAATTGGGCCGGCACGAATCGCTCACATGATACCGGTGTAAAGCGTTTCGAGTGGTTTGTGAGTAGCCGGTGGCCCATTAAAGGGGGAGAAGAAGGGCAACGCATCGGCATAATAATTATGCTGATGTAATCGGAGTAATCGGAGCATTTTTACGAACATGAAGGGCGTAAGAATGCTCCGATTACTCGTTTGTCCCGAGTGCGTCGAGTCTTCGCCACCGGCGTGTTGGTATGTAGGGGACAAATAGCAAGAGAAATATTTAAGTCTCGTGATGTGTGGTGCTCGGTTTGCTCTGCCTACCCTTTAGGGAACTGGCGTTAAGATGTGTTGTTGTTGTGTCATTAAAGAAATGCTTTTCGAGCGGAGGATCCACAATTCTCAAGCATCATAGTATCTTGTTCGGATTAAGAAAATATTCCTCACGGAAAGCTTTTGAAGACCCTTGGGAGGTTTTTCTATAATTTTTTGACCAATATTTTTTATAAGCTTTTTTGATCCGACTGATATTCAATCCCCTAGAAGGCGCTAAAAAAATGACGGCCCCTCTAAAATTTGTTAAATCAGTTTTAAGCAGAGAGTAGTTATTTCATTGCTTAGGAGTGTAGTATTGCGTGTCTTGGTGACTCCTAGATATCCAGACAGCCAAAGATTAAGTTGAGAGGGAAATATGAGGTAGTAAAGATAGAAATAGTTAGAGTTTATTTAGTAGTTAGCTATCGTATATTACTGTACCAAGACTGCCCTTGCAGTCTGTATTATACTGAGAAGGGCAAGAGAGAGAGGACACATTTTCTTACATTTTCCTCATAACCAGTTACGTTTGGTATTCCTATAGAAGCTTTACTGCTGTCGTGTGGTCTATAGCATATTCGTTTTTGGATGCTTTGGCGTTTTTTACGATAATAAAACATCAGATTGTCGCTCACTGGTAATTTTTATTAAACAAAATTCCCTAGCTTTAGCGATTGTAGAATTCTTCCAGACCTCCACTGGACAATGTTACTTTCAGCTACCTGATAACGACTCAGTTCGAGGCGATTTCGGCGCGGAAGGGATTCCCGTGCTTCGACGAGCCGTTGTACAAGGCCACCTTCTCCATCAACATCGGCCACGACAAGAGCTACACGGCCATCTCCAACATGCCCCTGGCCGAGAGCTCCGGCGAGAAGTAAGTGATACGGTTGCAGCTGGGTGTGAGAGAGACTTAGTTTTCCTAGATTGACGGCCGGAGTCGCAGGATATTATTATACTATAGGCAGTAGTTCCATATTTGCCAGTTAAACCCCTAGTACTAACTGATAATTAAAGTCAGTAGTAGAAGAGTTTTGAAGGAACTGGGTAAAAGGTTCCGGATCTCACATCAATACTTTGCAAGAGGTATTGACGTTCTGCATTGTAGCGGAGTCAGACTGGTACCTCTCACTGACATAATACCGCCTCTCATGTCTTGTGAGCATTCGATGGCATACACGAGGAGTTGGGGATGGGGTGCGATGCTTATGGTTGTGCCATTAGTGCTAATAACCACCATAAGGTTAACTACTTCTTTGACCAAGGGGAAATTGCTACTAGCATTTCAACTGCTATAGCCAGTTTCACCTGTTTCTTTTGTCTATACCAACTCTATATTAACAAAGTCTCTGTTTTGTTCCAGCGCTCTCGAAGAGCATTGGTCGTGGAGAGTAATGGGAGACAAGTTCAGGTGAGTCTCTGACTACATGTGCGTGTCAACAGATTAGAGGCAGCGGCACAAGAGCATAGTGTCGGTACGGCCGGGGAGGCAGCGGCACAAGAGCATAGTGTCGGTACGGCCGGGGAGGCAGCGGCACAAGAGCATAGTGTCGGTACGGCCGGGGAGGCAGCGGCACAAGAGCATAGTGTCGGTACGGCCGGGGAGGTTAATTTCACTCCCATAGAAATGAATCGCCACAAATGAACCTGTTCATTTGTAGCTAGTAGGAGGAGGTAGTGATGTGCATGGTGCATGACACTACATCCTCCTTAGTACGAGGAGGCAATGCCATGCCTGGCGCATAACACTACATTCTCCTATGCAACGGAATTGGGCCGGCACGACCTGGGAGGCACCTCTCGCTCACTTGATATCGGCGTAAATTGACAGCGTCGCTGTCGCGATTCCTGCGTTTTGGGAGTAGCCTGTGGCCCTATGAGGAGGGGGGGGGGTGACAGAAGAGCCACTCTGCGTAATAATCATGCGAATTCCCATGGTGTGGTATGGTAGTCATCAAAAGGCACTGATTGCTGCTCGTTGGCCCCCTTATGCTATTAAAAAAATATCCATCAGAATCCACAATGACAACCACTTATGATATGATCGCAGGGAGACAGATGGTAACTAAAACTGTCTCAGGGCTCGCAACTAAATTAGTTTGTTTGTTAACTATCAAATGAGAGACATCTTTCGATCTTATTGACTACGTGAATAGCAATAGATAATCAATACAAAAAATGCGTGCCGTTTTATAAATTATGGAAGAGAGGGACGAAACATTTACTCGTCGATAAAATTTTCCATGTCTCATCAAAGTTCCTGCGTCCGGGCATATTTCATATTGATTTGTACCCGCCTGGCGGTGAGCGGTGAGCCACAGACGTGAGGTTCCGCCTTCCAATTCCGGGCCATACAGAAACTGCTATTAGGATTTTTCAAATTCCTAAACTGTCCGGAGTTAGGGAGTTCGCGGTGTTACACCCCCGTGCTTCGGTGGGCGTTAAGCCGACGGGTCCTGCGCCTGGTTTCTCACCGGATGTCTCGGATATCCGTCTCGTCGGAATATGAGCATGTGCGAATAGGGAGTGCACTTGTGACTGTGTGTATACTTGTGCACTATACTGTGGCCCGCTCCGATGGCTCCTCTCCGTAGAGGTGGCCGCTGTGGCCGATATTCGACTAAGACGGCGTTATTATTATTATTTTTATTATATTGAGTGCTAATAATAATGATGGGTAGAATGTGGTGGGAATGTGTATTGATTTGAAAAATGTGGGCTGCAGCTTATATGGTTCGATTAGAGCACTCGTAGGATAATACAGAAAGAGATGAACTCGAGCATCTGGACAGCTGGACAGCTGGACAGCTGGACAGCTGGACAGCTGGAATGCGTTGATCATTCTGGTTCCTCTTCTTTCAGTCGCGGTGGAAGCGCTCAGTTAGGAATTCAAATGTTCTTCCTTTGCGTTCACAATGGTATTAAATATTTGTCCCTGAACCTTGAATTGTTGTCCTTCTGGCAGCGTTGGAGTCGTCCTCAGTATACTATTGAAGAACTTTTATAAGATTAAGATTGATGATAATGTTCAATATAACTACTTTGTTAAAAAAATCATTTTATCGATTTCCTTATTTGACAATTTATCATACATTGATGAATACCTTCCTTTAATATTCCTACTTTTCAACTTACGCTTCGCGGACTATACTGTGCCATTCTAGAAAACTGCACCACAATTCGGAGAAATAATCCATTGACTTAACCAATTAAGTCGCAATATAGTCGGTCTTCAAATGAATATGGTCTAAAATACGAAAATCATGTCTAACAAAGCTCAAAGAACTACATTCGTGGATAATCCGCAGTTGAAATGTGTACAAGAACAGGTTTATAATATATTAAGGTAAATGAATATACTTCTCAAAGAACCAGACACCAAGAAGAACTATACGCCCGCATCTACGTGACCTGGAACAAGTTCTAAAATCCAAATTGTAAGATTTTATTACAAGTTTAATGGTTTGGATTTATTTTAACGCTGAAAAATGCCTTGCCCTTATTGTGTAACCCCCACCCTGATTTATAATCAATGTCATCATTATCGGTCCACTGCTGGTTACAGCCCTCTTCCAATGAACGCCAAGACGACCGATCGCCTGCTACTCGCATCCATCCCGGACCGGCCACTGCATGGAGATCGTCTTCCCACCTGGTGAACGGTCGACCAACACTTGATCTTGAACACGGCCCCCCACTCCCGAACCTTAGTGGCCCATCTGTCGTCTGATCTTCTGAGTGTGTGACCAGCCCCTTGCCACTTCAGCGGGCTTATTCGTCGCGTGATGTCGTGATACTTTATTTATATACTTTAGTTCTGTGCCTTATGACTTCGTTACAAATTCTGTCCGACAGATTTATAATAGCTACACGAAAGTAAAAGATTAAACATGATTGAAACTTGGAGACAAAATACGGTACAGTGAAAGAAAAGACAAAAGTCATTGATGACTGACCCACAGCAAAATACTCAAATGGAAGTGGGCTGGTCATGTTGCAAAACAATTAGGAGAGATTTTACTGAATAAACAAACCGCTCTTTGAAAAGATGGGAAGGTGAAATAATGGGGCTACTAAATGTCTTTTTGATAAAGGCAGCCCAGGACTGGGAGAAATAAAATGTGATGGAGGAGGATACGTCTACAGCTCCTTGTTAAGTAGAAAAATGTAATGAGGTACAAGCGAAGTTGAGCATGAACGTATTTGAATATTTAGATACGAAACGAATTGTACTTTCTTAAAATTTAATGTACTTTCTCTGCTTAAGAAAATAAATGGGGCTACTAAAATCAAAGTGAGCCAGTATCATTAGGGGCGTCACATACGGTTAAGGTGCCACAATAGTTCATGGTAACTTAAAATATCGCTCCTCATATGTTATGTACGAACCATTACACGCGGCTGATATAACGCACATTTATATAACGGCGTCTTGAGCCATCCAGGTATGTTAGTCCAGTATATAGTAAAATGCCTTCTTAAGATACAGAATATAAGTTGCAAGTTCCTTGCACATTTATTGGAGAAATATCATCCTGTCTTACACGCCTCTCATAACCTTTTTTTGTTGACACGTGGAAACGCGTTTATGCGCCTTCCCCGAC
Source organism: Eumaeus atala (assembly GCA_017140195.1). Taxonomy (NCBI): domain Eukaryota; kingdom Metazoa; phylum Arthropoda; class Insecta; order Lepidoptera; family Lycaenidae; genus Eumaeus; species Eumaeus atala. Next base: position 443,993 of record JAFELO010000182.1, on the reverse strand, counting down.
CCTGGGTTGACGCAAAGGAATCCAATTATGGATGATATCTAGTAGAACTTATATAGGACTCGTTACTCGGGAGTGTGATGCCGACTAAACCAGGGTCCCGAATCTGCAGGCAACAGCATCCCCCCTGTGCTGGCCTCGACAAAGAGGCCAGACTTCTCGAGGACTGTGCTGATGGCGGGACGCCTGTAATAATCTTATATAATATAGAATATTAAATAGAGACAACTTAATATAAAAAAAACAGCATCTTAATGATGTGTGTAAACGGAATTGGCCCGGCTCGACCTTGGAGGAACCTCTCCCTAACTTGATGGTACCTTGTGTTACATGCAAACTATTATTAAATATATCTCACCATCTTTTAAATCGCATTCCTCACCACCTTTATCCACGCGGCTTCTTTCAAATCATTCAGTTTGTATACGTCACGGTCTATTTCCCATAAACATGGATATTTACTGTCTATGAGTTGTGCCATTGTTAACGTCACCGTTAATCGGTCTTCCTGAAGTTAAAAACACATGTGTCTTTTATTATCTTCCGGGCAACACTAAGTCATAATCTATAAATCTGGTGTTGACTGTTGAGTACGACCGCAAACTGTACAGTAATGCTACGTATTAGTATGACATACAAGAGGGTTCATTTGTCCCGGACAATACGTCAAAATGCAAGAGCGGCTCAACATTATATTTTGTACAGCTTAGAGTTTTGTGTCGCGGCAGCCTA
>JAFELO010000182.1:387151-425015 GCA_017140195.1 Eumaeus atala | reverse complement strand
AGCGGGATCGGCTGATGCGGATACTTTGGGTGGTGCCGGTATTTCATGGGTCGCATCATCTGGTGTGGGTAGTTTGGGTGGTACCGGCACTTTAGGAGTGGGATCGTGCGAAATAGGTAGCACCGGCTCCGGTGTGTGCTCGGCGAGATCTGATGGCTTTGCTTCTGGAAATAAAGATATGTATGTCATGCCATGTTCATGGGTGAACGGGGTCAAAGTGGAATCAGCGAAGCCCTTACGACAAGAGGATCAACAAATCCGCACAACAACTATGCGGATTTCTATCGCATCGCTAGTCATCAAGAGGCTCCGAGAACTCATTTGCAGGTGTGTACCAGTATGAACTCAACCCTCTTCTTTCTTTCATCTGAAGGCAGCCTTTGAATTTAATCCTATCAGAGTTTGCCAGCATCATTTAGTGCTAAAAGTGAGTGATGTAACGCTGGTCCTGGTCACATAGAGGTGATGGTATGTGCTCACGGACGCTCTTCGAGTAGCTTCTTGTGTACATACGATATTCCCTTCTAGACCAAATATTATATACTAGTGCCCATCACTTACCAACTTCCGCGTCTTTAACCTCCACCGTCTCTTTCTTGTCTGTCCCGGCGTTCTCAAAGTAATTGATCCTGGACATGAGGTTCGACTTTCTAAGCGCCGGTCTACTCTTCTCCAACTCTGTTAGTCTCCTCTCTGCTCTTTCTGCTCGCTCCACCGCCTTCTGCGCGTCCTCTTCGGCCAGTCTTATCTTTTCTTCCCATAAAAGAATATCGGTGTCTTCGTTTTTCTCAGCCAACTTCAGCTGATAATTAAAATATTTAAATAATCAGAAATGTGTTGGAGGACCTCACTATTTATAATAAAAAATGGGAAAGTTTCCTTGCGTTCCTTTCCTTTTACATAAGCGTCACTTATGTCTAATAATAAAAGATATATCATCAGAAAATAATACTATTTTGTGTTACCTAGGTATGGCAACTTTATTAATACAAAACAAAAAAAATGGCCCTAGAGTAGTCCCCAGTGGGATTTCTGTACCTCCTGATTCTGTTAGACCGTTTGTTATTTAAGGGCTGAGGCCCTTTGAGACGTGATATTTAAATATGAAGTCAATTGATTGACAGACATGCTCCCTATCCCATAATCTATGAACCAATTTTGCATGCTGTGCAGAGCACGTAGTCAAACGCTTTGGATAGGTCACAGAATACTCTAAGGAATCCTGTGTCTCCTCTCATGACGAAAAATACAACTGAGCGGTAACGTCGTCATTTATCGACGCGCCTCTCAGTCTCAGTTGCGCCGTGTAAATTCATTGTTCGACGGTGTAATAAATGATTATGAATATTCCTTTCGCGATAAGACTGCAGTGAGATCAGCCTTATCCATTGACAGTTGAAGCTGAGCCCAGCCCGCAGCCGATAATATCGTTACTAGTACCAACTTCGGCCGTGCTTATATAATTATAGAAGGAATGATTCGATTGCGTTTAGGCTGACATCACGCTTGACGAACAGAATAAAGTCTCAAACTGCAATACATCTCGCAGACCGCGTCTCACCTGCAGCTCGTCAAGTTGCTCCCGGTGCCGCATCAGCTGCTGTTCCAGAGCGTCCCGGAGGCTGTCCACCTCCCTCAGCAGTAGCCCAAGCCTTTCGTCCGCGTCCAGCTCTCCCACCAGCAACGAGCTCTGGTGAGTCAGCACCTTCACCCTCTTCTTGGCATCGCGGGCTTCGCTCTTATACCTTCAATCACACCAAAAACCGTAAACAAATAAACCATACACCCTGGACGACCGGCTGGCTCAGTTGGAAACGCGGCGTGTAGTCTGCGTGTTACGTCAGAGGTCACGGGTTCGAATCCCACCTAAGTCATGGATGTTTATATGTCTGCCTATAATAAAAATCTTAAATATATAAGATTTCTTAAATTTATAAGAATATTAAATGTATTTTCGTTTTCAAGCAGGTCCTCGACAACGGAAATACATTTAATATTGTAATCCTGTGGGAACAGGACTGGGCTAAAGTGTTGTGTTAAGTCCACAGATATTATATATACACAGTACATTTTAGAAATGAAGTAACGTCAAGCATACTGACCAATAAAATAACCGGATTGGTCGCGCGTCAACAATACTGACGTCACTGCATTCTATTCTAGGGCAATTTATTCAGGCCGGTGTATAGGGCACGCCTAGGTGACACGGTTAAGACTCACCGAAACATAGGCTTCTGCCAAACAGAGCAAGAGGCTCTAAGTTAGAGGCGCGCGTTTTCAAATTGGATTTTTTAGAAGTAGGATTTACCAGCAATAGTTATAAAATTTCAGTAATAATTAAATTACAGATTCCTAAAATTTGAACACAAGAGCTGGATTTCTAAAATTTATGCACAGGAGTATTCTCTCTCGCCCTATACCTCAGATTGTTACTGAACGGTAAAGTTTCTCAGTTGCAAGTTCTGCGGCGATTTCAACCCTAAACACTAAGTGTAGCATGAAAGATTGCAGGGATGGGTAGGGCCGCGAGTATCCTCGTTATAACTACCGCGAAGTCTTTTCTGTACTAAGGGGGAAGGGTGAACAGGAGCCACCCGAGCCATTTTGTTACTTGCGACACCCGACTTACGTCTCAGCCATTTCTCGATCCTTATCCGCGTTGTTCTTGAGCTCTGTCACCTCCTCGATCAGCAGTTTGGAGATTCTGTTGTGCCTCTCCAACTGGTTCTTTAACTCCTGTAGCTCCTTCTCTTGTTTAGCGCTTTTCTCTTTTTCTGTCTCCAGATCCTGGACACAGAACCCCATCGTCAATATAACGACAACATGACAAAACGTCGAATATTTTGGACTTATCTAGTTTCTATAGATGTGGTCGCTAAGCAGAAAATTTGGCTCTTAATACTGTGGCGATTCTTATTATATTAATGAATCACTAGTCAAACTCTGAAAGCCGCCACAGAGGCGCTTCAGACACAAATATCATTAGGAAAAATTAAGTAACTAATTTAAATTTAGAACCATCCAAATGGCGTCCTTCATTCTGTGCAACATGACGACAAAAAACAAAATGTCAAATTTAAAAATGGCTTCGTTCAAGCTGCCTCACCTGCGCCAACTGCACGCTGAGCTCGTGCGCCTCGAACTCGTGCAGACGCGCATTGTTGGCGTCCGTCTGCAGCGCCGCGACTGTCGCGCTCAGCTCCTGGACGGTTCTCTTGAGGAACTCCACCTCCTCGTTACTGCTGGTGTCTGAAGCTGGAAAACGCAGGATTATGCTTATGATGTTAAGTCTCACTGCTATTATATATAGAATATAGTAGCTGGATGAGGCAACTCGTTCACATAGTGTCGGCAAGAAATGTAATAGACCACAGCTATGCTGCCGTGTTTCGTCTGGTTTGTGGGTGTCCGGTCGCCCATTGGGGGAAGGGGAAGAGGAGGGCAACGCCTGTGAAAACCCCTGGTTGTGTATATGTTTATGGGCGGTTGTAGACACCAAAAGCATTTGAATGCTCGTTTGTCCTTGTCAGTAGCTGCCTAACGTCTTTCTCGTGAAAGATGCATTTATTTTAAAAATTTGTTCCTCTTAATTTAGACAAGTGTATGATGTATCGTTTTGGACTGTCTTCTCAGTGTTAAAATTATGATTATTACGATGTTAGCTCCAACTTTATCTATAACGCGTGTATAAAGGAAGTAGGAAATAGTTACTCTGCCATCGACACTCAATTGTTTCATTACCAATTTTTTTTTTTTTTTTTTTTGGTTAGATAAAAACAAGGCCAAGTACTGGTATCGTAGCGTCAGCTGCAGACTAGAGAAAAAGTTTTTAAATAAACAAAATAAAATCCATAAACAAAACTCATAGACTAAACGAACATTCTGAAAAGTGCCAAGTAAAATGTTACCCACCATTATCGTTGGAGTCTGTGAGATCGATGTCGATGGCGGAGGGCGGCAGCGCGTGCAGCAGCACGGCGCTCCTGCGCTTCAGCTGTTTGTTCTGCTTGTACCACTCTCCTGCCTGCTGCATGACCCTGAAAATAAAACAACATTTTATTTATACCCAAATTAAAAAAAAAGGGAAAAATATTTCTTTAAATATTTTCTCGAACTGGCATACCCTAAAATGTGCTTGTCTTTATTCATAATTATATAATTCATTCGTAGATTAAATATTTATAGAGACCAATTCTTAAATATTTTTTTATTCTTAACCACTAAAAAAATATAAAAATACTCCACTTACCATCCCATAACGAAGCGAAAAAAAATTATGTAAAAATGACACCTTTGCACTATTTAATAACTTAAAAACAAAGTGTCAAATTTAAATTTAGAATATCGATAATTAGTATAGTATCCTTCAACCTGTCAATCGCAATAGATAACTGACAATGGAATCGCATGTACAGCCAATTCTCTTGGCGATTTAAATGTATACATTACTTGACATTCTCTTAATTGAAATCATGAATATTTATAATTATAGCTAAATCATCTTTAACCGTATAGCGATAAACATAAATGCTAATTTGCATCGTCAAATTGCACGAAACAATTAATTATTTATTCTTTTCATCTCCCTTCCTGTGACACCCTGTGTCATAATGATACAATGGAAAAATAAGTGTAAGTGTTCTGGTACGGCCTTGTGAATTACGACCGCTTTGTAATTAAAATGTGGATTCAATTGAGAAGGACCATGATATTACAGAACGCGGTAAACATAGGACGAGGGTGGATGGGATAGAATGACAACAAGCGGAACCAAACATAAACCACGCCTGAATAAAAGTCAGTTCAAACTTTTTTTATCACTCAACATATTTACATCTGTATTATTATTTGACACTCGGCGCGATGTTTAGGTGTTAACGCTTCAAACATGGACAGCGTCAATTGACCGAAACTCTTATATTTCTAGAGCCAATAACCAATACAATGAACTATTTCTTAATAATTACTGTTCATCTGTTGAATCCATCGTTCACTACGAAATCAGCAATCTTAAAGCGAATATTGACTGAATCATTGATCGATGGAGAATGTTTCTGTGAGTGTGTTTCTGTTTCTATGACTCAACGATAGATGTTGAATTTTGTGAACCACAAGAGCGTTACTTATCGTTTTTCTATTTTCTCTCTTTCTATCTATAAGGTGAAAACTTTCAAATGGCTTTCTGTTACTTTTAATTATTATTATTATTGTTAGTTTTATTCCAGATTAAATAAGCTGCAAGTTTTGAAGTCTTAAGTTTACGCGAATGTTAGTCAATACAATAAAACTACTTTTACGGATTTTGTCGCGGTTTATTTAATTATTTATCTAGCCTGACGTCTCAGAAGCGTCTCAGAACTCAGAAACCGCGATAAAATCCGTAAAAGTAGTTTTACTTTAAAGAGCTGCAAGTTTTCCAAATAAAAAAAAAAATAGTCAAAGTAAAAATATTAAGATATCCGTTACGTAATTTTGTTTGGAAATTAAAAAATAAAAAATTTCAGACTTGTGTTGTTCACATGTAATCGGACCGACGGCCTGAACTCGCATATTTCAGCTTAAGGAAAAACCTTTTTTAACCTAACTTTTTTTATAAGAGGTATGCCTTTCTGCATTGCAGCCGGATGGGGTTGGCACGACCCCGGAAGTACCCCTCGTGACACCGCTGTAAAGTGGCAGCTATATTTTTATTTTTTATTCTATAAAAAAATCCCCCTCCTCCTATGCGGCGGCACTCCTCTACCAATTTCCTCTTCCGGTTTGTAGAGGGCGTCAATTTTTATACAGATCGAGTGTGGTTGGACCTCTACAGGCCAGAAAAAAACCAGACCCAATCCTAGATTAGGTCGAATACACCAATTCGCTCGCCAAAGCGCTCAAAAATATGCTGCAGTTAGAAGAAGTCCTAGGTACATGGCCGGGATCCATCCTGGACCGGCCGAGTGGAAGTCCGAAGCGCTAACCACTAGACCATACACAAATATGCTATTAAGGAAATATTGGCGTCGATGGTTTCCCGTGACTACCCTAACTGCGCGTGTCGCATCGCTCTCAAGAGACGACCAGAGCCGTCACGTGTGCCAGCGACCAGCACACGTGCGCTGAGACCCTATGTGGAACTTACAATCTTTTAACATTATAAATGCCAAAATTCCGATCTTTGGGTAGGGTTTTAATGAAGCTTGACAATCATAAGTAATATAACTCTTATGCTGTAGGAATACGTTATGCATTTTTTCTTTTTTTTTATAGTATAGGGGGACAAAGGAGCAATCGGTGCCTTTCAACGACCACCATAACATCAGCACAATTACGCCAATGCTTTGCTCTCCTTTTCACCTCCCCCTATGGGCCACCGGCTACTCACAAACCACATGCATCGGAGGATGTAGTGACATGCACTACGCACTGCACTAGCTCCGCATGGCCCTATATCTTACTAAATGTAGCTTCGTCTGCAGTCCACGGAACGGATGGCCTCGCGAGCCACAGCTGTTACAATACAAATAAAGATGTAAGTACCAAATTTAGGTAACGGAATTTTTCTCATGCAACATTGACCTTTAGGTGGTCTGGGATGTGCTTGGGGTGTCAGAACACGTGCATCAGGAAACCTCATGGCCACACGCAGCTGCGGGTAGACTCACTTCTGCATGACTCCCGCGTCGATCTCGTGCTGGTTCTTCAACCTCTCGTACTCCCTGCACAGCTCCTCGGAGGCTCCTCGCAGCTTGTTCAGCTCCCGCTCGCGGTCCAGGAGCTCCGCCTCCAGGTGGTGGCGCTCCTCGGTGACGATGTTGTAGCGCCGCTGCAGGTCCTCATGGTCGCGGCGGGCTGGAGGGAGTAAGGCCATATGTTTATTGGTTTATCGTGGATATTATTACCAAATAGAACGTCGTTGCACAGCCACTGCGTATTGGAAAGCCTAATCATTGGTGGAGCGGCGCCGGTATAAAGCGGTACGGCGGCGAATGACGTCCCCGGAACAGTAGGCCTATATTGTAAACTAAACAGGGTGGTTTACAAACAACAGGATGTGGGCATCGTAAGGTAGGGTTAGTACATGGCAAATATTCTGGCCATGCCCTGCAAAATTACGGCCGCTTTATGACGGCACCACAACCTTAGGAAATCAAAGGTTTAGTACGTATGGCATAACTCTAATGTTCGGGCCGTGGTAGCTTCATTGGATGTAGCTCCTCTGTCCTCCCAATACCTGCAAAGCTGGTATATTCCACCTGTGCGCACTGGTGGCAGACCGTGGTGTTCGGGCAGGGCCCGTGGCAGTTCCCCAACTTGTGACTCACGTCCAAACAGCTGTACGACATTTAGACGAAACATGCATGGAAATATGCAGCTATCCATAAGTAAATAAATTGGGTGTTCAAGACTTAACTGTTTGTCTTATTCTAGTCTATAACAGCAAAGTAGGAACGACGTGCAGTGAAACGCGTATGCCTAAGGACCTACCTATTCACGTAAGGATGATTTTGGCAATTTTTTTATATACAAGCAAACAAAAAAACACTTTAAGGATCATATTTTAATGTTCGAACTACAGAACCGGAAAGAAAAACAAAGGTAACCTTAAATCCATCATTATTAGTACTTCCACTACTGCTAAAAATAATAATTATAAGTACTACATAATAGTTACTTGAGAAAGTACTACTGACCTCAATGAGTCAGTGTACTTGCATGCCTATTATTATTCTAAGTGTACATGATGGAACTGAGTGATGTCAATATGGGTGTAGCAAAGCAAGGCAGGCATGACAGTAGTACTTGTTGTTGGCCTCGTTGCTCCAGTACAGTGTCTCCCAAACCTGTGACACCACATAAACCTACAAGACTTTTTAAACCCACAGCTATGCTTTAAAAATAATGGCCTAGCCAATTCCAGTAAATAAACTACCTGTATGGCTAGTTTCACCTGCTCATATGTAGAATATACACAGAAAATAACATTAACAATATTTTAAAAAGAATATGTCCAGGCATTTTCAATTTGTATTCAGCCAGTACATATTTTTATACTGAGGACCATTTGTATAGAGAATTATGCATATGCTGGGAATAGCCTTTACTTCCTTTTCCTTTAAATAAAAAATTTACAAAACAAACATCTTGCCCTAACCAAATCCATATTTGAAATCGCCATTAGCTCTGTGATGCCTACAAACTCCATAAAATGTATCAACAATAATATTATACCACTATTAAGAGGGTGTTGACTATTTCAAGGTCATCCTGCTGGATGGATGAACATCTTTTTTATATAGAATAGGGGGCAAACGAGAAATCGGAATCTTTCTACGACAACCGACGCCGATGAACATCCACATAATTACTATGCCAATGCATTGCCCTCCTTTCTCCGCCCACCAATGGGCTACAAGCTACTCAGAAACCGCGCGAAACGCGATACCATAGGTGTCACCTTACGGCAGTATCAAGTAAGCGAGAGATACCTCCCCGGTCAAGTTGGCCCAATTCCGTTGTATAGGAGGATGCAGTTCCAAGCACTATGCAGGGCCTCCTATGCAGCACGGCACTACCTCTCCCTATCACAATCCTTATATACCTGCCTCCTTCACATTCAGTACTCTCTTCTTACAAACATGCCCATTGGGAAGACTTAAAATATGTCTGAAAGTGTACAGCACCCAATCTATCCGATCATTGTATGTGGTCTTCTGTTACAGGTAAGTATGATCAAGTAAACCTTGAATACTATGTTTACCAGGAGTATCCAACGACCAGAAATTATTTAAATACAATTATTAATAACTAAATTAAAGTATTGTGTCTTAAGTTTATGCAAATATTATTCATAACAATAAAACAATTTTTATGGATATTATTACAGTTTATTTACTTATGTAACTAGCCCGACATTCCAGAAGCTTTACAGTAACCATGGTCACTTGCTGTTACCACTCCATACTGGTTCACATATTGATGTCTTAATTTTACATGAATGTTATTAATTCAAATAAAACTAGTTTTAAGGATTTTCATGATTTATTTAATCCATCATGTGTGAACCCACAACCATGGCTGCTGTAAAGCTTCTGAAACATTGGGCTACTTAAATAATTAAATAAACCACAGTCCAATAAAATCTGTATTAAATTAGAAAATTTGCAGTAAACAGTACATATTAGTACGTACAGGAAAAGTATTTAAAATCTATAAATAGTGTAACCAGGTCATGTATGATACATTTTTCGCACAAGTCTCTTGTTCAAAGATGATGTCATGGGTTGCCAATTCAAAACACTCCCAAGGGTAAAAGGCAACCGAAACATGCATCTGGACCTTGGACATTACTAATTAATCAATTATGTAAACCAATATCATTGCCATTTATACAAAACCTTTAAATATGGTAAATAACTTAAGTTATCAAAGAGAAATTGGAGAGTGAATACTTAAATTTTATTATAGTAAGTATTTTATTATACTTTTGCAGGGATTTTATTTACTCAATGTAAATAATTTCAAAACAAAAAAACTATCAGAATTTCGAACTTCATAATTGATTGATCCCTGTTACACATTCCTTTATCTAAAATTCTATCAAATAATACAAATTAATATTCGTTATATTCATAATCTATAAGGGTAAATAATACCTAGAAAAAAGTTTACATTTTCACATTCGCCTTATTTTTATATCATAAAACAACGACACTAACGTTTTGTCTGTAACAAAGAATAATTTTGCTCTTAATTTCTTTGATTATTAAACTGACTCATTTGAAGATGACGCACAAAGTTGTACTCTGCATTTTACACAACTTTTGAACAATATTTACTTATTTATTGTACTCGAAGTACAATTATTATCTATGTGAATAATTTCATATAGTTGTCACGTTGTCGATTAATATGCCAAATAATAAGTGCTATTTAAAATTTAACTATAAAAAAACGATATTTAATTTAAAGAAATATGACATTTAAATAAAAACATTAGTGTTGTTCTTGGAATATTTTCTATTTTTTTTACTCTTTCGTCTATGACCTCAATATTTATTTGATAATCTGGTCTTAAAGGCCATGTGACCTATGAGTGCGCTGTACAATATCGAACCTTTAGGCTATTTTAATAGTGAAGCGTAAACTTATTATTTAATCGCGTGTTGTATTGTTCTCAATAAAGTTCTGAACATATTACATATTAGTACATTGGTAGGAGTTTAAGTGCTTAGGAATATATAATGCGTAAGCAACAGGTTACAGCCTATCATAATCCGACAAATACGCGACTAGGATTTTATTCGCAATAATCTGCATGAATTTCTTTAGCCAGCTGGGCATGCGCAAATGTTCCGAAAGAGAATAAAAACAAAACATCTGCGCGAATATTCAGTGATACCTACCTTTTTCTGACTTGAGAAGGTGAGCTTTGTGTTTCCTCTCCGATTCTTCGTATCTGTTTTTCCACTTTTCGACATATGTTGAAAGCGCAATGTTTGTCTCCTTGCTGTTTTGATGCGCGTCAGGCTGCGTCATTCTAGCGGTAGTGGCTCGCGGTATTCTAGTGGCCGCGCTGGGACTGAGCGAGACAGAACTCCGGCCGCTCTGACACTGATTGTTGCTCGGTGCGATTGCAAATACATTAACACTGTTCCTTTTAATCATTTTCAAGTTATTGTTTTTTACACTCACGCTAAAATGTATCGCAACATCACGTTTTTATTCACTGTTTCTCACGTGTCTAAGTCAACAGGATGGCACATTGATTAGAAAGTGTTAGTTTAATTTTCAAATAGGAGACCCTTTGTTCTCGCCGTTAAGGAAAATACGCAATAACATGTGCGCTTCATCGCCCTAACAGTTGCGTTCGATAAAATCCATGAAATTAAATAATAATTTGCCACAATCGTGTAAATAAACAACTGATTTAATACAAAAATAATCGAGAAAAAAAAAACGACGACAAGTTGAGTCTAGTGTCAGATAACAACTAAACAACGTTTGTGGTTGTCATGATAATGAAAACTTCGTCATTGTGAGTCATTAGGCTTGGTGTTTTTGCTTTCTGTTTACCTTTAAAATTGCCCCTGCCTATAAATGTTTTAGGTCATTTAGTAGTGATAAGAATAGTTTTTTTTTTTATGAATCATGCATGTTAATTGTTATCGGATTGTATTAGTATTGTATAAATGTTATAATTGTATAGATTTAGATCTAGATACTCTACTAATAAAAGATATCGTATCTCCCTTGAAATATAATGTATACATAGTTTAAAATGTAAAGGATAATATATTTTTTTTTGTGAAACGTGAAAAAAGGCACATTCAACATGTGAACATAACTGAAAGCATAAATCATTCTTCAATGGATGTTTTGGTGACATGGACTATCGGAATATTTACTTCACCTTATAGAAACTGAAGACGACAATAAATTATAATCACTATAAAAAAAAACACATTAAACAATACACACACAACTAATTAAACCAAAAATATAAGAAAATAAATCAAAAAACCAACGCACCGCAGACTCGCGTCAAAAGCACTGAATTCATATGGTGCAGCAACCGCCAAACGGATATTCTAATTTTAAACACTTTCAAGTGAAACACACAGTCTTGTAAAACTATAAAGCAAAGGCAGGAGCGGCATGTGGGAGGATAGGACTCAAATGGGACAACTTACAAGTGATTTAATTGACACAATGTACGGGACTAATTCCGCAGTGGCCAATGGCCATCTGCCTACGAAACTACCGCAAATTTTACTCTCTTGCATGAGTACATTGCAAATTTTGCGCGTTTTTTTTTTGTTTAAGTAACAATTAAGTCTGTTGTGAATACTTCATTTCGGTAGTGACGATGAGGCCTAACTATAATTCCTTGTGCACTTTCCACAAAGGCGAATACACGACTCAATGACAAGATATTTATCATTTTCCCTAAGAAGATAATTAGTTTCTTACCTAAAATGATACCATTTCTACCTTAATTAAACTAATCCGAATTACTAATTATAATAAGGTTGAGTCAATTAATAGTATAACGGCGAGGTGTCTATCCATTTTCGGCAATGATTTTTCATAGTAGTTTCCGCTTCAGTAGGTATTTGTGTATTTCCATTAGAAATATTGACATATAGTGAAAGGCTAAAGAGACGAATAAACACATGCGAATCAGAATCCTACATCGGGCACTTTGTGACAACGAAAACTCCAATTATTTTTGGAAAATTTCTGCAAAAATATTGCCATAATGGGGGCTCATTTCAATCTAAAACTTGGACACGTACCTACGCGCTATTATGACAAATAAGTACTGCACTATAAATAATAACGAATCTGAGGTTTTTGTTATTGACGTATAAAAATAAGAGAAAAAGAAAGTGAAAAGAAAACGAGACTGATAGAATAATGATCGAGTTGTAATAAAGAGGCAACAGAAAACCTGATTGCTTTACAAAACTTATCCATATTTGGGAAATGAGGTCAAAACGAGGCTTTTAAAAGGGGTCTGAGCGAGGCATTGCGATTACATCACATAACCAAGTTGGAATTTTGTCCATGTAGATATTAATGAAACTTAGGTGTACCACCAAGCATTTGCATTGCGTATACTTCGTATATCGATTAACTTATATTCGACTACTGGTGTTGAACATCGTCACATAATATACCTCGTACACTAAGTAGAGGTATTTCGATATTTTATCGATAAACGTAAAAGCCAATAAGCCAAAGGAATAAGGGACAGTATGGTTTTCAATGTCTCTATGCATCACCATATTATCATAGTGTATGTATGAGCAATCCGTTGTTTTTGTAAAACCAGAGGATAAATATTTCGACAAATATAAACAATTTCAAGTAAAAAAATAAAATATTAAATCCATATTTAATATTTTTAAGCACGCCTAAATATGCTATCGCTTATCGTGAAAAAAGTAGACTGTTTAGGAATGAAAACTTGAGTGAATCATAACTTAGCATGAAATTTATTGCTGTAATTATTAGGTATATTACCGCGACAGTGACATATCGATCTTGTCTAATATCTAAGGACAGTTCTAATACGATGGTGTCACGTCATTACTGGTCGCCTTTTGGCATGCTAGCTGTTTAATAGAGAGATACAGACGGGAGTTGATCCCCGAACTCAGGCGTAACGTGTGCAGAATAATTAACACTGCGCCAATCGGTCGTCAACAAACTAACTTGTTACTGAAAATAAGCAAATTGAGCAGGTACCCACACAATTCATAGTATTAAGTTTTATTTAACTTTTTTTATAATATTATTATATTATAAAAACAGCTGAAATATGCTTCGATAAAAAAGCAAAACTCATAGAGTTTTAGGTATGAAGTATTATTCAATATAACTCGTGTGAACAATTTTAGAGTAAATAATAAAATTGGAAATACCAAAATTATAATACCTACCATTTTGAGAGTAAATAAGTCAGAATCTTTATTTTGTACTCTCATTAGTCGTCATGTCACATTATTACAAAAGGTTAAATAAAATTTAGATTTTAAGGATATTAATTTTTTTATAATATAAGGCGCTTGTCAAATAAATGGAGCGTCGAACTCGCTGAAATATATAATTTGATCAGTCGTTTCTTAGTTAACTGAAAAAGATGCAAACCGCAGAAGTTGCATTTATTACTTCCTGCAAATGACTCATTTATTACACTTATTCTTTTTATTGCGGCATTAAATTTACAACGAACTCGGTGCATTCACCTCCCGCGTAACCTATTTTGGTAACTATAGTAGAATAGTGATGTAATTTCAAAAAAACTCATTGGCAGTTGAAAAAAGTCACAGAAAAGATTTTAAGTGGAAAAGATTATTCCTTTTAGATTATTTGCTGTTTTGAAAATATGACCAGCTTTTAAAAATTTTTGAGAGATGTCTAAAATAGCCTTGGTTTCGTAGCCAAATGGCAGAAATAGAATTCTTATGAGTTTGTCTGTCCGTTTATGTATAAAATGGGACGAAAGCAGATGAAATATGAACACCCGCATAAGTACCGAGAGGATAGTAGGTACATATTTATGGGTTGCATAATCATACAGACAATATATATATATATATATATATATATATATATATATAGAAGTGAAGCTATATCTTCCCTTCTATCTTATATGCAGGCCTATGACGGAGAGCTTCCGTCATGGTCAATAGAGAAGGAATATATGAATTACAATAGTATGTATACAATATATTTCTAATCGCATATGCGCATTGCGCAGTGAAATAAATGAAAAAAGAGAGATGACGAGTAAACCGCATTCGCTCTCTATTTCGACTTAGACAGACGCGTTTTAGGTTAGATTCCCTTCCTTGTCTGTAGTATACTGACCTAACCTAACCTAACCTATGTACAAAATGTCGGCGTAAAGTGACAGCTATGCCTCCGCGTATGGTGTACTTTCTTAGTTTTTGGTTGCTTATTGAGGGATATGAAGGATGAAAGGCAACGCATCTTTAAAACCTCAGAACTCTGGTTCTGCGCTTGTATATGTTAGTAGTATCATCTTGTGTGCGTTCTTGTGCTAAAAAAACTAAGATCGAGTCGGACTCGCATATGAAGGATTCCGTAGCAGCAAACAAGCTCTGTTCTATGACGTCGTCTAAGTCCACTCGTTACATACTTGTGTACAACAGAATACAGTGATACTGTGCTATACCATAATGTGTCCTTCACTAGTGCTAGTATATGGTAATACTACTCGGTAGAATATATACCACAGAGTTTTGTGGCGGTTCATAAAGTATTAGGCAGCATCCACATTCTCCGAGCAAATCGTCCGTGACATACAGAAGGACAACGGACTCGGCGAAATTATAAGATTTCCGTTTTTTTGGCCATATGACTAAAAATCCTAAAAATAACTTCCGATGGCACTATTCTATCATTCTTAATCTCGCCAAATAGTTTTAATTAAACACACCAAATGTCCCAATTAAGTAATAAAAAGACAAATTAAAGAATTGAGGCCTGTTAGCTGTAAATTGTAGCTTTAGAAAATTTTGGATCTTTAGGTTCCTGAAGTGTAAGTAAACTTTTTTTAAAATAGTAGGAGAAGAAATCAAAGAAAATAAGAAGTTGAGTGAGGCCAACGCTTTTACAAAACATCTGGCTTTCTGGGCGTTATTATTCTTCTAACGATAAAAAAGGAACAAGTTTTGTTGGCTGCTATTGAGTACTTAGTTACAACGTTAATTTATTACAATTATTTACCTATGTGCATGGTAAAAAACTGGCTTTCATGTCCGGCCAAAATTTGCGTTCCACGTTTGAATAACTCGCAATCGAACTTATAAATTTGAGAACGTTAATCGAGCTACTGAATTTAAAAGTTAGATTTCCAAATTTGAATTATCCGAATTTGACGGTTCATTTCTGTTTTCAGCAACACTGGGGCTATTGTTGGTACAAACCCAATGTAGGGAATTTTGTATCCTAAACAAATAATATTTTGTTAACGTTTACGTCTACACGCCTAGGTCAGAACGATCTAAATGATCAGTTTATCTCTTTACCTACTATATAACATATGAGACAAGTTAGCGTTTTATCTGAAAATACATTAGTAGCTTACAGGATAAACGTTCTTGACTATACTACTCTAGGGACCATGATACTTTAATCTTTTAGAGGAAAACTCAAAAGAGTTTTTGTAAATTCGAATTCGTTTGAAATCAGAATTGGACTCAATACGATCTGGCAAGTACCTACCACCCGATACGGCCGATTTAAAACTTGCTTCATTTATTTTATAAACACAGTGTTTAGAACCTTTAACCTATACCTCAACATTCCACGCGTGCAAAATTGCGGGCTAAACCAGTTATACAAATTTTTAAAAAGATTGCAGCCAAATTGGACTAACACGATCGGGTAGTTACCTCTAATATATACCGCCATGAAGTGAGGCCCATGCTGGGGTGTTACGTGCTGTCTGTGAATTTCTAGTGAACCATTGCAGGGAAGGTGGGCAACACATCTGAGAAACTGTTATATGGATTTTTAAGCGAATCAATAGCCATCAAACGAACGTATGCTTGTTTGCCCTCCGTACAAAAATACACATAAGTCCAGCAGTGGATGTCGCGTTGTCGGGCTGATGATGATGATATGGACTTGTCCTAGCAGTGATGATATCATACTCACACACAGAGAAGCCAGTTTGCTTTGTACATAAGTGCTGTGTGCCTTATCTTGTCCAAGAAGCAGATGACATAATTCCTAGATTCCACGATCTAGCATGGTCACCCTTATTTATTGAACGTTTTTTCATAGGACAAGGGGACGAGCAGTCAAAGCTTTGCGGTGACTATCGACGCCCATAAACATCCGTCCAACCAGATGCAACATCATCTTTACCAGCCGTTATAGTCCACAGATGGATATTTTAGATATGAATTAACGCCAATATAGCCTCCTGGGCCTCGCATCCGTCGGCGACCAGATGCATCTACAGATGAGCTCCGGGCTACTACTAGCTGTCGCTACACCCTTGTACGTGGTGCGTCGGTGGGCCGCTACTCCCTCGTCGCGCCGCCTCAATGCGCAATGCAGCAGTGGCAGCTAAATGTTGCAAATTGTCGGAATTCTTTGCTGCATTGCGGCCGAATGGGACATGACCGGGATACTCATAGAGACACTATAGATAGAGACAGATCTGCCGATGCGTTGCCCTCCTGCACCCCTCCGCAATGGGCCACCGGTTACTCACAAACCTCAGGAGACGCGACACTGACGATGTCACTTTACAGCGGTATTATGTGTCAATTTACGGCACCATACACGGCACTACCTCCTCCTATGCAGCATAGCACTACCTCTGCCTAAAACACACATCCAAACTTTTCCAAGACTCGCTATCATTGATGCTGCGACCTGTCATACGCTAAATTTCACTACCTCCTTTATATCATTGAGGATATCTTGGCTGGGACGCCCTCTCGCGTTGTTAAATTATTCTCAATCTCTCGATATATTATCGAACATATATTATCGAACATACATTATCGAACATATATTATCGAACATATATTATCGAACATATATTATCGAACGTATATCATCGAACATATATTATCGAACATATATTATCGAACATATATTATCGAACATATATTATCGAACATATATTATCGAACATATATTATCGAACATATATTATCGGACATATATTATCGAACATATGTTGTCGAAATCAAACTATTGTTTTGCGTTACAATTGCCACCTAAAGATTATCACAAATTAAAGGTACATTTAAGTCTCTAAGAATGACTCCGTTGGTTCGGCGTGAGACTATCATCTACTACTCGTCGAGCTATTTATAGTAGTGAATTAATCAATTTCTTTGTGAGTGCGGTCGCGTGCGTCACCGCGTCGCGAGAAATGGTGTGGATCACGCGTAAGTGCTGCACTGCAGGCGAGCTGGGCCGGCGCGGGCGGCTCGTGGCGCGTGCGTGGAGTGCTGCTGCTTATCAGTTTGTGAGTGTGAGAGGTTCAACCGCTAAGATCCTCTCCAATAACACTCAATAACCAGCTCAAGCGGTCGTCGGTTATGCCACCCCCTGTACTATGCAGCTCTTAAGATTCTTTTCTTGTCATATTCTTCTTGTTATATTTATAGCGATAATTGTAATGGAAATGTGTGCAGGAGGACTCCAGAAGCAATACAATAAGTTTTATTGGAACTGGGACGCATCCAGGCCTGGGGCCACGTGGTCTCCGGTCTCATGTGGGGGCCACGTGGCTCGGAGAAACGATAAAATGGATTTGATGGCGCCTGTGACCTGACGGCGATAAAACGGGAATTGGGTTGAAACTATTTTGTTTCTCAACTGCACCAGAAGGTAAACAAACGGTCGAAATAGATGGATTAAATAAGTGTGCCCGATAGACGTGAGGGGACTAAGTGGATTGTTTTTTGCCATTTGATACAAATTAAATAAGCAAATGAAAAGTAATACTGCCCTCTATTATGAGATTGGCGAAATAAAGTGCCATTCGTTTATTATTGAGCTCGCCAATGTGTTGCATAGATGGCGCTACTTTTATGAATGTTGAATTATCCAAACAAGATTCGAATACGATTTGCGAATTGCGAGTTGTGACTCTTGTCTTGAAATTAAGAAACGGGAGCTAATGCATCTGGCTTGTGTAGCTAGTCATTGACGTCTTGTCTAGTCATTCTCACTTGTGCCAGTTGAAATACGACCACAATGTGTATAAACTTGTACGAAAGCGATTAAACGTAACCGAATGAAAAAATTTCTTTGAACGAGTATACATACGTAGTATCTATATATAGTCGTAAGGTAGGTCCACTCTGTTAAGATATATATGTACTTTTTTAATCTTAATTTCACACTCTATCATGACTAAAACTCTGTTATAAACTAAAATTTACTTAGATACTACCGTGTATTTAGTGATTTCGTCTCTTATAGGTATACGTACCTATATGAGCCGGGCATATCCGAATGAGCTCGGGGGCCTTTAAGTGGAAAGTTGTCGTGTCCTAGTCGACCATACGTTAAAGGCGGATGTTTGTGGTCCTCGATGATGACATAAGGATAAATCTCGCTAGTTTTAAAGGACTTTGTAAGAGGTAGTGTGCATTGCAGCGGAATTGGGCCGGCACGACCGGAGAGGTACCCGTCGCTCACGTAATACCGGCGTAAAGAGACATCTTCGGTGTGGCGTTTCGTGCGGTTTTGGGGTATAAAAGGGCAACGCATCGCCATAACATGGCAACGCATCGCCATAACATGGCAACGCATCGATACACTATAAAAAAAAACTCTTACCGACGGTCGATGAAAACAAAAACTATAACTGTTACGGCAATCCAGTAGTTCCACCAGGAAGGGGTATATCCGCAGTAAAGTGACAGCTATAATAGGAATTGAATGAGTTTCCAGGGTCAAGTCAGGCGCGTGAAGTGTTTCGTTTCGTCTTATATCTTGTATCACGCACTTTTCGCCGACATAGTCCACATTCCACACTATTAAGTTACGGATAATTATGAACATAGCAAAAAGACAAACAGTAATAAAAAATGTGGCGACAAATTGATTGTCAATGGAGAAACGCAACGACCGACGGGGGCCCGCCTGAGGGCCTGAGGTATTCATCGCTTATTGAGCCACTTTTACTTTTATCCACTATTTATACTAATTCTGAACAGTTGGTTTGGTTGGACGCACTGAATGAAACTACTGGCTCTCTCTTGCCCTTCAGTTATATCCCTCTCAACATCCGTTGGCTCGGTTGTTTGTAACACTCGTTACGCACTCACCGGCTGACTTCCCTAGTCAAGCGAGCCTAAAAAGTATTCATTTAAAATCTAATTTTAATATTATTTAATTGAATACCTACAACACAAATAACAGTTTCTTAAAAAAAATGAAAATAGTCTTCAAATTGATTTACGAATTCGTCTGTCGACGTCCAAAAACACTCTCAGATGTATACGGACATTGGTCGTAGTAGTCAGCACAGGGAATCGAATGTCTGTTTTCCCCCAAAAGCTTTAAAATAACTTACAAGCAAACTTCTTGCAACCCTAATCCCTGGCGCCTCCACAGTATATCAAACCGTTTACCCAAACCCCATCGCTTAGGGACGCTCTCTAAACATCACCCCCATGATTAAGATTTGTCATCGCGGATTACTTTTTAATTTCCGCATCGTTTCCGAATAGGAGTGTACTTTTAGAGTCATTTTGTTTCTGCTGTCAAAGAGCTTTATACTTTAGTTGTTCCTTTGAAACATACATACATATACTTATAGGTATACTGTTACCGCCAGTGATAGTTCGATAGAACCAAATATTGCCTATTAGCAATAATAATCAAATAAATAAATGTAAAAGATGATTACAATTACGTAAATTTCTGTTCAAATGCCTACGGCGCCACAACTGATTGTCACGTGACGAGTACATGACCTCTAGTACACTCGGGGTCATGAACATTCCTAATGCGGTGATTGGTCCACCAAAACGATCAGACCTACGGGACACTTCACGAGTTGTAATAATATTGTAGTGATTTAACATTCATTTTGTGTTTTTAAATTGAACAGTGCTACTAAATGGCATTCACTTTTGAATGACATGCGTTTTAGATCATGTCCATAGCAGGAAGAACACTGTTTTTGTTACATATTGTATAGTTTGTTTTAAATGTCAAACACTAAAGTCAATGGTCCAAAAAATTTTCGCGATTCTTAAATAGTGTTGTGCCATTATATTGGTAAATACTGTTAAAAAAATCAATTATTGATTTTTATAAGTTATAGTGCAGAAAGGTGAACGTATTTACTTAAAACGAATAAATACAACATACGTATGAGATACCGGTCGAAAATAAATATATAATTTTCAATTTCAGACCTGATCCATACTGTTTGTTACATTTACATACTTATTATAAGTCAATAATTTCGACAATTAAACCTACATTATAATCAAATTTCCTACATCTTTATGAATATAACAAAATTAAAATATAGTAGGCTTGAAATTAATTGCTTTTTACAATAGACAAATTTATTTAGTGTTGGCGAACAAAATCGTTTTTATAATAAGAATCGATACTTAAAGTTACTTTTAAATATTTATTTTATTGAGTATCACATCGCAACCGTACTTTATACTCCGGGTCACCACAACCCCAGCGGCGGAGTCGTTTATATGATGACGTTTATATGATGACGTTTATATGATGACATTTTGGCTTCGGATTTCAGCACACGCCCAGTGTATGCAGTGCTTCCATCGCTGTAGAGCCACGTGATGAAACCCGTCAACAAAAAAGCTGCGTAGTTCGTACTTCAGTTCGTTTAATTTAATGGTTTGGGTAAACAATATCTTAACCCATTTGTCTTGGCGATAAAGAAATAAATACTCGAGCGTCCATCATAACACCAACAAAAACTTATCGAGGTCAGATACCTTAATACAACATAACAAACTATAAATGAAAAGCAACAAAGCAACAGAATCAAAAAGCAATAACGATGTACCAAAATGACGGTTATTAATAAATTGCACGAAAACGGAACGACGGCCGCATTCGTCACTCCAGAGATAAACAGGAATGAGGCTAGCAAAATGGTGTACAGCCCGATTCCTGCCAAGTGTATTGTTGCAACTTGCACTATAAGAAGGCGATTCCTTTTTTAAAAATCGAAACTGATGTACTTTATACACATAAAAAAGTAGATTCTTTTATACAATAGAGGGGCAAACGAGCAATCGGAGCCTTTTTACGACTACCGACGCTAATAAACATTCACATAATTACTAGTCCGATGCGTTGCTCCCCCTTCACCCCCCCCCCCCCGTCAATGGGTCACCGGCTACTCACAAACCGTATGAAACCCGGCACTGAAGATATTACTTTACTGTATTATGTGAGCGAGAGCTACCTCCCCGGTCGTGCCGGCCCAATTCCGTTGCATAGGAGGATGTAGTGTCATGCACTATGCATGGCACTACATCCTACTATGCAGCATGGCACTACCTCCTACTATGCAGAATGGCACTACATCTTCCAAAACATTACAAAACATCATAGAACAACAGTACAAAAGAAATGGTACCATTATTTGTAAACCAGACATTTAAAACTTTGGAAAAAAAGCAGACAATAGTTATATTTATTAAATTATTGTTAATGATCAGAATGGCATTCATCAGATCGACCATAAATATAGATATCGCCCTCTCAGCTGCCGTGACCTCGTTTTCGTAACTCTCTCGTCGCTCATTCACCAGCTAACTCCACAAAACAAGAGCGCGTAATGGTGTTCTACTTGTTCTACTTACATTATGTTGTTCTTTAATGTAATCTATATTTGTTTCAAATTTCATCCCAATCCTTTCAGTAGCTTTGCGTAAAGTAACCAACATACATACAACCTGTCGCATTTAGATTACCAGTAGGATGTAGAAAGAAATTGTATAAATGCTGTAGATATGTTCCTTCACATAATCATGTTACAAACGCTTTATTAACTTTCGTCGTTAATTTATGAAATTGGCAAGAAAGTTATTGTCGCGTACAGAACTCGACACGACATGCTCGAGGGACGCCCCACCCCTCACCTACGGGGTGCTACCCGTGTACAGTGTGCCGAATACTAGATTGTGCCCGCGACTCCGTTCAGCTTTGTCTTGTCTTGAATGTATTCAACGATTAAAGTATAAAAAGTCTTGAAACCGCTAGTCGCATGTACTAACTTCCATTCCACCGGTCCATGTGTAGACAGTTCAATTTTAAAATCACGAATGATATCCTTAAACAGAATTACAAGCAAGTCGTTTCACATAGTGTAATCAGAGCCAGATTGAGTATCGCGGCGCTTTGAGTAGGCATACGGTTACGAAGAAGATTCCACTGGCTCCAGCTATGAAAAGCAGAATAACTCTTTTTTATGTCTTTGTCTCAGACATAGAAAAAAATAATTTCTAAAGAAACTGCCTACACTAAAAAATCTGGAAAGTAAATGTTCTAGCATTGCAATCGACCGGCGAAGAGGAGAAGAATTGACAATAGGCAATACAACCTGGGGTAGCTGTTAGTTAGCTGTGAGAGTCCGGCGTCGAGCGTCTACGGTTCGTAAGAACTTGTTTCCTTTATAATTATCAGTTCGTACGTACTCCGCTTTGAGTTTTATTTACAAACGACTGTTTAGTCTCTGACTGAACCAACTTTGTATATTTCTCATTTTCAGGTCATTTGTCTGAGTTACAGAGCTTTTATCCTATGAATAGAAGTATGACACTGCTAACGTTTAACAAGAACCGTTAGGTATCTCATATATTCATATCGCTTCAGTGATGATAGAAGTATGACACTGCTAACGTTTAACAAGAACCGTTAGGTATCTCATATATTCATATCGCTTCAGTGATGATAGAAGTATGACACTGCTGACGTTTAACAAGAACCGTTAGGTATCTCATATATTCATATCGCTTCAGTGATGATAGAAGTATGACACTGCTGACGTTTAACAAGAACCGTTAGGTATCACATATATTCATATCGCTTCAATGATGATAGAAGTATGACACTGCTGACGTTTAACAAGAACCGTTAGGTATCTCATATATTCATATCGCTTCAGTGATGATAGAAGTATGACACTGCTGACGTTTAACAAGAACCGTTAGGTATCTCATATATTCATATCGCTTCAGTGCAAATGCAGGTGGAAATGACTTGCGACAAGCCAAGGAACGCGCGAATTTGATACAAAAGTTAATTAAACCATGCATTTATTATCATTATCAATGGCTAAATATTTTAGTGCAATAACGAACATTGTCATGCTTTCGTCCAATTTTCCGGCACAAAAGCAATCATCCCTTGCATTTTCCCCCGGGTACGTATCGCGAGGGTTGTACGCGTGGGGTGGGACTCTGCTTCCGCCCTTGTTATCATAATCATTTGATGAGATGCTATAATCATCAGCGACATCTCATAACGACCATAGATCAATTACATTATATATTAGAGAGTACTGATTTTGTTGTGCAAAGAGCAGCGTCATTGCTGTGTTGCTGCCATTTCAGGCCGACACGTCAGGTGAAGTATTCAACGGCGAGTGCTAGACTCTCGAATTATTATCATTTGATGAGATGTCAGAATCATCATATGATAATAATTCGAGAGTCACGCATAACGACCGTAGATTATGTGACAGTAGAGAGTAGCGATTACATGAGATATCATCCGCAGATAACAAGGATACCTTTTACTAAGTATTATTCGACAGATACGCTATATGTATTGTATTACAGCATTCGCAGCAACATTGTACAAGAATACATTGTGACGACAGATGCCCTCATGCTGTCAAAAGTATCTGCATATTTATAAATGATAGTAGTTCCGATTAACGCAAAACTAAAGTACTGTATCTTGCTGTCCTGTACCGTTACGTCTTGTTTTTATTTTGTTTATGTTCATCTGTATGTGGGAGTCTCAGGCAGATGGAAGTGCGCCAGAGGCCACGGGATGGTATCCTGCCTGGGTCATGACAATATATTTCTATAACAAAAAGCTTAAAGATACACAAGTATCGTAGCGTACCTATATCACTAGGCCTGTAGGTACTTGCTCACCACGGCTCAAGCCTGGCCGTGGCGGCGGGGTTCAGTAGCCTGGGATGAACCCAGGCACCGACTAAGGAGGCGGCTGCTCTTTGTGCTCCTCTTATAAGGAGATGTCACCTCTTCAGAAAGTCTTCTTAGAAAGTAGCAAAAAGAGGCGGTTCTTTTGCGCACGGAGCAAGAGGCGAGGATGGGCACCTCACCCCATTGGACTGTTCTAAAGTTGATGGGGTTATCCTGTGGTGCAAGACAACCCCATCTGTATAGGTGGCGTCGATCTTTCAGGGGGCTGACTAGCCGTCGAGGTGCCCTGATGATTTGTTGTTCCGGCGCACCTCACCAAGGGCGGCACTGATGGCACACGAGATGGTTTTTGTGGGTATTCGACACTATAATGTGGACCCCACCCAGAGCCAGTGATGGCGCGTAAATGCGCTTTCCCGCGTCAACAACAAACAAAGAAGGCCTTAAGGTACTTACCACAGCACTAGGTTAACGTGGTGTAATGAGATACTTTATATCATCATGACATTAAACATCTCAATAAATCACAATAAACGTGATCTGAAAGGGCCTCTACACCCTTTTTAATAGGGCCGGTGATAACAAATGTTATTCACTGTACCTCTATGTCTCAAGTAAGAACCTATTTCCTAGGATCACACGGAGTTACTAATTTCACTTCTGAAATCCTCTAAGCGCTGTGTTCTGCGCTAGGTATTTAGCTAGAGTGACTGTGTTTATGTCAGGACTCTTTACATGACGCGAAAACCATAAAGTATAATATAGCATTGCATCATTTTTGAAGTGTGCTTAACTTGCGAACCGAACGCAGTTACGCGGCGAGTAGCGCTATTGATGGTTTTTGGGTGAAATTAATTATGGAACTAGCGTTATCATTATTTCGTCACGTCACGTGAAAAGTTATTTAGGCCCGTTGGGCCAGCGGAAATCATGAAACTTACATAACTGTCACGCGTACGAAGAACATTCGTTACACATGCAGTTTTAAGTTGATGTCATAAGTTCACGTTACAATAACACTACTTTTATGGATGTTATGGCGGTTCATTTAATAATTTAACTGGCCTGACGTTTCGGAAGCTTTACAGCAGCTTTAAGATTTCACTGATGTCGATAGTCCTCGCCGCCCCTACCTACTTTGCAGTACCGTATCACGTCGAGTTCTGTGAAAGTGCTCTTTCCCTGTGCAGCTGGTGCAACTCCAACCGCTGTCCCTACCGTACATTCTTACAAATGCTCTTCACGCCATTTCAGGCTATCCGTATTTAAACAAAGAAGCCAGGTTGAATGTGCACCCAAATCGAGCTAGCAGGGCCGGGGAGGAATATCTAGCTCTCATGATATCGCCGTAAAGTGATAGTTTATGTGGTTTGTGTGTAGCCGGCGACCCATTGAAGGATGGGGTAAAGGAGGAAAACTACATATGCGGATATTAATGGGCATCGGTAATCACTAAGTAGTCCCGACTGGTCTTATGCTATAGAAAATACACGAAACACGTTAGATTAGACATGTTTTCGCGTTGGCGCTATGCTCGGATGGCCCCCAGGGATAACGGAAAACATAATCCATCTCCAAACGATCATGAGAGTCAGTAGTCACTAAAAATCTCCGACTGCTCGTATGCCGCCTACGCTATAAAAACGCTCAAGCGTGTGTCAAATTCACACTACGCGGGTTCCATTGGGGCTGGAACGCGCTTGAGTACTTAGAATAAATAACAAACTTAGATTTACGGGTGTGTGAAATCATTTTGTGTGTAGACGATCTACAAATATACGTTTGTAATTGGTGATTTTTAATTATATAATTATAAATAACGAAGTTCCGTATTTTTATATTTTACTGCATTAAATTATCATAATGCGCAATTTCACTTATTAAATGCGATTACATTTTTATTTTGAGGCATGGAACCCTAAATAATTATAATATTCCATTTTCAAAATCAAAGTGAAGGACGTTCCATGGAATTGTAAACGTGTGGTGGGGCTACACGTAACCTATATTACGCCTACGTAGTACATTCGTAGCATCGTAGCGGGCGGGGTCTACGGGCTACGCGGGGCGGCGAGAGTAATGTTGCCAGGGTCGATGTACGTTTACCCAAAATGTGTGATCTTGAGACTTGACTAAATTTAAACTGGGGATACAAACATGGTTTTGAGACTTAGCTAAAGGACATGAAATTACGAAGAAGTGGATTATTACTGTATGATTATTACATTGTAATTGAGCTGAATTGAGCTGGAACAACAGCACCTGTTGCTATAATAACGAAAGAGTGAAGCTATGTAGCGTTTTGTGCTGGTTCTTAGGTCAAAAATATAACAGTGTGTCCCGAAAGTATTGCGCACGTGTAAAGCTCGTCTAGGTTTCGTTTTTCTTTTAATGCATGGAGCCACGAAATCCTACCTCCTACAACGGGAGCACAACGCAACTGCAGAGCCTTTTCCGGATTGTGCCGATGTTGATAAGCGTCAGATGTGTCGCAAAAAGGCTACGAAAGCTCGTTTGCTCCCTTATACTATAATAAAAGTGACCAAAAGCGAGTAGGACATGCTTATAAAGCAGCGGCAGACAAATCCCTCGTATCTCTTAGACTACCTGATCGGTTTTGTTCAAACTAATTTCTAAGGTCCCCTAAAACCGGCCTCAAGCATTCCTTACCACCGGGAGGTAATGTACGGTAACTTGTAAAAGTTGACAAACTTGTGTTTGCGGCCGTAAGCACTCATTCAGTATGAAATACAAATTTATTAAGTTTGTAATGCTTTTTCTTGTATTAACTTTTATGCAGAGTCTCTCCCTCCATTTCCCCTCCCCTGCAATGGTCCACCGATAGATAACGTAGATGTCACTCTACATTGGAATCATGTGGATTCCAATGTAGAGTACCAAAGTATAAGAGTAAGAAAGGATAAGAGTAGAGAGAAACCAAAGTAGAGGTACGTCATGATCATGCCGGTCGATATAGGTTACAATGCAGCAATAAATAGCTCTCACTGAGTTCTGTATTAGTTTATTGTTTTATAGCTGTAAAGTGCCACGTTTCGTATTTTTTTCTTAATCTGGATTGTATTATCTCAATTGTTGCTAAATTCATGTCTAGATCTTCAGGAATTATTCCTCGTCAGACGTGCAGACAAATGCGTTGAGTGATGGACAATAAAGTGATCTTACAATGGTTCCGTTTCTTTTTTTTTCAAGGGTTGAAACCATAATAACAGGATTCAATAAAGGGAATAATTTACATAACTAGATTTACCTTAATCCGTCATTAATGACCAGATGATACTGAATTATTCATTACAGAATAGTTACCCCAAAATAGTGCAAAATATTCTAAATGTTCCCACCCCGTATTCAATACGGCAGTATAACCTTAGCCGCTCTGCGGCTGACGCGCGCCGCGTTAAGCGATCCACATTTTCACACAAAGTATTTTTTTAAATCATTCCTAATTTAAAAAATCTCTCATTTAACAACAAATATTGTTACCAAATACAAAAAATAATTACCGCTCCACACAGCCTAGGGACTTTAGTATAACTAAGCGTTGAGTTTGTTCGATTCCGTACCACCGCTATAAAGATTGATTTTTTCGTTCCACTATTTTGTACGATACAGTTTCCCTTTTAAATTTGACTAAGCCCAAATTTGATTGCTACTTTAGTATAATAATGATCTTTATGATTAAGTAATAATACAATATTTGTCTGAAATAATAAAGATTTATATGTTGAAGGCCTTTAAATTATAAAAGTGAATAAAAGAATTCTGAAAAAAAAATACATATGTAAATAGTAGGTATGTAGAATGTAGATGTCATATATTCATATAGCAGAAATAAATAAAAAATATAAAATATTTTGACATAAGTTCATACAGGATTCCATTTACAAGTATAATTTTAAAATCGGAATGCGTTTAGCGTATCAAAATGGTGGATGCATAAAAAAAGGGTTAGCGTAATTTGAAATTTTTAATCCAATATAGTGGTATTCGGATCTGATCGAGTAAATTCAATCATGTTTCGAAATAAGAAAGTTCCAGCGTAAATAAATGTAATGTTTTTTTGTAATGATTTCTAAATTGCTATGCAATTTTTAAAATGTATGAATGACGATAAAAAAATCTACGAAAAACATTCATACAGAATGATAATTTTATCATTGATAAAAAAATATCTTATCTTTTACAGTTCTGTTAAAGAGGCTGTAGAAGGTTTTGCTGTCATCAAGAGGCCAATAAAATGGTTCATTTGATGTTTTTCCACGACAATTAATTAATATACTTCAATCCGAAATAAGATTAAATTTGTCGCCTCGCTCAAGTTTTGGCTTCGATCTCGTACCTTCGCTCAAAGCTCGTATAGGTAGATTCGATGCATTGTGTCAAAGCCGTTACAGGTATAGTTTAGTCCATCGAAAGAATTGTCCGGTGGAACTGCGTTGGACTTGAAGTCTAGAGAACAGACGTACCACCGCCCACACACATAACTATTTACAACGTTGGAGATGGCAGATACAACCTTAATAATGTTTATTATATACGTTTAGCAATGTATAACAATAGTAACAATAATAACAATTTTAACATCCATCGGGCCATCAGCATCTCTGTGAAAGCGAATAAAATGTTACAGCTAGGGGGTATTGTGCAATATCTGTACTAATGTTATAAAGCTGAATAGTGTGTTTGTTGAACGTTGATTAAACAAAATTCTTTCTGTGTTACATGACACGCTGTGACAAATATCTGTGTGGGATGCGGCTACTCGGGTGAAACCGCAGGGCGCTGTTGTGTATAAATAAGTAGATTTAAATAAATGATTAGATTTGTTACACAAAAATAGCTCAAACGTTTTAAACTTACAGTCAATCTCTTATGAAAATATTTTTGATGCTCGCGATACGAAGAGAATACCACGAGTATAGTCGCGTGACATTACCGATCATCGTGACACCTAACGCTTACTCGCCTTTTTCTTCAGAATTCACGGATCAAGCTCCAGCCGCGACTCGGGGCTGACGCAGTACATAAAAAGCTTTCCCTAACATATATACTACGGCTCTTTTATGCTAATAATAATCAACAATAAAATAGAATACTCATAAGCGCCTGCAAGATCTGGGATTTATATGTTTTACTTTAAGAGAAAAATGAATTCTAACAACTCATATATTATATTTTATATAAAACTAGCAGATTATTCATGTATATTTTTATTTGACATAAAATAAAATAAATGTATTTCATAAATTGCTAGCAGAAAAAAAAACTATAAACATGGAGAGAAATAATTATATAAATAACATACAAAATGACGAATAGAAAAAAAACATTAAAATATAATAATCTATTTTTATGTTGTTTCACGCCAGCCCAAGCCTAACATCAATCAAATCTGTTCAGTACTTTTATTGTGAAGGACTGACAAACGTATGTGCATACAAACTTTCGTATTTATAACATTGGTAGGACAAACTGAGCATAACAAATTCAAGGACAAGGATAACACATCTTCGCACCAGTTCTCTAATGGGATGGGCAGAGCACACAAATTCCACTTTTTAATAATATAATTTAAAAGTTTTTTTTTTGTGGTGAATGCGCACCGAAACCACGACAATGTTGATTTGGTAATATTTTCTGGGAACAGCTGGGGTTCCCCGCCCAAAACTTCAATTGTTCTGCAGTATACAGTAGAGCAAATAGACAATCGAAGCCTCCCGGCGCCCGTAGACATTAGCATTGTTGTTGTCATGCAGATGAGTCTGTCCTCCTCCAATCCAATGGACCATCGGCTACTCACAAACCGCACGAAACCCGACTGTATAGCTGTCACTTTACGGCCATATGCCTATTCACCCACCAAACTCTGTCCATCAGTTGCTCGGCGCTTGCTTCCGCCTCAGGTAAGAAGTAAGTCTTTGTTTCGTTGCTTTGTTATTATTGAAGTGCGTTTGATTGTCTTTGTTAAAAATTATATAACTTTAATGTTTATTGCAATGCCACAATTATATGTTAATACACTAAGTATGTGAGTTTTAACAATTAACTATCTATATATAAAAGACTTTGTGTTTTTTGCTATTTTTAAGTTTTAGGAGTGCAGGTCTGCTACTTTATATTTTGTTCCGAGATCTCATTAACAAATTTTGCTTTGATGATCACAATGGGATCACCGCGGAATTATACCAGAACATATTTGTAGCAACTTCAAACTATTTGTAGCAACTTCAAACTATTTGTAGCAACTTCAAACTATTTGTAGCAACTTCAAACTATTTGTAGCAACTTCAAACTATTTGCAGCAACTTCATACATAATAATGTCACTTTTCAAAATAATAGATAAAGTTTTCAACTTGTTGATGTTTTATTGTAACGCATGCAACATACGTTACAGTAAAATTACTTTTAGGGATTTTGTCGCTCTTAATTTAGTTACTAGCTGTTACTCGCGACATCGTCCACGTGGACTAAAAAACAAAACCACAAAAAAGTCCTTATTTCTTAGTTCTATTTAGAATTACCTCGAAAAAGGAAGAGTTCACAACTCGAATGTATCCTTTTTTTCTTTGTATGTCACGCTTCAGGTTACGTTACGTATTGCCGTCATCAATTATGGACCGATCTTCACAATTATTTTTGGTTCATAATTGTTGCTTTCATAAAATAGCAAATATGCAGAAACGATTTTTCATAAATTTTCTAATTTTAATCTTTTTATTAAAATTTAAAAAACATTTAATATTATATACAAAGATATTTAATGTTATAACATTCATTTGTGTTATTCAAACTCTCAGAATTTGATATTCGTAGTAGTTGTTGCATTGTAGCCTAACCAGGTAGTAGTAGTAGTCTATCTCTAGCTCAATTGAATAATAATTATAGTCGACTCTTTTGTTACAATCCCGTCTAGAACTGAAACTACTAGACTAAAAATAAAAATTTTAATAAAAAATCAGATGCCGTAAAAAATAAATCCAAAATTTACTGAACGAATGTATATGTGGTGCTTACCCAAGTGTGAAGCCGCGGAATCGGTATCACCGCCGAAGGTTTTAGTGTATAATAGTCTCTGTTATTCACGGACAAACTAAGAGCGGATCGCTAATAAATTATGATCAAAGTCCCCAAAAGTCGTCTGTCTGTATGTGATCGATTTTCTCATAATGTATTGAACAGATTTTCATGTCATTTACACCCATGGATAGAAAGTTTCCTGGAGAAGATGTTAGCGTTTAGTTTGTTAAGGTAACAATCTGACATCGGTTATCTACGGGCGAATACGGATCGCCATTTGAAAATAAATAAAATTGATAATTTAATCTCCTGATATGATTTTGAAAAATGACATGTCATGTTTGAGATCGGTGCCAATAGTGTATTGAAGGAATGTACACGGCTGGTGTAGCCTGACATGAGCATACAGACTCGCCTTTGTCTTGGCTTTAGCAAAGAGGAGAACCGCTAATTGTGTAGCCACTTTTAAAATTAATTCTTCGAAACATGGTATGGTACCAAGTCATGATGAAAAACATTTGAAATAATAATTGATACACCTGAGCTGATAATAGAAGGAACATATTTACGAACCTGTGCAATGTCTTGCTGTCACGGTCTTGAGATACAGCTGGCAGACGGACAGCGTAGATATATTTAGACTCTTCGGCTACGTAAACCTAAAAATCAACGATATCTAGATATTCATAGAGGTCGCGGCAGGCATTACGCGAGTATTGCAGTAAAAGTGATACACATTGTCCTTCATTAAGCGCTCCATTAAAAGCCGGAGCCTTCGCCCCCGAAGGTCGGGGGACCTTGACACTCCGCTTCCTGAATGAGCTGATAATTGAGGTCGCCGCCATTTTCCACAGTAATTAGTGAAGTTCTTTGTGACGGACAGTTGGCGCGGTTTTAACACCGCGCTAATGCAAATGTCAAAGTTTATTTAAGTGTTTCAAGTGCACTTATTCCCTCATTCCCACATTCCCATGGAACGGAAATGACTGCAGAGAAGATATTATAGTGCTCAAGTGTATGCGTAGATCCCGTCCGTGGGTCATCCTCACTGACCTGGGGAGGCCTGCAAGGATTACGGGTATCGAGGCAATGATGACCTCATGACTCGGGTCTGTTCGCGAGGGGCAACTGTCCCCTCGATGATGGGGGCAACAAAATGATGTTAATGGGTTGTTGCGCACCGAGGTGCGGAGGCCGTACGGCCTGAATTGGGATGCGACTGCGGCCTACTGGCCTGCAGGTGTGGTGAGTGGTGAAATGTGGTGATGTCCGAGTGGGATGTGGGTTATGCGTGTAAGTGATCCTCGTCTCGATCGCCGGGGCCGAGGACCCCGCCCCGCTTGGTGGGTGCGAGCTCACGCGGGTACAGCCGCCCGTCGGGTGGTCGCGCGTGTAGTGGGGCCAGGTTCCTCAGGTGGGCGTGCGGACCATTGTCTGCGGCACTGAGCATGCCTCGAGACAATCGGGCCACAAACTCCTCGACAGACTTGACCCGCAGGACTCGCGCGATCACGTAGCGGCGGACGTAGCGGCCGGCCCCCGTGATGACCCGCAGGGATATGCTCTGCTGAGCTTGCTGGAGCATCTTCTAGCTCGGGGAGGTGAGCGCGTACCATGCCGGAGTAGCGTAAGTGAGCCGCGATCGCATGTACACCTTGTATATCCCCAGTTTCGTGCGTAGTGAAAGCTCGGATGCGAGCACTGGTCGCAGTGAGGCGCGGGCTGCCCTCGCCTGGTTGATCGCTCGATCGACCTGCGAGCCCATCCGCAGCGTGCGATCAATGCTGCAACCGAGATACACGACCGGGGACCTCCAAGACAACTCCTGGCTTTAATCGCCCCGGTATGCTGCGCCTCGTGCTGATGAATAGGGAGGCCGTTTTCTCCACGTTGACAGACATCCTCCATTTGTCGAGCCACTCCGGCAGTCAATCCAGCAGCCGCTGCATTCGCCCGGCTGCCAGCTCCGGCTTTCGGGACGAGGATATGTAAGCGCTGTCGTCGGCGAGGATATGTAAGTGCGAGCAAGACATCCGTTTCGCCCTCTCCCGTTGGGTTGTTGAGCGTCGGAATGTCGTTGGTATAGGCCGCGTAGAGGCAACTGGAGCTGCTGGGTGCGGTGTGAATTGTGTTTGTAGATGGCTGGCATGCATGTCTGCTCGTGTCTGGGCGTTGTAATGGCGTTGGCCTTTTGAGTCGATGAGTGGGATGATCGTGGTCTTCGACCCGCTGAGTTGTCTGTTCAGGGCGTAGAGGGATGTGTCGTTGGCAGCTCGAGCGATTCTTCGCTCCCAGTCGGCCCCTCGACAGTCCCTCGCCCTTGCAGAGACGTCCTCAGCGAGTCGATTGAGATCGGCCTTGATCAGCGGGCAGCGGGTCCGGGCCCAGAGCCTCCTCAACTGCCTTTTCTTCCTGAGATCAGACAGGAGGTCGGGAGTGAGGTTACTCCTATATGCGTAGATTGTCCTATGCCGATGGCACGGCAGTCCAGCACAACCGGAGAGAGATCATCATTTCTCGCAGATGGTTTTTTATTTGCATTTCTGAGGAAGCCGGCCTCCGCAGCTCCCTCTGACGGGCGGAGTTTGATTCGGGCTCGAAATCAACAAAAGCCGTGATTAAGACTTAATTTATTATTACAGGTCACTAAAGAACGCGTTGGCATTTATTCGAACATAATTTGAGCTTTCTACTTACGGATATGATCCCGGGTTCTTATTCGTAAGCGGTGTGAGTATGTTATTTTGTCGGTCATCTTTATTTTATAGACACCCATATAAATCCACATAATTACTATGTCGATGCGTTGCCCTTTCCCCCTCCCCCCAATGGGCCACCGGCTACTCTACTCACAAACCGCACGAAACAGTAGGTGTTACTTTACGGCGGTATCAAGTGAGCGAGAGGTACCTCCCCAGTCGTGCCGTCCCAATTCCGTTGCATAGGAGGATGTAGTGTCATATACCATGCATGGGACTACCTCCTATGTAGCATGGCACTACCTCATCCTAAAATATCTGCTATAGCAGTTACTATATGTGAGGTTTGGACGGCTCGATCCGTTCGAGGCGGTGTACATGGTTTTAGCTCTAGCAGGAAGATGCATTTCCGGTCGGGTAAGCTCATATGTTTCACTGCTACTGGTTGTGTAGATGTATATAGGCGTAGTATTCCCCGGTCGTGCCAGCTCAATTCGGATGCATTGTTATTTAAAAAAACAATTCGAAACTGCCCCGCTTTAGAATCTGTTCTCGAAAGATCTCTCGAGGGTGAGTGTAACATCCACCCCGTGACGCCACAAGTACTTTTTAATATCGACCGTCCCTCTCGCGCTCCTTGCGAGCGAAAGAGAGCCAAGGCCTAATCGAATTCGATTCATTATGTATTTGGTTCGATTTGGTGATAACGGTCTTTTAAGAGCAATTTTATTACCAGGATTTTCTCGCTATTGCAGAATTGTATGCAACGCTGCCGATTACTATGGAAAGCTCCTAGGAAATAGGTGGTAGTGCCATGCTGCATTGCAGCGGGATCGGGCCGGCACGACCGCGGAGGCCCCGCCTCTTCACATGATATGACCTTAAAAGTGATGGCAATGCAACGCGTTGCGTGCAGTGTGTGGAGTAGTGAGTTCATGGGAGTGGTTTGTTGCCGATTGCATTCGATTTCTCGTTTGTCCCTCTGTGTTACGAAGAAAATACTATTGGATACCTGTACACCATTAATGCCATCCCACTTAAAAGAACAAAAAATCCAACTTCTAACTGAAAAGAAAAAACAAGGCTCCTTCAGTCGGGCCCCATTATTTATAATGGATAGGAATAAACAGGAGGAGGTAGTGCCATGCTGCATGGGAGGAGGTAGTGCCATGCTGCATGGGAGGTGGTAGTGTCATGCTGCATAGGAGGAGGTAGTGCCATGCTGCATGGGAGGAGGTAGTGCTACGCATAGTGCATGACACTACATCCTCCTATACAACGGAATTAGGCAGGTACGACCGCGGAGGTACATCTAGTGTCGCGTTTCGTGCGGTTTGTGAACTGCCGGTGGCCTCTTGGGGGGGGGGATAGAGGGCAATGCTTCGGTATAGTAATTATGTGGATGTTCATGGGCGTCGGTAGTCGTAAAAAGCCCTCGATTGCTCATTTTCCCCCCCTATTGTATGAAAAACAAATATTAGGCAGACTTTTCGACTTTATTGTGTTGTAGACGCCCTGTTGTTCGTCCTCTTCTCAATGGGCAGTCGAGATGTTTGTTCTTTCAATTATTATTTTGATTTTGTATTTTTTTTAGTTTCTGTTAAATTGAAACTACAAGTTGTATACAATTTTGGAATCGTCATGTAAAACTCTACAAGTAAATACCAAACTGGATGTTAGTAAAAAGAAAGTTTGTACTTCACGAATTTGCGCCCGGGTAATATCGGTAATTAATTGGCTCGGGATGGTTCGCGCTCTACGGGGGAGGCCCTTCAATAGTGGGCGGCTATAGGCTGATTCTTTAATTCATACATTCATTCTTTCCATTTGCTCCCAAAATCTGCTAAATTGGCACTCGCGTTATCCAGACGAATCTAACACTTTATAAGTGAAAATACGTCAAGCGGTTTAGGCCGTAGGAGGTTACATAGAAATATACATATATACATACATACATAAATACATACATACATACATACATACATACATACATACATACATACATACACACATACATACATACATACATACATACACACATACATACATACATACATACATACATACATACATACATACATACATCCACACATACTTACATACACACATGCATACATACACACATACATACATACACACATACACACATACATATATACCAACTCTAGAAAAACATTTCCCTTCTTAAAAAGAAGGGTTAGGTTAAACAGTTAGGTAAAAACAAAACAACATTCGAAAATAAATAGATACCACAGTCAACAGAAGTATTAAAATCGTTAATATAAAAAAATGAAATCATTATCATCATTATCATCCGCCGGACGACGTCCACTGCTGGACATAGAGCGCCGCCAGCGCCAGAGGACGGTCACGGGGCGCCTACAACCAGCGGCTCCGCGCCACCTTCACCAAGCCGTCAGTACATAGTCCCACACTCCGTCGTCCGTCAACTTCCAAACATAAATAATAATAATAAATTGATTTCGTAAAATGCGAATACCTCATCGTTATAAAATCGCATAAAATGAATATTACGCGGCCCTCGGCAGGTCCTATCAGCGGTAATGACTGCCGTCACGCGCACGTACTGTTGTAAGACTCCGTTCACACAGGCGTTTCACTTTTTCACTAGTTTCAAATATATTTCGTGTGAACGAGCCTTAGTGTTGGTAAAATTTTCCCCATTACTTTTCGGCGACCCGAAGGCTTGCAACAATTCACACTTATCTATACTACGAAGTAAAGTAGAAGATTTTGTTTGTATGTTTCTACGCGCTTATCTCAGGCGATAATAGCGATTAGAAAATTGCTCCCGTATTAGATAGATAATTTGTCCAGGCAAAATTTACATTGTTTTAGTCAAAATCAAAGTATTTTCTTCAAAATAGGATTTCACAAATGTCTTTCTGATCGTCGCCACTTCACTACTACCGGTTCAACGTCAGGGTCAGCCCTGACCCGAGAAGAGTCGACGAAAGAATTCCAGAAAAAAACACGTTTGTTGTAAGCAGTTAAATGTGACACAATTATGTGCGTTGAGCTTTTATTCCTTTATTGACATCGCGTATTACTTGCCATCTTATGTTACAACACAATTAGTAGCCGGTGTAACAGCACTGTTGCTGTTATACACATACAGGTAGATGCGGTGTTTTAGTTGCTCGATGTGACCCCATCACGGTTCAAACATCGTCGTTTCGGGTCGTGTCGGTACGGCTCGAAACCTGGGCGAAATCTCATCGTAGGCCACCCTGATTCGTGGTAATTCTGGTGGTTATTCGGCACTATTAACTGCCGCGAACCCACACACCACTTGACCACACCCAGGGCCGGTGATTGCGAGTAAATGCATTTCCCTGCGTCAACAACAAGAAACATGCCCTTGCTTGAAAACCTATGAGGAGTATACTCGTGCGATACATGTTCGTCGTTAAGAAGTAAATTCCAGTCGCGTGTTGGAGCTGATACACAGTTTTATGTGTATGGATGGTCGATACTGTGTAAATTTCACTTTATTTTATTTGCTTTGGACTTTTGTGTAAGGTCTTAACAAGTCGATGTCTTCTTACATAAGCTAGACTCGACTAGTTTGCTCATCATTAGCTCCGTTATGTAATGGCAACTGATTGAATGTACAGTCGGTATCAAAAGTCGATCGGACCAAAATTATTTTTAAAAAAAGAAACTTAATTTTTAGCAAGAGGTGGTGACATGATGCATCGCAGCTGCGTCGGCGACACGACCAGGTCGGTACTTCTCCCTAATATCAGCAATAAGCTAACCTACCTAAGAACAGCTATCGCATGTGACCAGTCGGTGGCCCATTGTTGGATTGATTGAGAGAGAGGAAAGGAGGGCGACGCTTCCGTATAGCAATAATAATGCTGATCCCAAGGGCTTCAGTAGTCGTCAAGGGGTATTACTCGTTTGCCCCCTCTACTATAATAAAACAAAT